>OY982581.1:5536455-5882498 GCA_963859945.1 Euplagia quadripunctaria | reverse complement strand
GTTAAGTTCAACAAAATTTCTATTTAATGAGTAATAAAAGTGATGTAAGTTTTCTTTACAAGTGCGGGTCCAAAAAAAAGTTGAAGACGAGATAATTATTAAATAAAACAAAACCGCAACTGCGTTAAAATTACTAATTAAAAAGCGATTTACTATATCCTACTAGCTGACCAGCGCGTCTATAAATTTTCCCTGTTTTTGAAACATTTTTCATTGATGCTTTCCTCCTACTATTCGTAGCATGATGTTATACAGCCTATAGCCTTCCTCGATAATTGCTATCCAACACTAACATAATTTTTCAATTGAAACCAGCAATTCCTAAGATTAACACTTTCAATCAAACAAACAAACTCTTTAGCTTTATAATATTAGTGTGGATATTATATATTAAGATATGGTATATTCGATATTAAGAGGTTTAGAACACTCGAAAAACATTTCCCTCCTTCGGCAGTCGAGGACACGCACAAGAATAGGACTTGTTTATTACCTGAACATATTGACCGAAGATGTGCATCATCTTATCCTCGTAGCGCTGCGCTAGTGTCTTGACCAAGTCGCAGGCGGCGCGACGTCGAGTGTCCACGTCCGAGCCCTCGATGTCACGCCGCACGTACTCCTCAGGGTTGTCCTCGAACAGCTCCATATCTGACTCTGTAACATACAAAGTATGCTGAGCTAGTTCGGAATAAATGACAAAACAAGTATATAAAGCAAGCGTTATTGGAAAGACGGGTATGGGTGGACCACGCAGAACATATCCTGATCAAATTGGTAATGTTATGAATAAAGGACAGTACCCGAAAGCGGTGTGCTTATATGAAAATTTTATTGTTGAGACAGACAGCGGGTGGAGCGTGGCGGGACGGGACGGCGACGCGACTTGAGCTGGTTGTAATGTACTAGTTAACATAGACGATGTCTCAATGTCTCTGTCTGCCCCAATCTTAAATGACAGCAGGAAGATAGAAGTGGCGAGCTCGCTGCCACCCAGAAGGGAGAAAAATGTGATTTAATGTATATTATACAAAGATTGAGTGGTTATATGTTAGGGCCATATTGTAATCCTCGTGAAGGACGTAAAGGGCTAAATATTTTTATAAAAATCGTATTTAAAACAAATACTTATTTTTTACTGACAATAATTTGAAAATTTACAGATAAAGTTAATATTTTTTAAAACAAAAGACTGACATGATTGAAAGTACAGGTAATTTATACAAGGATGTTGATGGAATGAGCGGATTTGTCAAAATTGACATGAAAATCATTAACAAGTTGCTGTAAATTTTACACCTATACAGGAAAAGCACTTTTCCAAAAAAATACTTTTTCTCATTTGTATAAATGTTTTTTTTTAATTCAGGCTAACTCGATAATTTATCGGTTTTATTTAAAGATCCTTAAATACGAGGGCACCTTTCTGTAACATGTTGTAGATATACAACGTTTACATAATTTCTGCAGGTTTTTAATATAAGAAAGAAACCTGTTTCACGCAGTTAACGTAGGAGTTAAAGTTGAGTTGAAATTCGACAACATGCAATTTTAGTCAGTACGACTTCGGCATAATCGCTCCGTCATGTTCTCATAGCAGTGAACTTTACTGAATTATATGCAATTTTTGAAATCAATATTAATTTATGGTACTTCTACTATATAAGACCTACATACTGACTGACTAACTGAGTACAGCCTTAATCAGTGGGTCTATAAATAAAAGTTAAGTTTATTTTGTAATTTAAGAGTGTAAATTGTGTAACTTCCGTATCTAAAAGAAAGAAAGAAAGAAAAATATTTATTTAGGCACACAGACTCAAATTTTCACACGAAGACAATAAAACGAAAAATGAAGAAATAAAATTTACAAAATCAAACAAAAAAACCAATAAAATAAAAATTGGGAGTATATTACTTCTGCTCACTGACAACACCAAATCTTCCGCCTGACCAAGCGAAAACCGCCTCCATGACGGCCAGTGTTGCCAGTGACCAGCGATACAACTTTAAAACGATTAAATATCCTTATAAATTAAGTTTATAAAGTTATATGAAAATGTGTGTCCCATCAGTGCCAAAATTTGGATATCGCTCAGCATATGTTGCGATTATTAAACCGCAAAACTGGTATTCTGCGAAATCCATCTACTTTAATATATGCTATAACTAGCTGTGCCCCGCGGTTTCTAGATACCAAGTTTCATCGGAATCGGTTCAGTAGCTTTTGCGTGAAAGAGTAACAAACATCCTCACAAACTTTCACGTTTATGATATTAGTAGGATATGCTCTAGTCCAGTAGCGGCTATAGCATATACTTAAATATCTACATATAGTGGAGTACGATAAAAATATACATAGGAATTTTGAAGAGATTCAATCACAATAACATTTTATTATGGTTGTTGTTGATACGGACCTCTAAACTCCATGTTGGGTATGACCACTTTCTCACAAATACTGCTCAGTGTAGCAGGGTCTTCAAACAAATTCTTATAGCAGTTCTTCTCAGCTACCTTGGCTAGGAACGTTAACGCATTGGACACCAACTGAAACAAAACATTTAGTGAGTGCTGGAACTGGTAAACACATAATTATGTTTACTAGACATGTGTAGCTTAATGTAGCCATTTACACATAAATTTTAAATTTATAACACATCATTTGAAAATGTTAGCTTCTTACATTTTTTCTCTAAATATATACTTTAAGTATATCTACTAACCGCGTCATACTTGGGCTGGGGCCCAGTGGCGAGCAGCACGGTCCACACGGCGGTGACGAAGGCGGGCGCGTGCGGCGCGAACTCCTCCTCGTACTTGAGCGCGTACAGCGCGGCGCACTCGCACACCTCCGTGCGGAGCAGCTCCATCGTTCCAGGGTTGTCGTCATCGCCCTATAAACAGCAATTTTTTTTTAAATATATTATAGGGGCAAACGAGCACACGGGTCACCTGATGGTAAGTGACTACCTCAGCCCATGGGCACTTGCAGCAGCATTTGCTTTAAGGTGGGAGTAGGGGAAGAGGGGGAAGATGGGGAGAGTTGAAAAGGGAAGGGAGAGGGGAAAAGAGAAGGGTTAGGGCCTCCGGTAAAGCAAATATCAAAGCAAATTTTTTTATTTCATTAAACCAATTTTATAAGTATAGTATTTAAGTCAGAATCAGAGAGTCGTGAAGCTAATTGTTAGTTCCAAAACGTAGATGCTATGTAGAAGAACAGGCAAGAAACTGTAAAGACACTGATTACAGTTATAACTGAAAATTACATGTGAGGACAATGTAACATTGTTCTAAAATACAAAAAGTAGCACAAATCACTACTAGGTATATTTAAGTAATAGAAGTCAGGAGAAGACCAGCCCCGACTAACGGCACCCGTTCACGAGCATGACAAAAGCGTCAGCCATCGTCCAGCTCAACCATATTGAAGGGAGCCGAACAGATAAATGGATTTTAATAATTTTATTATTAAAATCCTTCTTAAAATAATAAACTTACATCATTTTCTAGACACGGCACTTTGACTTGTAACAAATTGAGCAGTTGAGGCATCCACGTTGGCATGTTATCTTCAAAGAACTCTGGCAATTCTTGGTAATTAAGTGAATAAAATACTTTGCATATCAACACTAGGGAGCTATATATAACTCGCAAAGCTTGTGGGTTATCTGCATGTTCTGTAGTTAAATAAATAGTGGCCTGAAATTAAAAAAATACAATGTACTATAACTGCTCATATATTAGGGGCAACATTACTATTATTGTGGAAATAGAGATGTAGTTATTTTTTGAAGTAAAAACTTCTTTAGGCATGTTTGTGCACTTTTGCTATGGGGAAAAAGCACTGAACTCGTGACCGTCACGCTAATAATACATATATAGATCCACTAGAGGACGCTAATCTAAATATTAAGTTCTGTCAGCTCCTTATTAATTAATATCACCAACCTGCTAATGTGACTTTTTAAGTTCGTCGTTTTGTTTAAGTTTTCACTTCTGTCGGCAGTCCCATAACTGCCTACTTATTTAATGCCAATGTCTATACAGCATGAGATACTGATTCAACGCTAATTCTAATCAACTAAATTGAGATTTCATAACTTGGCTTTGTGGTGTATAGTCAGTAGAGCGGCTAGGGATAGTCAGACAAGCCTGGTTCAATAAATGAGCCTTGCAGTTTGCTAGTGTTGCAAAGATGTATAGGCATTGGCGCTGTAAATCCAGTGGTCATTATATGTGTTTGGCAAGGTAATAGTATAAAAAGCCAGTAAGAAAATTTATAACAATACAACATTTGTATTGAGCAAAACAGTTTTTTCTTTCCTTACAATTTTTTTTATTTTACCTACGTACAGTACAGTACAAAACTACCAGTACTTACTTGTGTAACTAATAACTGTACTTAAATAACCTGATTATTGTTAACATAGTAGTAATTTCGCTTACCACAAAAAGGTCAGTAAGCGGCTTGGCAAAATTATCCAAAACATGCTTAATTTCTTCCCACAGCTTTTGAGACTTGAACTCGTATCGGTACCGTTTAAATAGAGAGTGTGCCGTTCTAAGAACACCATTGATAACATGAAAATCACCTGAAATACAAATACAAGATTAGAAACAAAGGTCACATTAGCACAAAGAGATGAGATATAAAACACGTATTTGAGCAAAATGTTCGGAAAAAACAATTAAACGCACTACCCATTACCAAGACATAATGGCTAAAAAAATTGGTAGTCAATGACTTAGTCATGCATAGGAAATATCGACAGTCTTTGGGTCGGAGTCCCGGGACTTCGAGACTTCACAGAATAAAATTAGAATCAAGTACATTTTGAGTGAGATGTCTCATAAAAAAAGAAATAAAAAAGTAAAGTTTAAACGTTATGTATGATTAAATCTTAAAATCACAGTGCCACTTTTTGACAAAATCTTTTAATAAATTATAAAAGAAACTTAGATTATATTGAACTGAGCATTAATAATTTAATCATTATTAATTTAGCAAAACAATATAAGAAATAGTAATCATATTCATACTAATCATTAATATATAATTTTTACCTAGTCTTCATCCATCAGTCATATAAATAACTCAATTATTAGACTCATCAGATTGACAGCTTTAAAATTTTTGTAATAATGTCACCCTATAAAGAGAACACTTTCGTTTTTCACAGATGTCGGTTTTATTTATACAACAATAATACAACTTTAAAATCATTGAAATTGTATTGTTGTTTCTAGTGTTTCAGTGTGTCTGGACCTGTAAGTCTCAAATCCCACTCTATAAGTCCCGGGACTCGGGGACACGGTACATCCCGGTAGCCAAACGCTATAAACTGCTATCACTAAACTTAACAAAACCAATTTTATTTTCTTACCAGTATTAAATTTGTCCACCATCTCTGGTATCAGGCTAGGCCATTTCTCTGGGAAGTCACATTTGCCAATGATGGACACAGCATCACTAAACTGCCTCTGTATACCCTCAGGTGACTTGAGCATCAGTGATACAATTAAAGTCTTGATGGTGACGCGATCTGATGCATGAATTCTATCAACTCCATCTTCTGCCTAATCAACAGTACATAATTAACTGCATAGCAGGGCATGAGTTACAGGACTTGGACCTAGGCTGAACCATGGTCTTGGCTAAAGTGATAAGAAAACAGTATATCTATGGGAAAAAGCTACACATCTTTACTGGCCTGTTGGTCTAGTGGTTAGTGATCCTGACTGCTAAGCCAGAGGTTGTGGGTTTGATTCCCAACCAGGACAAATAATTATGTGATGAGCATTATTATCATTTTTTGTTTGTGGGTGTAATTTATCCATAATATGTATGTATTTAGAAATATATAAGTATGTTTATCAGCAGTCTGGTTTCCATAGTACAGGCTCTGCCTAGTTTGGGATCAGACGGGAGTGTGTGAGATGAGTAACGTTATTATTATTATTAATTTAAACTAAAATTCTTTTAGATTGGATTGTGATGGTCAAACCCTTTAATCATGACTTCAATTATAAATATACTCAACACTTCTTAATGTATATTTATATAATTTGTATCTTTGTAAAGACAATGAAGGCATTATACATTGATCTGAGGTTGATAAAATTAGGCATACATAGTTAAAATTCATCATTAAATAATTATTGAGCTACCCCTTTTTTCTCTCCTGAATAAATATTTAGAGATTCATCATATTTGAAACTCAAGTTTTTTGTAGGTTAAAAAACATACATTTATTATTTTTTTAATCAGCTCAGCATCAAACTGGATGATCAGTTAACCATTGCTGACCATCTTAAAACACAATGCTTACACTAAAAGCTTTTTCAGTGTCTGCCTACCCCAAAAGTTGAAAGGTGTGAGTTTATTTATTTCAGTTTACCAACAGCTACAATACCTTTAATACATTGCATTAAAGGAATAATAGAAATATCTAGTATGCATGCCTATTTACAGGTACACACAACATTTACCATGATAGACATGTGATGGGTGAATAATATGAATTTACACATGTTTGAGGTGTTCATGAATGAAACCTATAATTCAATTTTAACAACTTAATTAAACTAAGTTTAAACTAAATTTTTTCAACAAAACTAGTGGACAAAACTAAAAAGGAAAAGATAAGGCTATTGTTTCTGCTATAGCACTTATAAATTTGTTTAGGGAGTGAGTTTTTGTATGTATGTTCAATAATAAATCCTATTAAAGGAAATATAAAAAAAGATGCTGTTACACTATAATAATACTGCTATACTTACCACAGGCCAGTTCCTTTTAATGTAGTTTTTAAAGACAATAGCAGCAGCCACCCTTATTGTTAGATCTACTGTGTCTTTGTCAATGAGATGCAACAGTAGGACTGCATAATTCTGGTTTACTTCCACACTTTCTAGGAACTTTTCAGCTGAAACATAGATTCACTTGTCAAATAGGACAGTTTCCTACGGTAATTTTCTTTTTTTGGGATAGGGGGCAAACGAGTAGACCTGCTGGTAAATGACTACCACCACGCATGGGCACCTCCAACTCAAGAGTCACAAGTGCATTGCTGGCTTTTAAGGTGTAGAGTAAGGGGGAAAGAGAGGAAGAGGAAAGGGTTAGGGCCTCCGGTAACCTCAGTCACTCATCGAAAAGCAATGCAATCATCATGCTTTACTGCAGGTTTTCTGTGAAGCCGTGGTATCACTCCGGTCGTGCCGGCCCATATGTGACGAAGCATGGCTCTCCCACGAACATTTGTTTTACCGTTTTCATGTAATGAAGTTACATTGCTTGTTTACTAATATTACAAGTGCAAAAGTTTGTGAGGTTGGATGGGTGGAAATTTGTTACTCTTTCACCCAAAAAATGAATGGATCTGGATGAAATTTGGCACAGAGATAGATATAGTTTGGAAGAGTACATAGGCTTATTTTTGTCCTGGAAAATGTATGGTTCCCGTGGGATAGATTTCACCAATATGTTCATTCTGAACTAAGTCATGGGCAACAGCTAGTACTTGATAGTTTCATATAAGATTATTTACAAGATTAGATTTTTAATAGTTATTTTTAAGTGAGTCATTTAAAAAGAAGACTGTCACTCTAGGAATGATTCCTGTGTTGCAGGGGACTTTACAAACATTTAAACAATTGACACAAACAACACCCGAGACAACCTCGAGATAATTATTTGTGGATCACACAAATTTTTGTACCCTCTGGGAATCCAACTCGTAACAGTTTGATTGGCATAGTGATGAGGTAACTAATTAAACAAATCCACCATCTGTACAGTCAGTTAGTTTCTTTTTAATTGTGAAACCAAATATTAAAAATGTTTTAAAAATAGCATATCTCATCAACAGTCTTATTTCACATAACACAGAACCTAATGTTAAGACATTCATTTAAGAGAAAGTAATATGACTTGAAGTTCTCATTTATAAGCATTACTCACTCCCTAATGGTTATAAATAGTGTGTAAAGAGGTTGAATGTAACATAACATTAATACCTAAATGATTTTTTTTACCAAGGTACAACCAAGTATAACTGATACTGGTCAGCCGACAGGATTGAAAAGGACAGATACTGTCAGATATTGTAAATGCCACTAAAAATCAATGGTGAATGATAAAAACAAAAACTGATTGTAATATTCTAAGTTAGGGGCACTGCCTGAAAATAGTCAGGAACAATCCTGCAATAGTGCTTCTATTGCATCTGACAATAATGGTTGAGTAAAAAATATTAATTGTGAGTCACCAAGGAAAGCTGTTATGATGCTGTGTGACTTCAAGATACCACATATTACACTATAATATCACTATTTATCAGGGATGTTACAGACAATAATGTTATACCGGTTTCCGATACGGTTATGGATATCAGATTATTTCGGGTGATCCGATTGTTTCGGGTAGTTTCGGTTATGGATATTAGATTTTTAAAGAATGAAACAGGAAAATACAGATAGGTAATGACTTAGCATTATTTCTAGGTAAATAAGCAATAGTCGGAATATGTACAATTATTATAAAATATGTACTTGCATCTTGATGACTATGATAAAATAAATTATTAAGGCTCCACCTCTATCCGAAATTATTCGAAACTTTTATATTGGTTACGGTTTCGGATAGATTTTTATTTCGGATATCCAATAGTTACGGTTACGGAGTTCCATAACATTCCTGCTATTTACTATATTTTATGGTTAAATGCTGAGTCCATCAATTAAAATATGTTAGATGGAGAAGAGACGAAAATTCTGATAGAAATACTAATTAAAACTATTTGTTTAGCTTTAGCATTTACAAAGCTTTGAATCTTAAAAACAATTCATGCAGTTGCTCATACTCATACTACATTGTCTCTACTTGTTATGCTAAATCCAATTACATACATGCAACTTTTATTCAATTCATCGAAGATTTACGCTTTTAATATATTCCACAATTGAACAACAAAATTTTAAGATATTATGAAAAATGTTCAACAACAAAATTTTAAGATATTATGAAAAATGTTCAATGATATTATGCATGCATATGATACATAAATTTAAAACCATTTAAGGTTATAATTTCTAAACTGAGGTAAAACCGTCATTAAATATTTGCATCAGTTCAATATATTTATTATATTAAAGATTCGTATATATTAAACTTATTAGAGCCAATGATTAGTAAGATCAGTACAATATGATACACAATGGAAACATACCGGGTCGTCGAATGTTTGTGTCTGGATTAAGTGTTTGTTGAAGGTAATTAGCTAGGGTAGCCAAGTTTTCTTCAGTAACCTCCATTACGTAGAAATAGTAATAAAAATGTGCACGCTTTTAAATTAAGATTAAAAGGAATTAATTTAAGTTTCTTTTCAACGGCTAGCTGAGTTGACACTTACAAACTGAAACTGATGCAACTGACACATGTGATGTGAAATTGTCAACCAAGTTTGACAGTTTCATAGATTAAAAAAAAAGATTAGATAGGAAATATGTGCGTTCCGATATATACTGAGAGCACTGTAAAGTACGACGTCAATTCAGTATACTGCGAAGCCGTTCCTTTTAGGCTTGTGTAGTTCACGAACTAAGTACTATTAGGAATTCCTTCCTGACATGAAACTAGAACGACCTATTCTATAAGCTAACTGAACCAAGTCCTGTAGGACTTGGTTCATTTAGTACCTACATTAGTACTGTCAAGAAACATGGAACGACTGAATCGTCGGCTAAAAAGTCGTACGTTACGTCCCCGCGCGACACGTGGTGAATGAACGAATAAGATTGAGATGCGGCTGTCTTAAGTTGGCGGGGAGAAGTCATTTTTTACATTTTGTTTTGCTCTTTCAATTGTTAAATGAAAGAACAATGAAACAACAAAACGGCAATGAAACAACAAACAATGAAAAAACAATGAAGAACAGTTAACGAACAGTTGAAAGACCAAACAAAAATGTCAAAAAACGACTTCTCCCCGCCACCTTGAGGATATTTTTTTATTTTATAAAAAAAAACTAAGATCGAATAAATAAAAATTTTGATCGAACAATGACGAACAATTGAAATAACAAAAAAAAAGTAATTTAACGATTTCTCCCTGCCAACGTGAGGGTAATTTTTTATATTATTTATAAAAAAAAACTAAGATCGTAAGCTATTTGCTTCTGCGGGTTCTTTAAAACAATTGAGAAATTTTCTACCAACTGTCACCAAAACTGCTCTTGCAAATTCACTTCTCCTTCCAATTCTCATATTCTCTCTTTGCTATACAGCATACTGTTTAACCCTCATACACCTTCCTACTTAAAAGGACGATTTGAGTTCCTTCACGATACTCATACGAAGTTCTTATAATCATCAGAAAATTTGATATTAAAAGTGCCGGCGCATTCAACAACTTTCTTTGATAAATCATTTATGGTTTTGGCCGTTCGTTTGTGGAATGAACTACCGGTACAAATTCGGTACCGGTAAAATTACAGCCTTTAAAAATTTGCTCAAGCAATATTATCTGTTTATTATTCTATTCTTGACCATAACTAAGATCTAAATTGCTGTCTATAATACTACATTATCTCCACTAAGTAACTGTATATGTGTATGAATGTGTATGTATATAAGTATTTGTCAATATTTCGAATAGTACGCGCTCAACTATCATGTTTTTATTAAATAATTTTGATATTATCTCCATCCTAAGGTTGTCTGGTAGAGATCGCTTTTAGCGATAAGACCGCCCATTGTACTCTGGTTTGTAAGATAATAATTTTTCAACTGTATTTTATTAATGGTGTACAATAAAGAATATTCTATCCATCTATATAAGATCGAACAAATAAAAATTTTGATCGAACAGTTAAGAACAGTTAACGAACAGTTGAAAGAGCAAAAAAAAATGTAAAAAAACTACTTCTCCCTACCAACTTATGACAGCCGGTTTTAAAGCCAAAGTACAAGATTTTTAGTTGTTTAAGTACGAGAAAAAAAGTTCTAAGCTTGGCAACGCTGGCATATGGTGACAATTGCACAGAACACATATACTACTTTGTCTATTTTAGGATGATAATTTTGACAGCTCACGCCTATGAAGTTTTATATTTCTTTTCGGTGAAATTTACAACAGATAATATCATACTTCATTGATGGGTACCGCCCGCTTAGTGAAGTGCCACGCGTATGGAACAACCGGACCATCGAAAATCATCGTATTTATAGTGAGTATTAAATTTCGTAAAACAATATAAGTAAAACATGCGTAGGTGTAATCTTTAGATTATTATCGTACATTGTCATTACACTGCCATCAAACGGATTTGGGTTCATGTCAAAGGTTTGTTTGTTTTTTTTTTTTTATAATTATATCAAGTACCTACCTTTATTAAATATGTTCTTAAGTTTTATTATTATTTTTAGGCCATGTAGCCAAACATAACATATCACACACAAGAAAATACCGACTTTATTGGCAAAATGTCTGTGAAAATGTAACCGCCGATGACTGAAGAAAATTCTTATTTCTCGTTTCATTTTATTTCTGTGAGCGTTTATAGTGATATTATTATTTTTTATTTAATAGAAAAGACTGTTCGTTTTGTATTATAAATTTATAATCAGCATAGCACAGTATAACCATGCAACTATCGATTCCAAGGTATATGATAATAACAATCGAAAATCGAATAGGTTTAATAACGATTATACACTACCCTCATCCCTACCGTGAGCTGTCAAAATTATCATCCTAAATTATACAAAGTTATAGTGGACAATTGTGACAAAGCGACAAATCAAAAGTTGAAGTTGAAGTTTTTCATGTTAGGAAATAATGAAATATCATGAAAAAGGAAAATTAACTAAGCAACCAATATGTAGTTTTTGTAGCAGTAATATCAGAGTACTTGTAAAAGAAATACAGAAGAATAAAGAGTGATATCGAATCGGTTATCTGGCCTCCCACAAGCGGGTCTCCCCAGCTAAACCGAGAACATGTCCAATACAGCTAAGAGTCGGTGTAACCTTCATTATAGAACAAATCAGTCAGTGTGAGTCATGATTTAACAAACTGCAGAAAAAAATAATTGTCTTCGAGTCTGCCCGAAGAAACTCAAAACTATGCACTGTACCATTACGACAACTTAATAACCATCATGGTTATTGCTGAACCAAAAACGTTAAAGCTGGCTTCCAAAACTGAAGAGTGTATTCTGAAAAAATATACTTTCAAGCCATCATGAGAGTCATAATTTGAAAATTATTTTGTGGAGTATGTCATGCTGTTCTGGCCCAACATAATCAGTTGATCATTCTGTTGATACATATGGATTTTTACTTTGTTTCTGCAAATATGCAATTATTCGTCTGCTTTTTTGTTCTATTATTATAATGGAACTATACCATATATAATACTTTATGGTTTTCCCTTTCTACATAGTTTTAACACCTCTAGGTGAGTTCTCCTAATATTTAAAACATTTCATAGAGTTTGATACAAAGTTGTCGACCAAGTTAATAACTTCGCTAGTATTCTTAATATATAGATTGGGTGATTCTGATTGGTGATAAAAACTATACTAGACTAATAGAAACATTTAAAAAGAACCTGTTTTGTAAAAATCAGTCCTTTCTTAAATAAGGTTAGTAGTAGAGAGATCAATAAGTTGCTTTACTCATAAATTAAAAATGTCTCAAGTATTAGGGATTCATCACTAGGCAATTATGAACACAAGCGGTTGCTATCGGGTAAAAACTACTACATTATTCATAACTATTTTACATCTACATTTATCCTGTTTGTTTGCGCTATAACTAAAAGTAACATTTATAATAAAACACTAATATTTAAGCCACATACCATTAAAGACAACCAAAAATTTACCCTTTTCTTTAGGATTTTAAAATCGTAACAATCATTAATTTTGTTTCTTTGGAAACATGGAAAATGAGATCAGAGAATAAAATAATAAGACACTATGTTCTTACAAACCTACGAGCACTTAACCCATTATAGACCCGATACCAGGGTTCGAAAATATCCAATATTTATTATAAATATCAAAATAGGTATCGAATATTTATGATATATATCAATTTTGTATGAAAACCGTATTATTATTTTATTGTATTATTACCAAAAAAAAACTCAATTATTTTTAAGGTTTTATTTATTTAGGTTCTTAAAATCAGACAAATGAAACCAAAACATAAAATCTTCTTTTAGAAAAGGCAAAATCAACTAAAAAGCATAAAATCTTCTTTTAGATCAGGCAAAATCAACTAAAAACATGAAATGTTACATACCAAAAAATCAACTCAAAAACATAAAACCTTTTTTCATAAATTTTAATCAGTCAATGGTTATACCTACACTTAGGTAACAAAACAACAAATATTACAAAGAATAACTCTTATTTGCGGTATCGCCATTAACTTTAACATCAACTAAGGATACTCCATGTTGTGCTATCTTATTTTCAGTGTAGGAAATTAGATCGGGTACAGCCAGATCATCGTCCACATTCAATGCTCCAAGGGTTCCAAGGAGTAAATCCAATTCCGCCCTTCGAATAGCCATGCAATCACGGCGCGATACGCGTACTCACTAGCAGTCTCTAACAAGCTAGGTGAAAATGCTGATCTATACATGCAGCGGTCATTGGGCGGGGTTTCCTCCAACGCCAGGAAATTTTACTCTGTTGCCGGGGTATCGCCTTGATCAGGTGCCTCCTGTGTGCGAATAGCATGCACTTCTTCATCAGCAAAAGCTGGAACATCCACGATGACGCGGCCTCTAGCTCCTCCTCGGGTAGTGGGACCGGGATGCGGGGCTGAATAGCTACTGCGACATATCTCTGTGGGAGTATGTTGTGAACAGTCATAATCAGTTGTAGTAGTAAAATCAGAGCCAGTACGTATTGGTCTGCCTCTATTGAGGTTTGATATAGATCCAACTACAGATGTAGTGGCTTCCGCTTCTAGGCAGGCATCCTTTCGGGCATTAGCATTAATAACTCTAGATTATATCAAATAAGTCTTTTAGTTATGAAATCAGTCATTCGTAATAAACTGTTAATTATCAAATAGTTAATAAAATAATCAAAAAATGCCGTATTCATAATTGTGCTTAGTTTGACTGCAAAGAAGATAAAGGTAGGTCATCTTCCGATTCTGAATCTGGACTGGATAGGACATTTTGAATCATCATCATCCGCTACGTCAGCATGTTGAGTAATATCATCATTATGAGTAGGATCCGATATCCAATCTAAGTTCCTGTTCTTTGCTAAAGACTTGTTGAGGCGTTGAAGCAAGTACACTAATTTATTAGCTTTGTCAATTCCCAAACAGTTTCTCAGTTTCGATTGCACCAGACCAAAACTTGAAAACATCCTTTCAAGACCCGCTGTTGAAGCAGAAGCAGCCAAAGCTGTTCACACATATTTAGAAACCTTTTTTTTTGTGTTGCGGTGGGGTTGTTTGAAACTGAGGCCATTGGGTCATTATCGATGTAACCATTGACATAAAGCTTATTTCCAATTCAGCAAATGCTGTGTTCCGTTGTTCAGGGGTCAAGTTTTTGCCTGCAAATCGTTGATCAAGAATATTTGCCAAATAATGTGGGGCACTTAACGCTATATCGCGCCTTTTTGTTGAAAGCAGATTTCACTTGAGTTGGTTGACTTGATAAATCTTTCTCTAAATTGTTCCAAATTTGGACAGCTACTGAAATCATCGTGCCATCTCGTTAGGAGCGATCTAAAGTTTTTGCGATTGGATCCAGTCTTGCCAGCAAATCCAATGAATTGTTAGCAATTTGAATATCGTTACGTACGTACGACAATGAGCATTACCAATTTTTTACCATTTGCTTCTTTATATCACGCTGCTGGCAAATGCTTATTTCTGAAATATTTCACGACTTTTATGACGTGTTTAGCGACTCCTTTCACTTCTACATCTTTAGCAAGTAGATTTAACAAATGTGCACTACATCCATATTGGATAATGTCAATGTCTTCTTACATTTCAAACACATGATGCATCTTAGTTACATTTCCAGTATTGTCCGTAACAAAACTGCGTACCTTATCTCCGAAATCTTCTTCAGTCTTTTGATTGATTGCTTAGCAACAGTTGTCAAATATTCGGCAGAATGCGAATTGCCAGACGTATCGACAGTATGGACGAGAAAGGAATCTCCTTCACCTGTTGTAATGCTACAACAAACAATCGGTTCGTTGTTCAAACAAACGGTTTTACCACGTAGACATTCTTGATCTTTCTCTACAATAGACGCGTTTGTTTTATTTAGTAGTGGTCCAGCTAACTGGAATTTGTTACATAAAAAAATGCTGCAATTTTAGTGTCAAGTTCTGTTGATAAATCTGTAGAAGTACATATTATTTTATCCTCAATTGAAGTTTGTTTCTTTTTTGTTTATTCAACTTCAACAATACGACTTGTGTCAGCAGGACGTGTTCTGGATGTACTTTCTAGAATAGGGTGTGGTGGAGTTAGAGCCGCCTGTTCGTATACATATATCTCGATGTTTCGCCATACGCACCGGAATGCCCTGCAGTTGTTTGGCGCAATGTTTACATTTCGCCCACTTGCCCGTGTTATTGGGCTTTGCTATTGCTGAAAGTCAGCCTAAACTGGATGAAGAGGCTTTGGCATGGTTGGTGTTATTCCTAAAAAAGACAAACAATCATTGCAGTTAAAACCATGGAAATTAAAAAAAATATAAACTAAAGAACATTTGACAAATAATGACAAAAGTTGTATAGTTATGTTAATAATATTTTTAGCGGTTTTTCCCGTTGGTCAGATCGATGGTTAGATTAGTCTGTCCAGTGGGAACTTTTTGTCCCATTGTCCAGATCAGCTCGGCTTTTCCCGTTGGTCAAATCGATGGTTAGATTAGTCTGTCCAGTGAGAACAGTGAAGGAAAGCACGTTTAAAGTGAAAACTGTTTATTATTTTTATTTAATTATTATTTAAATATTTTTATTAATAATAAAATGATAAAAAACAATGTCCTCGCACTCCAACTACTGTTGAGTATTTATTCTCAAATAAAAAGGCCATTCTACGTTCTATATTTCCGTTGAGCTGCCGAGACAATTAGAAAGAGAAAGAAGAAAGAGAAAGAAAGAAACTAATCGAATTTTTCCATCTCTTTACAACGTCTTACGGTGACGTTAACATTATTTACCTAATTGGTCGGGTTTCTTGGAAATGCATGGTTGAACTTGGCACCTTGGCACAAAGAATTAGCACCTATTCGCAGAAGTCCGGTAAGCACAACGCACCGTACTATTGCTACATTTTTAGTAGCAATAGTTCGCGAAGTAACATAGGCAAAGAAAATACAATAACAATATAATTATTTTAAAATGAAGAAGTAAAGAGAGCCACTTTATATAAAAATAACTGGGTAGAAACGTCGCCACAAGTTAACTGTAGTTGAGCATCCCTTATGAAATCATCTGTTTCAATGCATTTCTTACTCCTTTTTAATAATGTCTCCTTTCCAAATCTCGTATACTGATCGACTTTTAAATTCGCAAGAGTATTGTCATCATGTAGCACATGCAAAATTTGAGTCATAGTTGGGTTTTTTTTAATGAGCCCATTTATTTTGTAATTCCAACCTTCCACAATATTGTTTGTCCGATGACGATTAGCGAAACCTGACCATATATGAATAAAATCGGGCCTCATCCAAAAATTTTCGAAATACTTCTGGAACTTTTTTAGATTTTCATCACCAGAGACTATTTCATTACTTTTTATGTATTGCCAACCCACATTAATTTCATGATCAGGCAGCAAAGCTAACGTGAAACATAAATTAACAATATATTTATGCTTTTTTGACGTTAGGTTATATTCAGTCACTTAACGCTGTAAACAATTACGGTAATGAAAATAACAACCGATTATTGTGGCATTTTCAAATACACATTTTATGGCTTTTATAGTGGCTATTTTATAACCAACATGTATCTCTTTAGGATTCCACTCCGGAATTTGTGACTTACATAATTCAAAAACAATTCTATATGCCTTTTCGCTCTTATGAGACATAAAGCCAAATGCCAGCGGTACCACAATATTTGTCTCATTGGTGCTACCTAAGTCTCCATGAATGCTAAATAACTGAGCAAATGGACTGGGGCTGGCCTTAAACGTACCATCCATGAAGTATAC
This sequence comes from Euplagia quadripunctaria, assembly GCA_963859945.1. Classification (NCBI taxonomy): domain Eukaryota; kingdom Metazoa; phylum Arthropoda; class Insecta; order Lepidoptera; family Erebidae; genus Euplagia; species Euplagia quadripunctaria. The sequence continues at coordinate 5,865,275 of OY982581.1, read as the reverse complement.
TTTAATAGTTTTCATTTGAGCCCGAGCAAAACTGTTACAAAATATAAGTATTCTGACGTCGTCATCACAATAATCCGCCAGTAAATAATCTAAAAATAACTTTGGAATTTGTACTTCGGAATGGGATGATGAACGTAATTTATGCACTCCAGCATATTTACGAATCTTGCGATAAATAGTATCTTTTTTTGTGAGAATGTAGGGATTGGATTAGAAGATGCTAATTCTAGGCCTTTATTTCGTAATTCCACTAGAAATTTTCGATAAGGCGCGTTTCCATTATGCAAGTGCTTGCATACATGTATGACGTCAGACTTGTGTGCAAGTGATTTAAATTGGAAACACGATTTTGTTCAACTTGCAGCTTGCATACAAGATTTTAGTGGTATACAAGTTAGTTCTAATTGTACTTATCATGGGTAGAAGACGTGCTGTGCTTGTCGCTGCATGCAGAGTTGTATACGCAATAATTATACACGTATTAAATAACAAAAAAAAGCATCGACGTCGACCAGTTCAGTGGGTTAGAAAATGGATTCACAGAAGAGATGCTTACGGTACGTCGAATAATCTGTTAACAGAATTGGCTACAGAAGATCCTAAACGGTACCATATTCATCTCAGAATGAACGAAGAACTATTTATAAATTTATTGGATAAGATTTCGTCCAGAATATCGACACTATTTTTAGACTTGCTCTGCCTGCAAAATTGAAATTGCAAGTGACGCTTAAATATCTGGCATCGGGTACTAGTCTTGGAACATTGGAAGAATTGTATCGTGTGCCTAAATGTAGTATTTCTAAATTCCTGCCCCATGTCTGCGACGCAATTTATGAGTCACTTCAAGAATATATAAAGGCAAGTAAAACAATGTATAAGATCAATGTTCAACATATTTTTATTATAATTAATCTTAACATTAAAGAGGACTGATCGGCGGCTATTTTCAATCTGTGAAACAACTTTAAACTCACGAATCACGAAATCACGAAAGTTAGTGGGTCGAAAACTCAAATCCTAATCATCGTCATCAGATTCCAATGAACCCATAGCGCGAACAGCACGACCTAATAAATCTTCTTTGCTACTGTCCGATGGTCCTGGTTCATCACGCTTACTCTCGGTGTCAATGTAATCCACTAAATCAAGATTTATATCATCAGGTATAGAAATTACAAGTGCTTCTTGTTGTGCCTTTTCTTTTAAGCATTTTATTCGCTGCTCTTTTAAAACTTCATAATAAGTTCTTGAGTTTCTAGAGCGTACTCTAACGGCAGTTTTTGAAGTTGAAGACTAACGTTTTGACCAAAAACATCAAATTCATTTTCCGATTCTACGCTCTTATTTATTTTTCTCAATTCTTGAAGTGCGGTATCTATGGGATCATATCTTGCATTTCGAATCGATTGTCGAAAATTGGATGAGGATTGACTCTGTGTTTGAGATGAGCTTCGAGAACCACTGGCTCTGGCTGGCGTATTTTCTCTGCTATCTGTTGAAGTATTTTCTGATTCAACCTAAAACATAATTCATTCAATAAATTTAAAAATAAATAAAATAAAACATTTCTTTAATGTTTTTTATTTCTTTCAGTTTCCGAATACTAGTGAAGAGTGGAATGAAATTTGTAAAGGATTCGAAGAACGTTGCAATTTTCCACGATGCATTGGAGCAATTGATGGAAAGCATGTCATCTTGAGATGCCCAAATGGGAGTGGTTCTTTATATTATGACTATAAAGGACATTTTAGCATAGTCTTGTTTGCATTATGCGATAGTTATTTAAACTTTCGATACATTAATGTTGGACATTATGGGAAAACATCAGACGGAACAATATTCTCTCATTCAACTCTTCAGTCAATATTAGAAAATGGTAGCTCAAATATACCGCCTAATTCAGTGGTATTAGGAGATGAAGCATTTCCACTTAAAAAATATTTAATGAAGCCATATACCCAAGGATTAACTAAAGAAAAGAAAATATTTAACTACCGACTGTGGAGAGCAAGACGAGTGGTTGAAAATGCGTTTGGTTTATTGGTAGCGAAGTGGAGAATTTTTGAGCGACCTATTGCTGTTGAGGTGAATACAGTTGATAAAATAATAAAAGCATGCTGTGCACTGCACAATTGGTTGAGACAAACTTCTAGTACATATATTACACCTAATTTTGTTGATCGAGAAAATTCAATAACAAGACATAGTGAAGGCATGTTCAATGACGTGAATATGAGAGCATTTCAGCAATTACGCCCGGCACAACCGTCAAGCAGTCCCAAAACAGCGGTTGAAATAAGAGATGACTTTGCTAACTACTTTGCTACAGAAGGTGCTGTAACATGGCAAGAAAGAATGATTTTTAAAAAAAATAAAAGAAATGATACTTACAGTGGTGCTTTCTTCATTCCTTCTTAATTCGGTTGACGTCAGCAAAAAATTCATTGTGTTAAACCAGCTTAATTTTGGTGTGTATATGTTACTTGTTCCACTACCGGTTGTTTTGGATTTTTCGATTTTTGCTAATTCAGCAAAAAATGTTGTACGCAGTGATCGTATTTTATTTTTCACTTCTTTTACGGTCATAACAATACCATTAAGGTTCATTACTTCGATTAGTTTTCTATATGCTGATTCGCGTGCGTCTCGATTTTTGTTAAGATTGTTTTTTGGTTCCCAAAGACAATCATGTCTATGATATTCCTCAATAAACATTATTGTTTTCTCCGTATCCCATTTAGCAGTCATTTTTACAAAGTAATAAAGTCATAAACAAAGTAATCCTCTATGCACGACCGCATGCGCTTGCAACTTGCGTGCAAATGTGCCGACTTGATTATTGTGCGTACAAGTTTAAACCTAATTGCATACAAGTTGCAATTTGTTTGCAAGTTGTTGTTTCCACTATACAATTTGCATGCAACTTGCAACTAGTATGCAAATCACTTGCATAATGGAAACGCGCCTATAGATTCTGGGTGCAGGTTCTCTGCCCTTTTCAGCCTCCGTTATGCATTTACTGATACTTTCATCAATCGTATTTTGCGATTCATCAGAACTACAATTGTGATCGTCTGTTTTGACAATTGTGTCTTCTTCCTAAAATAATAAATATGAATTCGAATTACGAACTTTCCCATAACAAAGTACAGAACAGGACAAAATTATATTACTACCTACTGGTAAGTAAGTATACATAGTAGGTCTTACCTTTGTTATTGTAACATAGCCTTTACAACGTGTATGTTTATTCATGTAGTTTTTACAACGCCAGTAGCTGTTTTGCCCACTAATGACAGAATTTCTATAAAACTGATACCCATGAAACAATAAAACCCTCCCTCGTCCACGTTCAATGATTTTAAAATCATTTATATCATTCATTTTTGATGTTACGGTAACACTTTAAATTAATTATAAATGACTAAAGAGCAATAAATACATTAAATACCAATTCGCATTGAGAACGAAAAATTGTTTAGTAAACAATTTGAAATTAGACATTGTCATTATGATTAATACCTATCTTGCAACTGAAGAGTCTGTAAACCTATATCTTAACACGTTGAACGCCACGTGGCTCACCGTGTGAGCCGCGTAATAAAACTCGTTTAGGCCAAAGAGAAAATTATATTTATTTCAATTTTTCAAGTAGTGTTTTTTTTCTAGGAAATCGTAAAAAAGATGAGGTTATATATAATCCATTCAAAACTATACAGTTTTACGCCATAAATATTGCATTTAGTGTTATGGCTCACCGGTGGGCCGCGTGGCCGCATCGGAAGGAAATGCGAAATAACTGCTGCGGGGGCCGCGGGGGTCACGCCGTGGCTCACCCGCGCACCACCACCCGCCCGCATGCATTACTCGCCCGGCGTAAATTCAAATCAGTCGACCGTTTGCAATAACAATTAACTCACGCGCAATTTCTTATCATAAATATTTGTTTAGTGAAGTAACTATTTTTGCTATTGATTAAAATGGATGAAGATATGTTTGAAGATTTTATTATTACTCAAGAAGACTTAGCAGAAATAGAAAATGTGGAGATAAATCTTTTGGACAAAAGTTTTACTTTAGCCGAAGACGATGACTATGACGATTTTAATATAGTTTCATCTCACAGAAGAAAACGTCGACGTGTTTTGCTTTCCGAGTCGGAGGAGAGTGACTGTGAGAACAGGGTTATACCCGCTACCTCAGGTAGGTTATATTGTATTTTTAGCGGTTGAAAGAACCGTACCTACCTCACAATCATGGGACAGTCGACTTTACGCATTTTTTTCTCTAATTTAATGAATATCATAGTTATACTTATTATTTAGCTTTATTTTAATTTGATGTTCTTTTATTGTTTTAGGTTGTACGCCGACTGCCAAGTGGACGACACCAGTTGGTAACCAGCGTAAAATTATTCCATATACGGAAATTCCTGGTCTTCCGCTATTTTATCGTAATGCCATGACTAATAAATCTCCGGCTAGTTTCTTTGAGCTTATGGTTTCGGACGAAATATTTCAAGAAATTGTTGATTGTACTAACCAATACGCTATTAATCAAATTGCTACATCTAATGAAGCTTCAAAATTTGCACGGCTTAGAAAATGGTATTCAACTAACCTCATAGAAATTAAGAATTTTTTTGTGCTACTAATATTCATGGGAATAGTAAAACTACCGCGCATTGCAGATTATTGGTCAACCGATGAAGTAATAGGCCACCCATATCCGCGTACTATAATGCCAAGAAATCGTTTTGAAATTTTGCTGCAGATGCTCCACTTTTCAGTTAACGATGACGCTAATAAAAGCGATAGACTTCATCGCGTTCGCCGTCTTATAGATATGCTAAATAATACTTACCGAACACACTATATACCGTCTGAAGACTTGTGCATTGATGAAAGTCTGATCCCGTTTCGAGGAAGAATTGTTTTCAGGCAATTCAATAAACAAAAAAGACACAAATACGGTATTAAGGAATTTAAATTATGCACTATGCCTGGCTACACGTATAAAGTCTACGTCTATGAAGGAAAAAAAGGTGATACCACTGCCAAAACTACTCCTACCAATCTGGTTATGGATTTATGTTCTGAACTTTTAAATAAAGGCCATACTTTGTATACCGACAATTGGTATACTAGTGTCGATTTAGCCAAAAAATTATTAAATAATTAAACACATTTAGTGGGAACTCTCAGAAAGAATCGAAAAAATGTTCCAAAAGAAGGAATAGCCAAGGAAAATGAAGATGGCATAACTATTATGAAATGGAAAGATAAAAGAGACGTTTTAGTTTTATCTACAAAGCATTCTATAAAGTTAAAAAGCGTGGCAAGGTCTTAAAAAAACCGGCCATAATTGTTGATTACAATAAAGGTAAAGGTGCTGTTGATTTATCAGATCAAATGACATCATACTGCAGTCCTTTACGAAAAACCGTCAAATGGTATAAAAAATTGGCTATTGATTTGCTACTGAATACATCAATTGTAAACGCTCTGACATTATATAAAACTACGACAAATAAGAACATACAAATAGTCGATTTCAGAAAAGAAATCCTAAAGCACTTGTGTCATAAAACCCAAGAAAATGCTCCCGTACAAAGACCGAAAAGGTCTAAACATACCCTTTCTAAAGCTGAAGGTCCTGCGAGAAAGGCTAGACGTACCTGCCAACAGTGTTATAAAGAACATGCAAAATTATTAGGGGCAAAAGCTGCGAAAATTAAAGCTAAAAAAATTGTGACTTACTGCTCGTGTCCAAATAAACCGTGGTTATGCTTGGAATGCTTTAATAAAATTCATTCGTAATTTTTTTTTAACTTGCATTATACTTGTAGTCGTTATTATTAATATTAAAAAGTGATTACTGTCATAATTGATAGAATTGTAATACTATTTTATAATTATTACACGCGAGAGAGAAAAATAAAGACTTCCAGAAACTTGTGCCATACAAAAAATCCATATTAAGATTTTTGTAATTCCTTAATTATAATTATTTTCATTTATTATTAAAGATACATTAAAGCCTAATAAATAATTATTTTGTGTTGTAAAATACCCATGTTATTTAAGCTTTACACATTTTATTTGTTAGAGTTGAGAATCATCCTACTAAGTATAGAAAACTGTAAATAAATTCTAAGTCTTTTGCAAGAAATTCAAACCAAGTTGAACGGTGTATTGCAGGAAGCCCCGCGGCTCACCGTTCATATATTTATGTACGATATCAGCACGTAGTGGCCTACAAAACAGGTTAAAGTATAAGTCGTCGTGTGGCTCACCGGTGACCCGCGTGGCTCCAATGGTCCAGTAAGGTTTGGCTCACCGGTGAGCCGCGTGGCCCCAATGAAAAGCAGTATATTTTAACGTGGCGTTCAACGTGTTAAAGAGTTTGCTTAGCTAATTTGTGGCGACATTTCTATCCAGTTATTTTTATATGAAGTGGCTCTCTTTACTTCTTCATTTTAAAATAATTATATTGTTATTGTATTTTCTTTGCCTATGTTACTTCGCGAACTATTGCTACTAAAAATGTAGCAATAGTACGGTGCGTTGTGCTTACCGGACTACTGCGACTAAAAAGTAGCATTAGTTCGGTATACCGAACAAATCACCGCACTACTGCGAATAGGTGCAATAAATGTGCTTTACGCTCTTCCTCCTCACAGAGGTTTACGTAACGTATGGGGTAAACTGATGAATGATTTATCATCTTAAGTGTACTAATGGGGGTCGAGAGGAAACTAAAACTTGACTGGAAAATAAAATCCACTCGACCCCCAGGAGTAAACTATAGTTAGGGGTCCAGTGGACACATTATTTATTGGGGGTCCAGGGGTCGAGGGGTCGAGAGTGGACTAAACCCATGTTTTCATCAACAGTACATAGACTTGACGAATAGCGTATTTGGCAAAATTTCATAATTGGACCTATTATTCCGCCCTGTACCCCTGGATTTGCCACTGGGGTCACAAAACGGAAAAAATCTTCCGGTTTGTGCCACTGTTTGTAGAAACACACTCCTGTTATACACTTTGAATTTGCAACTTTTGTAACATTCAATACAGGTAATAGCGCAGTGCCGACTTATGAAGATTCCTATGCATTTAACTACCAACTCTTTATTGTTAAAAACATGTATTATGTATGCATAATGAATGATTCTAACGATACTTACGTTGAAAAACAATACTTATTACCTTAAAATAATAAATAGATTACAAGTTCTGTATTGTCTATTTCATCTATTAACGTAATGCTTCTAAAAAATGTCCGACAGTTATTTCTCTATTAATTAGTTGCATCTGTAAATCAATAATGACCCTATCTTTTAATTTCAAACAGTTGTTTCTCTGTTGCATGGGTAAATTAGTTTTGATTCTTTTACATCGTGTTTCGTAGAATGACATGTCCTGCCATATAACATTGAGTAATTTCATCAAATTTACGTTTGTTTTAGTTTTCACAGCTTTATTTAATTTATAGTGCCAACCTTCGACGCTATTGGTCGTTCGGTGGCCGTTCACCGAAAACACACCACTTTTTTATAAAAGCCTCACTCTTCATCCAGAATTTTTTCATGTATTTTTCAAATATTTTTAAATCACTGATTTCCTTGTTTTTATTGTCCAACGGTCGAATTTCTTGTACAATATATTCTATTTTATTTTTTATGTAATCCCACCCGGGGACAGTACATTCTATTGGTAAAAGCGGTAGTAGTCCCGAATGTGCTATTATATTTTGCGTTAGTTTGTTCTTTTCAAACATTTGCCCTTTCTCCAAACAGCATTAGAAAAATGATAGGAACATCCCTTTGATTTAACTTTTGGAAACACACATTTCGAATTCCATGCATAACTGCCATTTCGAAATCAGTAGGATGTTTCTTAATGTTTAATTCCGGAAGTACAGTTTTTAGTACAGTAAATAAAATAGTATATGTATGCGTAGTTGTATCAGACATGAGGGCCTAAATCAAAGGTATTATGTTAGTTTTATTTTCGTTGCTATTAAACTCGCCATGTATGGTATATAAAACTTGAAAGGGTTTAGGACAACTCGTATAAGTACCATCACTAAAGTAATGGGATGTTTTACAAAAATACTTTTTCATTTGCGGCGAACAAAAAAGATCATCATGACATCATGATCATCGTATTCTGCCAGAAGATATGGTTTATATTTCTCCGGCACTTTCACCTCTTTAAGCTCTTTAAAACATATTTTTTGTAAGCCTGCGTCCCTATTTTTTGCATCATAAAATGCAGTTTTTACTCAATTAAATGGCGGATTTTTTTTTACTTAATCAATTCCTGCGTCTTTAAGTTCACCAACTGTTTCATTATAAATCTCTGGAACACATTTGTTGAAATTGCAGTTTACTATTTTATTCCGACACTCATTGAATTTTAAATCAACCACATTCTTTGCCACATCAGTACTGCAACCATCAATATGAGGTTTGTGTTTTATAACTGAATCATTCTGAAAGTTGAGCAATAAGTGAAATAAATCGGTTATTTCGCCAGATTTTGTTTTCGTCGGATTTTCGTTTTGCCAGATCTTTGTTCTGACAGCGTGTCACTTTGTTATGTCTAAAGGTGCTCCCACACTGCCGTTAGAAAATGTTTGTAAACATTTTCTAACATAAAAACATTTACTAACAAATGTTGTCTATTATTACATTTTGTTAGGAACTGTTACATGTTATAAGTGCTCCTACACTGATGGAAAATGTTTACTAATGTTTACTAACATTTTATAACAGTACTGGCTCGCAGTTTGGTTTTGCGTCCGAAGGGCGTCTACACGAAAATGGAAGAAGATTTGCTCATTGGAATAGCTTTTTTTTTTTGTTTAAAAAAGAAGAAAAAGCGCTCTTATTGGATGCGCCAAACGCTAAAAGCTAGAGAAAAATATAGTGCCACAGACTATCTCAAGGACTTGGGCATTGATGGTTGCTTAAAAGATTTTATAAGAATGAACAGTTCCGAATTTGAATATCTACAAAATTTAGTTGGGGCAAAAATAGGCAAACGGGACACTAATTTTAGAAAATCTGTAAGTGTGACGGAAAGACTTGCGGTAACTTTAAGATTTTTGGCAACTGGTAGCAGTTATAAAAGTCTTGGAAATGTTTTCAAATTGTCAGACCAAGTGATATCCTTAATCGTAATAGAAGTGTGCGAGGCTCTCGATGAGGTTTTACAAGAATACATACAAGTAAGTCAAACAACATTTTAATTTATTTTTATTATTGATTACTTTTAATATGATCTAACAAAACTTCTGAAAATTGTGGTGCAGGGGAGGGTAACTACTACGTTGGAAAAAAACACACACATTACTGATTAAATTTTTAATAATCAACAAATCAAACATGCATTTTTTAATTTTGGATTGATCCCAACAAATCGTTCAATGATTGGGTCGAATCTTGGCTTGATTCCGATAAATTGGACGGACTCGGTGTTCTTGCGCTGGTACGAGTATGTGCCCTGGAGCTATCCGAAGAACTGGTTTCAAATGAATCTAAGGGACTCGGTGCGGTGTAGTATCCTCTCGAGCTACAGACAGCATTATTTTCCGAAACAGTGGATAGATTTGGTTCAGAGTTGTATCCCCAGGAACTACTAGCAGTTGGGTCTCTAATGTTTGTAGGAAAATCATATTGTCCTATTGATGCATTGTACAAAATATTGTTAATATGATGTTGAGCAGTATTTCTAGCATAACTGTTTTTATTTGTTTCATTTTCATAGAGACATACTCTCCAAATGCGTCATTTTCATCCCTGCTCTTTCTAGTTTCGTACATGCTTTGTAAAATCTTTACAGCTTCTTGTTGTGTTGTATCTTTTTCTACTTCTGGCCGTCTTCTTTTGCAAAATGGTTTTGGGGTAGCGAACAGTGTGCCCGTAGTTTCGTTTTCAGTGACAGTATTTTCTGTTTCGTTTAAACTGATATTATATTCTGAATCACTTCTGTTTTCTTCGTTACCCTGAAAGAATAGAAGTAAACGATAACTTCAAGTTAATCTTCTATTTTTGCTCCAGATACCAACAACACCTCAAGAGTGGCCACACGTGGCAATACATTTAAAAAAAAAATGGAATTTCCCAAATTGCTTAGGAAGTATCGATGGAAAGCACGTAGCAATACAAAAGCCAATTGATAGCGGCAGTGAATATTACAATTATAAAGGATTTTATAGCGTTGTACTTTCAGCGCTAGTGGACGCAGAATATGACTTTTTATACGTGAAATATTCACGTATGCGGCTGTCAAGGACGCATAAGTGATGGTGGAGTTTTCGCAAACACAAAATTTCGGAATAAAATTAACGACAATAGTTTGAAAATACCCAATGACAGCTCACTACCAGGCAGAAACAAACCTGTTCCTTATGTGTTCGTAACAGATGATGCGTTCCCGTTAGAAAAACACTTGTTAAAACCTTTTCCAGGACCACTGGATAGCAATTCTAAGGAAAGAATCTTCAGTTATAGGCTGAGTCGTGCGAGGAGAACAGTAGAGAACGCATTTGGAATTTTGTCAGCCACCTTAATTATGACATGCGTGCTACTGCATAATTTTCTAAGAAAAACTGGATCGAGCATGACTTACGCTCCATCTCAATACTATGATAGCGAAGATGTAATAACTGGTACACGTACCGATGGACAATGGAGATTAGAACAGCAGCAATTAACACCACTTGAAGCATGTGAATCCCAGGCAGATGATGGGAAAGAAATAAGAAAAGAATTCGCTGAATATTTTTATATTTTATATTTTTCAAATGAAGGGTTATTGGACTGGGCATCTAAATACTAATAAATGACGTTAAAATAAAACTCACCTGCAACCCTCCATCGATAGTTGAATTTGGGATATTTTTGCCCTTAAGGGACAAGAACTTTTTAAATGCAAACCATTTACTTGATTCATCAGCTCCTGCACCAGATTTAGATTTACATTCTCGGTTAAATTGACCAACGAGTGTTCGAATCTTTTTTTCAATTACTTTTTTATCCAAATTAAATTCACTGGCAATTTCCATCCAAGCATCGTGTTTCTTATTTCTGTTTTTGTATTCCTCTGATATCGTGTTCCACAGTACTTCTCTTGCTTGAAACATTTCAATCAATTTGTAAACATCTTCGTTATTCCAATTATAACCTGACATATTTTAATGCTTGGCGCACGCGCAACCACTAATCTATACGCACAGCGTTGAATTAAACAAAGGGACTGACAAGACACCAGACAGCGCGCAGCGACCGGCCCCGCACCCGTATCCCCGACTCACCGCATACCCCGCCGTCACACCTATAAAATGTTTACAAACAAAAGATAACACTTGTTTTATTTTGTTATAATTTGTTATAAAATGTTTAGTAAACATTTTATAACAAATTATAACAAAAAACATGCAAACATTTTTTTACATTTCTGATTAAATGTTTGTTAACAAATGTTTACTAACGTTACTAAACATTTTCTAACGGCAGTGTGGGCGCACCTTAACGTACAGGTAAGTGCAAAATAAAATACATAAAAATATTAATAAATTATATTGATGTATGACACCTGTTATGGGCAATCTACTGACGAAATACATTATCTAGTATGTTCAAGCATTCTATTGTAGTAATTAAATTTTCATTTAAGTTATGGATTATGTTTTCAATCTTCATGTCTTTTGCAACAACAGATTTATCTCTTTTTTGGACAAATTGTGATTGAGTGAGCATTTCTTAGTTTTTTTTTCTTGAAAAAAGGCTTCCTTTTTGAGCAAAAAAATAAAATACAAGAGAGATGGTTTTTTAGAGAATCTGTTATTCACTCGGCGGTGCCAGCCTTTTACATTATTTGTTGTACGAAAAGGTTCTCTGTAGCATGTCAGTGTAGCACTTGTGACATTTTGGACCCATTCGTTGATGAAATAAGCTTGATATGATGCGATGACAGCCGAGTTTGCTGCATTGGCAAAAATAGATAGAACTGGCCTCTGGTATCAGTTCTGGCGGTAACAATGCTACTCGCGAACACAAGCTTGCTATTTTTCTACCCTCATTATCATCGGATAGGCCAATTTTTTTTTACTTTTTCCAAATTGCTTTTACAAAATGATAATAGCAACCACTTACGATTACATTGGGAAATACTTCCTTCACCGCATTTATTGCCGCCATCTCGTAGTCACATTTGTAATAGCAAATATTAACAGACAATTTGTCTCGTAAAATAGAAAACATTCTCACATATGTTGCTGTTGTTTTATTGGGCAGAAGCACATGTAACAGTGGAACAAAATTTAGTATCTCATTGTTCTCTCCAATATTTGCATGTAACGAATAAACCTGGTAGAAAGGTTTTGGGCATATGCGAAATGTTCCATCACCGTAACATTTAGTAATTGTTTTCAAAACTTTTATTGTAAATGGTGTTGTAAATATTATAATTTTTTCCTCTGTGCCTTCTTCGTATACCACAAAATCAAAAAATAAATTGTCAGGCAATTTTACATTACTGACATTTTTAAAATTGCTCTTAGCAATATTTAAAGATTTGTTTCTTGCTCGGTATAAAGTGGTTTGCTTTGATGAAAATATCGGCATATTAGGATCTGGACTTTTTCTATCATTGAATTCCGAGAAATGCTTCTCAAATATTTTTGAAATCGGCTCCGACTTCACGTTTGCAATCATCATAAATGTTATCATACTTACAGCTAATATTATCAGGGGAACAATTGTGTTTGCTTTTCTTCACAACTTTGTTTTCATGTACGGTTAATGTTAATGCTTCCGGACTTGTTTTCTTTCACAAAATTATACTTGTAACCACCTTTTACTATCTATATAAACTAACTCACTGCTTTCATCCATTTTAGTATTACAATAACAATAATTCTAATAACTTACGGCAATAAAAACTTCATCTTACAATAATGAATGACACAATGACATTAGTCATCATTATTACTCATATATTTGCATAATATAATTTCCAGCCAGTTATCTATTCAAGTGCAAAGTTTAAATATCGAGTGCAAAGTTTACATAGCATAAAAAAATTACCCATCTCTTCTTAACATGTTTCTTGGCGATTGTATTTTTATTGTCGAAACAAAAATCTGACGAAACGAAAATCCAACGAAACAAAAATCTGACGAAACGAAAATCCGACGAAAACAAAATCTGGCGAAATTAAAATCTGTCAAAACGGAAATAACCCAAATAAATAGATATCTTCAGACATGGCACACAATGCCGGTTGCCTGGTGCTCGCCGGCTTCACCACAATGCGTCCAGTTGTCGGATTTTATTTATAGGAATTACCTGATAAAAAACCTTTAGGGCCATCTCGTCCACTCTATCAGAATGTCCACTGTATCAAAATGTCTACTGTATCAAAATGCCCACTCCAAAATGTCTACTATAACAAAATGACCACTGTATCAAAATGTATACTGTATCAAAATGTGTACTATGACAAAATAAAACAATTTGGTTAAAAAAATGTCTTTGCTAAATGCAACAGATTTATTATCCTTATATCATAAACATGTAATCAACTTAGTAGGTCTGTATACAACACTTTTTTTTTTTTTTTTTGTGGAAACCCCCACGGGTCGTCACCTCACCGGGGCAACGGTAAGGTGGTATGTCGGACTCGAACCGACTAAAACCACACAGTGTTCCGTCATTGGTCTTCTTGCCGGGGCCTCAGGTGTACCCTAGAGAGGAAATCCCTGTGAGCCCCGACAGACTTGGCCGCCTGTTGAGCAAGGCGACCCCACCATGATGTTACCTGTCCAATCTAATTTAGAGAGGCGCGCGCGGAACACGTCGCGCCACCGTCTTAGGCCTGCTTCTGCTAGGGCGACAGATAGCCCTGTCGGTCGCCCTCAGGCAATCGCTTATGGAGGCCGGAGATCGTTTTGCGCTCTCCGGCGCCTGGTGCGTCTTCTGCGGGACGGAAGAGTACTAGTTCTCTCCCGTTCCCTTTCCGCCGCTTCTTTGGCATGCATCACTACCTCACAGAACGAGGCGGCGGAATCCCACGCACTCTCGCTCTGGACCATGCACCTGATCATGGTCTCCAGCGAGAGGCTACCCACACCGATAGCCGCCGCGAGGTCAGCACGTTGCTGCACCCACGCAGTGCACTCCACCAAAGTGTGGAGTGCGAGGTCTGTATACAACACTGACTGTAATTTTTTTTGTTGTTATGAATAATTTTTCGACTGCAGACAGATGAGAATATTAATATTTTTTTGCAAACATAAAAAGATTTTGCTAAATTTTCTGGAATTTTTACATCTTTCACATTCTCGAAACGCAATTTATCGGATTGAAGAAAATGTCTACGTGTTCTGTATAAAGTATTTTTTACTTGTTCAAATCGAGGTATTTTACGGATTTATTGATGCCTTTTTTTCTAAGAGGTTCGAATAGATTTTCAAAAATTGTTTGGATGGATCCTAGGTCTTCACATACCATTTTTTTAACTGATGCCAATACTTGCAATACTTCGTTTTTTACTACTTCTGAACAACATCCATGCATATTTTCCCGAAGCACTTTAGTTTCATTTGCATTCAAAGTAATAGTTGCTGAACAATCATTTCGATTTACGCATCTCCGTATAGTAGATTTATTTTGATTTATTTTATGCAGGTTGTACCGATGACTACCACATAGGACAGTTTTTCTTTCCTTTTGATTGAATGTAATATCGAAGCCATACATTGCAATTAATTAATAAAAAAGGAACTAGAACCATAGATAATATACTATATAGGGAATAGATAAGCCACTCTCAATCATTAGAGGGGGACAAAAAGTGTCAGTTGTGTCGATCGAACAACAGATGGCGGTAGCTCTTCGTTTTAAGTAATCTAGGGACCCACTAGACGGCGCTATTTCTATGTTTTTTTTTAAATATTATATCATAGGGGGCAAACGTGCAGGCGGGTCACCTGATGGTAAGTGACTACCTTCGCCCATGGACACCTGCAACTCAAAAGTCACAAGTGCGTTGCCGGCCTTTGAGGTAGGAGTACGCTCTTTTCTTGAAGGTTTGAAGGTCGTATCGGTCCGAAAATACCGCAGGCGACAATTTGTTCCAGAAATTGGTTGTGTGAGGCAAAAAATTTCTGGAGAACCGCACAGTGGTGGATTGCCAATCATCCAGGTGATGGGGATGAAAGTTTTGTCGCGTTGAACGATGGCGAAACGTTGCGGCCGTATAACAATACGTACCTATCTAGACATATATGTTTTGTTGTCGATATAATGGAGGTATAGGTGTGTGTTATCTGTTTATATAAGATTTCAGGATATAAGAATTTATTATATATATATCCAGAAATATCAGACAGCTGTCTATGCTCAGGAAAAGGTGCTGTCAACTTAGGTGGACCTGAAATTAAAAGATTAAGTAACATGAATGTATTATTCTTCAATAGGTCAACAAGTGTCTCTTATCCCTTTAACGGACATAACGATAGAGATAGAATGAATTGAATTGGATTTCGACTTTGGGTTACTATTGATACTAAAAAAACACAAAATTAAAAAAATATAAAAAAATGTGTTTTTTTTTATTGGTGGTAAAAATATTCCCTCTGACTGCAGTGGACATTAACATTTATGTGAAAAATTTAAGTATAATGAGTTTGTAAGTATTTCACGCGAAAATTACTTTATGGATTTTGATAAAACTTTGCAGCTGTGTAGGTAAGACATCAGAATAACATTTACTTTTTATATTGAAATTCCTACGGTCACTGAAATCCATATAAAAGTGGTAGGGGTGGAAAATAAAAGACAAATCTACAAAGATAATATAATGTTTATGAAAAATGCGCATCAGTCTATTTAGTAAAGATATAGGACAAGTTATTAAGAGTAAGTGTAGAAATAACTAATATTATGTTGGTTTATGAAAGTTTAGAAAGCACGGTGTTACGCATAATGGTACTTCACACTTGCTACATTTGATCTTAGATCGCTTATCCTTTACCTTTGTACTACAAAATCGGCATCTCTGATAAGATGGCAGTTCCATTGGCATATGATCTCCTACGTTAGTAAAGCGAGTTTCTGGGGCAGTTACATAAACAGACTTTTGATAGTTTTCGGAAAGAGCAGCTTTTTTTCTTACGATATAGTTAACGCCAGTAGATCGACGTTTACGCGAAGAAAAACCTGCAATTAGTCCTTTGGCTAAAGCGACACGGAACTCTAAGTTAGTTAATTTTGCGGCATTCGCATTTTCACTATAAAGCAAAAATGAATTTGTTATGCAGGAATCTAGTAAAAAGTAAAATATGCGAAGCCACCACCTCTTGCTGCGTCGTCCTACGGAATATGTTCCTTTGATCTGATCAAAGTGATCAACTCCTCCCATTCTTTTAGTATATTCTTTTACCATGGCAGGACAGGGAACTGCAGCCTTGGTGCCATTCTTTTGTGTTCTGGTCACAAATGATTTGTTGACCTTTGGATGAAAGGCATTGGACAACAAAAGCACTTCTTTTGTGTCCTGCCAAACCACAAATGCAACATCTCCTTTTACTCTCCACTTGTATTGACCTCTTTGTAATTTTAGGGATTTCTTATTTTTTATAATCTTAGGTAGGTCTGCTCGTTGTCGGCGCACAGTGCCTGTAGCGTAAATGCCGTTGGCGTATAGGTAATTCATTATATCATACCCACAAAAAAAATTGTCGAAAGTGACATGAGCTGCTGGCATTCCTTTCAGTTTTTCGGTTAGTTTCGTTATCACCTTAGCTCCTAAATTATCCTCTATCCTGACACCGTCTTTTCCAGTATATATATCAAATTCATATATATAACCCGTATAACTGTCGCAGCGACACCACACTTTGAAGCCTCTTTTTATTGGTTTTAGGGGCATGTACTGCTTTAGACTGGACCTACCTTTGAAAATAATCATCGATTCATCTATTGACTGTGTTGACGAGTTACGTGCATTTTCTTGAAAAACCTGGTTGAGCAGTGTCACCAATGGCCGAAGTTTATATAATTTATCATAAGTTGCGTCGGACCTCGCAGGTTGCTTAGAGTTATCATTTAGATGTAAACATCGCAAGATTTGCTTGAACCTTCTGTACGGCATTACGGAAGCTATTTCGTCAACTCTAAAACAGGGATCTGATGACCAGTAAAGATCCATAGAAGGTAAAATATTGTAACCCATAATGATAATAATCCCCAAGAAAGCCTTCAATTCTAGTCTATCAATATTGGTCCACCCCACCACGCTATTTTGATCGGCATATCTGTTCGTTTCTGCAATAATTAATTCAAAAACTTCTTCAGTAAACATTTTTTCAAAGTGTCGAATGGGTCTTGCATTTGGTGGTAACATACGTGTTGGAGCCATTCGGACACTATCAAAGGTACCAGCAGTTGGCCTGTCGTCAGCCCAGATATTTTTCTTCCACGTATCTTCCTCCTCGTCAGAATTAGTCGATTCTGACTCTGAAGACTCATTAGAATCATTATTTGGATTGCCATCGCCATGATCCGGACTTTCTGCACCTCTTCTTGTGCGTGCCGTCCCACACCCCCTTTCCCGTCCGATCCGAAGTTCATCTCCTTGTCCTCTTGTAGATGAAGTGGATTCCCCTATGCCAGGGTTGGTCCTACTAGGCAAGTGAGAATTAGAGGGTTGAGGCGATAACAAAGACGTTATCGGTTCAATAGGCTGCAGGTTTGGGTCATCACTCGACGTAGAAGGTTGAGGTGAAGCTCTTATTGTAGACCGCAGCCCTGGTTGGTCTAAGTCCTCTAAAATTCGCTGCAGTCTTGTGGAGCTATAAATAACATTTTCCTCGTCCGATTCCTCATCATCCTCGGACTGGTCAGGATCTGATGGAAAACCAAACATTGCTTCCAGTGCAGACTCAATTTCAAAATCATTTATCGATTTTTTGCTCATTTTCTCTCTCACTCTGTAACAATAAGTAGTTGGCGGTTAGAGGGAATATTCTTCCCGGCAATAATATAGTTGGCGGTTAGAGGGAATATTCTTCCCACCAAGAAATATCGTAAAAAAAAGAAATGTGTGAAAGATAAACCGAAACTTTATATCTTATCTATGATATTAGATACAAATCTACAAAAACTAGAAGAACTTACCTTATATCACCTCGTGAATTTGAAGATCTATATCGAAAGGACTGAAAGTTAAAAATCCTCCTGCTTTTGATTTTCGGCGCGTTTTTTCGAATAAGACGTTTCGTATCTGTCAATGTCAACTGTTACAAAAATAAACTTTTTCTTTTATGTTTAATGTTGCCTAATCTAAAAAAAAATGTAAATGACTGGGTTGCCACTAATATCGTGATAAAGTTGGTGGGAAAAATATTCCCTCTAACTAGAAAAGAGTCATTAGATTATTATTTAGTGATTGAGAATAGTGTACTGTTTTTTCCTCTTTCATTCCCTTCTTTTTTCTATTCCCGTTTGTCACTATTAATTTCTCATTTTCATTTTTTTTTCTTGTTCGCCATATGGTTATTTGCTACCTTGCATACATAAATATATTGACACCTTATTTTGAAAGGTAAAACAGCAATACATACTAATAATAAACTATCTCAAAACTCTATTTAGATTCAAGTGTATGTACATAATAATTTATAGTTTCAACATGAAACCCTGTTTGGACAGCAAACTTAAATACTAATCTATAAATCCATAAACTATTTCTTGCCACTTGACAACTTAAAAGACATATGTCATTTTTATAGTTGTTTTATTTTATGTTACATATTTATTTAGGGACTATATATATGTGTATAGACATTATATCTATGATGAAAATGGGGCAAGGATGGGTAGGTCGATTAAGTACTAAAAGTTTCATTTTCAAAACTTTTCTACAACTCACCAATGTTAATTACAAACATACTATGTAGATACTTACCAATATGCAAAGTTGGGATAGCATTTCTCGTGAGCCTCTTGATTTTCGTGGGATAGCACATTTCAAAATGTTGGTCACATAATCTTAAATTGAAAATGGACTCAACATTTCGATTTTGCGTTTCGGAGTCCAGTACCTTAATCCACGTCACAATCACAAATGCTGATTCACAAAATTCAGCGGATTGGGGAAACAATGCAAAACACCTGAAAACAATTTGAGACATTCGTTATTTTTTATTTTAATTAAAGTAGGGACAAGGTAATAGGTCACTTTTGACAGATGTCAGTTTTATATTCATAGTGAGGTGACCTGCTTAAAAACATCGATTAAATGAATGAATCGAATGAATCGATACAGACTTGAAACATATGTGAATTTTAAAAATGATCATGCGAATCCCTGTCCCATTATTATTTTTTCTTTCATAAATTAAAGGAGCAAAATAAGACAAGTACCTACGTAATGCGAATGCGAGGAGGCAGTCTGGAATAAAACCTTGAGAAGCTGATCCCGCGTGACATATAATAAGTCGGGCTCCTTTTCCCGATGGAACTTTTGAGGTGGAGGCCGCTGTATCATCGGTCCATGTCCGCGCAACCGTATGGTTCGCATTCAACCATGTTTCGTCAATAAACACGACATTGTCCCAATCCGTAATTTTATTTACCTGACGTAAGAATGTTATTCTCTTCAAAATAATATCGTAGCGTTCTAGCAGGATTTTCCGCTTGTCGGATTTTTTAAATCTAAAGCCAATCGATTTCAAAACCTTTGATAGAGACGATTTGCCTCCAAAAAATAAGCCTGCGCCTTTTAACGAACTCAATAGCTTTTCCCGTGTAGGATATTCTTTTCTCGAGTAATATCCATAAATGTGGTTGCGAATTGCAGCAGCATCAAAATTATCAACGTCAACAATTTTCTTCTCCCTCTTTCGTTTTTTCGGTGTACGTAAAGTATTATCTTCTGAGCCTGATGGTCCGTATTTCTCTTTCAAAATTTGAGTTACTGTCTTCTTCCCTATTCCCAATGCTTCGGCAACGCGTTCTCTCGGTGGTTTCAATGGTAAAAGAGGCCCATCGTTAACTGATTCACGTCCAAAATAATTGTACAATTTCAGCACTAGTTCGCGAGATTGACTGTTTAGAGTTTTCCCCCGTTTCGACATAGTAAGACTGTAATGTTTTTCTTGTTTAATAATCGTTAAGCAGTAGGAGTCCAATTTATAGCCAGGTAAACGTAGTCAGTAAGGTCAGTTCAATGAAAAAGCCGGATCAGAAGAAAATAACAGAGAGCACACCAAAAACGCACAGTCACTTCGCACAACAACAAAAGACTGCGTCATCATCATGTTATGGCGACATGACATGCGTCATCGACAGGCACTGGTGTTGCCAGCAACATCCACCTAAATTGCACCCAACATCAATGACCTTTCTATTTAGTTATTTTTTTGTATTTTTATAGTTAGTTAAAAGAATAATAAATATGTATAATTAGGTTTTATTATAATCACAACGTGGTTATAAATTTATGGTGATTTTTCTTCACAAGTAATCATTGCATTCGATTCAACTTACAATCCTATCAGCTTTCGATTTTTAGAGTAACATCCCTAGTGTTTAAAAAGAAAAGGGTTGACTGACGCAACATTGTAACGACGTTCAGTTCTTTAGATCAGAAATTGTTTATTATGTTTAGAATGGTTTATTAGTGAAAGCAAATCGTAAAATTACTCGTATCGGTCATTATTACAATAAATATGTAAACGTAATTGAAAAAAGTTAAGCAATTGTGCAGTTCTTATTTTATGCCCGCCGTTACAAGGTTACGTTGTTGAATTTTGATGAAATGTCAAAAGTGACCTATTATCTTGTCCCTACTTTAGGTGTGACATTATCGTAGCATTATCTTATTCTTAAAATTTTGTTATTAGTGCTTAGTAATCAATTTTATTTATTGTTAGTTATTCAATGTAAATTTTATGTTTAAGGAATGTTGTGGGCGTCTATATGTACTTATGAGAGACTAGCAGTTCCTGCGCGGCTTCGCTAGTATTCTTTTTCCAAAATAAAAGTAGCCTAAATTACGCCTTATAACACTAGCTATCTGCCAGTGAAAGTACCGTAGAAATCGGTCTACCCGTTCGGGAGATTAGCCGAAACAAAGTTAGGCATAGGTATTGTGCAAATAATTGTATAAACTTAAAACTATTATTTTGACACTACAAACAGACACCACAATTTTATTTATTTGTATTAATGATGATGATGTATTTAACCAATGTAATGAACTATGTTGTATTTGTATATTGTAGATGCTCCTTAATAAATAAATACCAGTGAAATCGTTTCTCAAACTTACCTTGCTTTTTACATCCAAAGTAACATTTTCTATAATCAGACATAATGTAGATTCGAAAAATCACAGTCCAGTAGGATACAGCCAAGTCAAACTTTAAGATTTATCGAGAACCGGTTAACGAAAGCCAAAGTCAAATAGAGAAGATATCAAACCAGTCCGAATGGAAGCCAAGATTAAGAAATATTTCAAAAATCCAGAAACCGCACAGAAAAATTTGAAGGGCAAACTGTAATTTTTTTTCCGGAAACAGGAAATACAAATCCTTCAGTGATGCAACTTAAAAAATATATCTTTACATTTTAATATTTATAATAAAATTAACAAATACGTCGCATTTAAATTATTTGCATTTAAGTGGATTTTTTCTTAATAAATAATCAGTGAAATATATTTTTGAAATGACTTGTTTCAAAAAAGTGCCATCTATTGACATAATCGGCACAGTAATGTTCATTCGTTGTCAGGCTTAGCGAGATATGGCGCTATCAGTAACTAAAAATCAGGATGTTCTACAGTGACATACCCCTGACTAGAACCATGAGAAAATATTAATAAAATCAAACCTTTTACATGTGATAGTTGACATGTGTCGGTAAGACAAACTAGCTCTTAAATATAATGAAGTGGCCAGTAATATAATTGTGAGGTTTTAATCTATAAATTGAAGTGTCTGTCTATTGGCGGCTTCCCACGGTCCGCGATTCTGCGGATCATCACGCACAGCCGAAGTCGTTTAACGGAAGTGTACATAGACATATATCTAATTTTATTTATTTTCTGTTTTGTCACCCATAGCAGTGGGATCACGGTAGAAAATTAACGAATGATATAAAATATTCCCTGTCCTGTGATCCTACCGATGGGATCATGATTCGGAAAAACTTATCATAATATGATACTTAATTGTTCCAAATGATCCCCCATTAAAATAGACATATTTTGGGACTATTTTAGAGGGTACATTTTTTTTCAGATATAACGGAACTGATATGCTCATTGATATCCAAAAAGAACCAAGCAACACATTCTTCAATTTTTGTAGGATGACTTCAACTGATTTCGAAGGTCCAGTTATATCAAGGAATGATACCAACATGCGAAAATGTATTCCTGTTCAAGAACGGTTTGCAATTGCACTCAGATTTTTGGCATCTGGAGATAACCACACAAGCCTTAGTTATCTTTTTAAAGTCTCCATACAAACAATTTCAAGATGTGTCGATGCCGTTTGCGAAGCCTTGATGGTAGAATTAAACGGAGAAATAAAAGTAAGTAAAGTACTTATCAATTATTTATTATAAAGTAGTGAAATAGTACAAAGATCTAATCAAACATGGTATTCTCGTAATATTGTTTCAACCGTAAACCCGGCGGCAGTGAGTGTTGATGCTGTGGGGGTTGTGAGTTGGATGAGTGGACGTCGCCTGGGAGTGGTACTGAAAATTGACATTGAGATTGTGAGTTAGTTGAATGAGTGTAACCTGGGGATGGCAGTGAGACTTGATACTGTGGGGATGGTAGTGAATTGGATGAATGAGTGTTACCAGGGGATGGTTGTGAGTTGTATGAATGATAGTAACCTGGGGATGGTTGTGAGTTGGATGAATGAGAGTAACCTGGGGATTGCAGTGCGACTTGATATTGTATAGATGGTTGTGAGTTGTATAGTTGTTGGCTAATGGATAACGATATGTTTTGGTAAACTGAGTTTGGGAAATTCCTTGCATGATTGTCTCGTTGTTTAAGCGTATACATTATTTTATCTATTTCCATCATGGCGATATCTCTTGTACTTTCCCGAAAATCTCTTAATTTATTACACAGTAAATTGCAATACAGTAAACTTGTGTCAGACTCCGTCTCTGACATTTGTTTCATAATATTATAAGCTTCCTCGCTGCGTTTCTTCAATTCATCACACTCATTTAATCGACTTCTTTTAGATTTTTTTTTCCGATGTTTTAGGAGTTTTAAATGTTGCCGGTTGCGCCGTTGTTGCCGGTTGCTCTATTGTTGCCGGTTGCTCCGTTGCACATACAGGTATTTGCTCGATCTAAGCGGCCAAAATTATTTTAATGCTTAATTGGTATCTAAACAATGTAGATAAACAATAAAAATACTTATGTTTTCAAATAATGCTATATTTTCCAAAAAAAAAAAGCCAATAGTGATTGAATTTAAATTTTTTCATCACTCTTTGATGAACATTCTATTAACGGGTTGGATTCCGCAGATACAAATATGGCCAAGTTTCAGGCAAAAATGTTTCTGCTTTCCTTTTTTTTTATAGCTCGATTGCTACTTAGCAGAGGATCTGAACTGAGAAGAAGCCGGTTAAATATATCCTGATTACAATTAGTCCTAGAAAATTTTCTCGCAAAATCATGGCGGTAACATCTAAAATGTTTATTTCGAGCCTCAGCAGCTTTCTCGGAAAGCTGCCCTATTGGTAATAATGCCTTTTCAATTAGGACTGCGCCATGGACTAAAATCTTGTGCATTGTTGGTGTCATAGAATGCCAACCATATAGGTTTACATAAATATGAGCAGTTTCTGAAGCATAAGCCTCATATTTTATGGGATCAATTTTGAATCCACTTGAAATTGCTTCCAGTATGACTTTTAACCTATAAATTAGGTCATAACTGATGCCAGTTATATCTGCTGTTAATTTAGGGTTTTCAAAGAACCTTCTGCTGGTATTTCCGTCATTTGTATTTCCTAAATTAGATTTAGGCATATCTATTAGCAGACCTGTTTCAGTGCGAAACCTTGTATGTATTTTTTGGTTTGGTCTTCTAGGTCAATAAATAATCAATAAATAAAAATCAATATTTTTATCTCAATTTTACAAACGTCGTACCACAAACCCTCGTCACTGTCGAATAATGTTGAGTTGAGTGAATGAGTGTACGGTGAGTGTTGAACATAAATCTAATAGACTAAACATAAAAATAGAGATGTGGAATCACGATACCAATTGATTTCGGCTATTCCACCTTTCCCACTTGGCCATCCCACCTGGGTGGAAAGAGTGGAAAAAATAATACACATTTCCCTCCCAGGTGGGATAGGTGGAAAAGGATTAAATTGTTTCTCTTATCCCACCTGGGAGATTATTGACGCCACTCTTCCCACCCAGGTGGGATAAGAACAACGATTCTAGTCCACTCTTCCTACTCCAGGGCCCTAGCGGTTAGTAATAATCAAGATAAATAAGACTAGCATTTAATTTGTCAAACTATGTATTTAATTATGAGCAGAATTGATAAGTAAGGGTAGGAACGGGTATTATCGACGCATCATTTCCAAAAAAAGGTGGACATCAATTTCACCCGTTATTAATTGCATCTGCGCATTTTGTATGATAATGTCCCCTTCGGCCGCGTACGAAACCAAGTTTCGAACTAGTTTCTAAATAAGAATAATATTTCTTCTTCTGAAACTGATTTCCAAATAAGAATAAACAATCTGTTTTCGAAAATCGTTACAAATTAAGAAAAGTAATTATTCTCCCGAAACCGGGCTTTTCACTGTTTTTGAAACCAGCTTCCAATTAAGAAAAAAATCTTCTTTCGAAATAATGTACCAAATTGATTTTAGGAAGTAAATATAATAATGAATAAACACAAACTACACTTATTAACTAACTTAAAACTTAAATTACATTTGTGAAAGAATTTTAAAATTTAAAAGAGTTAAAAAGGGGATAGGTATACTAAAAGTTAAACGAAAATGGCGAAATAATTTCAATGCAATGACCGACTGATATCTTTTTTTTAAAAAGAAGATATAGTGATGAATTAATTTCTTCATCAATAGCTTCATAATTTTTACTTTTTTTGTTTACTTTTTCCCTACTCCCATTTCATTTTTTAAAACATCGAGAACATTTGCAAAAGTGGGATTTCTACGTCCAATATAGCTATTAATTTTGGAATGCCACCCCTCAAGGTGGTTTGTAGTTGGAATTGTTTCGTTGCTACAACAGCAAACTTTGGAAAACTCAGTTTGATCAAACCACTGTTTCTTAAAATACGTATTAAATTTTTCAGTTTGTTTTCCTGGTGGGCTCTTGTTCATCACGTATGTGAAGCCTTTGTTTATAAAGGCTGGTGGTAAGCGTGCTAGACCAGTACAACGCGCTACGTGTCTCTTCTCGACACTGAAATTTAATTTCAAGAATTTCGCTTTTCTGATTAAAGACTTGTTAAAATGATAATAACATAATTTAATTTCTATCTTAGGAAAGACGTTACGAATGGCCTTCATGGCCGCTTTTTCAAAGTCTAGTGTTATTTTTGGGGGGTTCCATGTTGGAAATTGTGACTTTAACAAGCTAAATAATAATTCATATGTTGTTTTTTTTGTTCTCTAGAAAGGCGAAAATTAGAGGGATTATAGATTGGGTCTTCTCATCATAACCATAAATGGAATACAGCTGCTGAAAGGATTGTTGGCATGATTTAAATGTTCCATCACTGAAAATGTGTTTGAAAGATTGCTTGCATTCTTAGCACAAAATATTATTATTCTATTTCCTTCCTCTACGAAATCAGCTAATAGCATATTCTGATATTTCTTTGGTACAACTACCTCGCTGGGTAGTTTAAATCTCAATTTTGGAGCAATAGAACGTGCATATTTTAAAAATACATAAAAAAATAAATATAAAAGGTCAAATTAAAATAAAACTAGGGAGTTGTAGAAAAATAACTGAAGTTTATTTTTTAAAAATAACATCTAAATGATGACCATCTCTACGACGGCACTCCTCTAACCTCAAACGTAAATTATTGGAAACTTTCTTCAGTAATGCTGGTGTAATTGCTGCCATTTCACCACGGATATTTTCCTTAAGCTGATCGATGTTTCTCGGATTATTACTGTAGACTTTGTGTTTGAGATATCCCCACAGAAAAAAGTCAGGAGGCGTCAAGTCTGGACTACGTGGGGGCCATGGGATATCACCTCTTTTCGAAATCAGTCCGCCAGGGAACATCTGTTTCACAACCCGCATGGAGTCATTTGATGTGTGACTGGTGGCTCCGTCTTGTTGAAACCAAGTCCTAGAATTCACTATTCTTGAATTTTCAAGTTCTGGCGCCAAAAAGTCTTCCAACATTGCAACATAGCGTTCGGTATTAACAGTGACGTTTTGGCCTCGCTCATTTTCAAAGAAAAGAGGACCAATTATTCCTCTGCCAGAGATTGCTGCCCACACTGTCACTTTGGGACTATGCAGTGGTTTTTGGTGTTTGCGTTTAGGGTTTTCGCTATGCCAGTAACGGCAATTTTGACGGTTTACGAAGCCATTGACATGGAAATGGGCCTCATCAGAGAAAAGGATATTGTCAAAATTTAAAAATCGATTAAGCATTTCATTAGCAAATGCGACCCTTGCTCTGAAGTCAGAATCTTTTAATTCCTGTGTTAATTGCAGCTTGTATGGATGCAGTTTAAGATGAATATTTAAAATTCGTTGCAAACTGCGTCGCGATAAGTGCAAGACAGACGATCTCTTGCGAGTAGACATTTGGTGATCTCCTTGCACTGACTCCATAACTCTCTCAATATTGTCGTCGGTCCTAGCTGTTCTTGGACGTCCTTTAGCTTGTGGTTTAAATGTTGAACCGGTCTCTTCGAAACGCTTTATCCATATTTTAATTAAATTAGCACTCGGAGCTTCACTCATTCGCCGCACTCCATATTCGGAACAATATAGTCGTCTACTAATAATGTATGAACGAGAGTTCTCGTAAAATGCGCGTACGCAAAATGCGCGACGTTTCCCGTCGAACTGACTCATAGTGACTAAAATTCCATGAGCTCAGCTACCCAACGATGTACGCTCTCCCCCCCCCGCGCGCTTATTACCCCGCCAAAAAAGATGATGCAATATGCACGTTCTATTGCGCCTGTATAATCCACTTTTGACGTTATCGAATTTGGGCAGATCATGTATCAAGTCAACTCCTTCATTTCGCATTTCAAATTGCATATCTTCATATTGTTTTTTAACAGACGTGAAGTTAGTGCTTACTTTTGCCCTAAGTTCATCCAATTTTTTCAGGAAAATAGTTTTGCAATGTCTGGTTTACAACTGACATTGTGGTCAATTTGTTTGATTATCTCATTTTTATTATTTAGAGTAAAACTTCCTGTACATTCAGTTTCATTATTACAGTACCAAAATGAATTACCAGACTTATAATTTTTTTTTCTATGATATTTGCGGCCATCACATAATGCAGCCACTCCGACTCTTTTTGAATATGATAAACTGAATATTATTTCGTATTGACATTGAAGTAATTACTGTTGATTTATAAACTGTCTCCGTAGCTACTCATTATACCTGCCTACTTAGCTATACATCGTTATTTGGTATTCTGTAGATTCACATTTAATTTTGTCTCAATACAGTCGCCAATAAACTTGCAATTGAAACACACGTGCATTTGTTTCTCTCAGTTATAAACACGCAATAGTGAACCTTATTACAATCACCGAACTCCGAAGCAGCATTTATAAGCGAGAAGGCGGCTCAACTATTAAAGCTTAAGCGACAACCAGTGAATGGCAACGTTGTTGGGGTGGGATCTACAAAGATTGAAATAAGACATGTGGTACAGCTGCAAGTGAGATTACTATGGGACAAGTGTTTCTGCTTACCAATCAAGGCGTACGTAATGTCTAGAGAACATACGACGAGGATTCCCATCAAAACAATAAATACACAGCATTGGCCTCATATTCAAGGGCTCAATTTGGCTGATTCAACTTACTTCAAGCCAGGTGAAATAGACCTGCTCTTAGGTGTGAGAGAATACGCTGATATTCTACAAAATAAATTCATAAAAGGTCCTTCAGGAACACCTAGCGCTCAAAAGACATGCCTAGGGTGGATATTGTTTGGAGAAATTTACACAGAACAATCTCAAGAATCACATTTTGTCATGCACCATACAGTCGACGTAGAGGATATGCTGAAATCAATATGGGAAGTAGATGTAGAATGCAAAAAGACGACAAAAGATGAACAACTGTGCGAAGAAATTTATGAGAAGACCACTAGAAGAAACAAAGAAGGGAGATACATAGTAAAGTTACCATTTAAAACAAACGATCCACTATGTTCTAAAGGAAACACCAAAGAGGTATGTACTCAAAGATTTATGCAATTGGAGAGGAGGTTCAGAAAATCGCCAGATCTGAAAAAAGAATACATCAAAGTTATTAACGATTACATAGAACAAGAACACATAGAAAGAGTACCTGAAAAGGAAATAAATAATACATGTGTCTACTTACCTCATCACGCAGTTGTTCGAGTAGACAAAGAGTCCACTAAAACGCGCGTTGTCTTCGATGCTTCATGTAAACGATCAAACAATGTTTCCTTAAACGACGAATTGTTAGTAGGTCCTAAGTTGCAAGAGGACTTAAGAAATCGTTTGATGAGATGGCCAATGCAAAGGGTCTGCTTTATGGCCGATATTCAACAGATGTACCGGCAAGTATTAGTAACCCAAAATGATGCAGAGTATCAACGTATCCTCTGGAGATGTCAAGAAGCTGATCCCCTTGAAGAATATCGACTGTTGCGCGTCACCTTCGGTACCGCTCCTGCACCTTATTTTGCTGTCAAAACGCTGCAACAAGTTGCTAAGGATGAGGCTAAAGAAAATACGCTCGTGACGCAGACAAAAATGACAGAGTTCTTTATAGATGATTTGCTGGCGGGCGCGGATTCGGTGGCAAAAGCTATATCACTTTCTTAAGCCGTATCACATACATAAAAGAGGCGGTTTCAAACTTACCATTTTGAATCTTGATGGTACCATAAAGGCGCTTGGAATCGTATGGAACCTAAGCACAGATAAATTTCAATATAAATTTGACTTTTCACTTCTAATTCATACTATAACAAAACGAAGCATTTTGAGTGAGATACAAAAACTTTTTGATCCTCTTGGCTGGATAGCACCAAGTATAATTATGGCTAAGATTTTAATCCAAAAGCTATGGCTAGAAAAGGTAAATTGGGATGACAAGGTTAGCAACGATTTAGAACAAGAATGGATACAAATCAGAGATGATTTTGCTAACGTTAATGAAATAGAAATAGAGAGATGACTTGGGACGTTAAACGTTCAAAAACATAACATACAACTTCACGGATTCAGTGATGCTTCATTGCGAGCTCATGCAGCAGTTGTTTACTTAAGAGTCGAAACTACAAGCAATAAGGCAGAAACAAAATTGATTGCAGCCAAAACCAGAGTGGCTCCCTTAAAGCCTATTTCATTATCCCGTCTTGAGCTTTGTGGAGCGTTACTACTGTCTAAGCTCATGAAACAAGTCGGACAAGCAATGAGGATACCTTCGTCACAAATGTATGCATGGACCTATTCTTCTATAGTTATCGCATGGCTTTGTGGCAATCCCAACCGATGGGAAACCTTCGTGGCGAACCGTGTGGTGGAAATCGTTGAAAACAGACAATAAACACTGGCACCATGTGGAATCACGTCATAATCCAGCTGATTTGGCGTCGCGAGGCATGTTTCTGTCTGTACTGAAGGACTGCAGGTTGTGGTGGCAAGGCCCGAGCTGGTTATCTGAAAAACATATAAACCTTAGTAAGCCAGAAGCTATAGACACATACGGAATTGAAAACAACAAAAATTAATACTTACGTTAATAGAGAAGATGTATCTGAAAGGAGTATTATTTCACAATTTGAAGGTTTCGCAACCCTAACGGAATTAATAAAAACTGTTACTTACTGCAGAAGATTTTTACAATTCAAAAAAAATATAAATAACTATTTGTCGGTACAGGAATTAGAGGAGTCCCTAAATATTTGTATTAACTTAGTTCAAGAAGAAGAATATAAAGAAGAAATAGAACTACTGAAGTCAAATAAACAAGTAAAGACGAGGAGCCACCTAAGGTCCCTTAACCCTTACCTTGATGACCAAAATATACTCAGGGTGGGCGGTTGCCTCCGACATGCTAACTTACCTCTAGAAAGAAAGAATCCCGTCATATTAGGAACTGGAAACGCTTTGACGTTAATAATTGCTGATGCACATGATAAAACACTTCATGGTGGAGTACAGCTAATGCTATGTTACTTACGGTTCAAGTACTGGATAATTAGAGCCAAGTCACTTATGAAGAAACAAGTGCATAAGTGCATCAAGTGCGCCAGAGCAAGGGCAACTAGTAAAACACAGATCATGGGAGACCTGCCTGCTGAGAGACTAAATCCAGCAAGACCTTTTCTGCACAGTGGGGTAGATTTAGCAGGACTCTTACAAACACTGATGGCTAAAGGAAGAGGGAACAAGACTACAAAAATATACATAGCAATCTTCATGTGCATGTCGACCAAAGCAATCCACCTAGAACTGGTAGGAGATCTAACTTCTGAAGCATTTATAGGCGCTTTTAGAAGTTTTGTATCAAGAAGAGGTAAATGTAGTCATCTATGGAGTGATCGTGGTAGAACCATTGTGGGTGCAGACAGAGAGCTACAAGTAGCTTGGAATGAAGCAAATCTTCATCTCACAGGTCCAGTCCAAACAACTTTAGCAACAGATGGTACACAATTCCACTTCATCCCAGCTTATAGCCCTAGTTTTGGAGGATCGTGTGAAGCAGGTGTCAAATCTGTTAAAACCCACCTTAAACGAATATTAACAACTAACCTTACCTTCGAAGAGATGACTACAATATGCCAAATCGAAGCTTGCCTCAATTCACGTCCATTATGTGTAATAGATGATACTGACCCGGAAGTTTTAAATCCATTGACCCCTGATAATTTTTTGATAGGAGAAGCACCCATAACTGTTCCATCACCCCTTATGAAAAATGAAAACGTTCATAATGTGTCACGCTGGCAACATGCACAAAAACTATTGAATGATTTCTGGCGGCGTTGGCAGGATGAATATTTGACAAAGCTTCAGCAGCGTCCTAAGTGGAAGAAGAGAGTAAAAGTAAAAGAGTCTTAATCAAAATTGAAAATTTGCCCCCTGGAAAATGGTCATTAGGACGAATCACCGATAAGCACCCCGGTGCCGTGGAAATACAATAACAAAAAGAACTGTTACCAAGCTATGTTTATTACCTATTGATCAAGACTGAAACGTTTGTTAATGTTATTATTATTTATTAGCACTTTGATTTTGTTTATTGTAATCATTATAAAAGGACTAACAGTCCTTTTGGTGGGCGGTATGTTGATTTATAAACTGTCTCCGTAGCTACTCATACCTGCCTACTTAGCTATACATTGTTATTTGGTATTCCGTAGATTCACATTTAATTTTGTCTCAATACAGTCGCCAATAAACTTGCAATCGAAACACACGTGCATTTGTTTCTCTCAGTTATAAACACGCAATAGTGAACCTTATTACAATCAACAATTACTATTTCACTTTATTATACGATATTATTTCACTTTTTATATTATTAATTATAATTTATTACTTTTATTTTATCTTCTGTTGACACCTATCATCGCAAATATAGGATGATGTGTTAATTTATTATTTATGATTTGAATGTGGCCAGGAAAATATTGAAGCAATAAGTATGACATCATTGTTAATTTGGTACATCATTTCAAAAGAAGAATTTTTTCTTAATTGGAAGCTGGTTTCAAAAACAGTAAAAAGCCCGGTTTCGGGAGAATAATTACTTTTCTTAATTGGTAACGAGTTTCGAAAACAGGTTGTTTATTCTTATTTAGAAATCAGTTTCAGAAGAAGAAATATTATTCTTATTTAGAAACTAGTTTCGAAACTTTGTTTCGTACGTGGCCGAAGGGATAATGTCACGAGTTACGTACGCACTATCCCTCTTCTTTTTATTACAATTGTTTGTAATTGCCAAATAGCGGTTTCTTTGAAATGTGGAGTTGTCGAATATAGAAATGAGGGGTTATTAAAAAAAAAGGGCAGACCCGCTGACCCTGTTTTGGGCCATCGGTTCTGCCTACATTATCATAGGATTGTCACTTCTATAACTGTTGTGCTACGCATATATAAAGCTAGTAAAATAGTTACACAAATAGGTTAGCAATAAAAAGCAAGTAAGTTAAACATCAGAACATCTATTTATTTATTTAAAATCAAATTAACATAGTTTACTTACAATGTTACTCCTTTCGATGTCGCCAGCAAAGTGAGTCTCTCGACTCAAATCACTGGCCTTTATATTGTACTCCCCGCCATTTCAAAGTTTACGTCACGTTAACACGTGGCTGGAGTTTTATTACAAAATTACTATTTGGCGTTATAATTTAGCTAATTAAATCAAGAGTTATTTATTACATATTTTTATATAGCACAAAGGTTTATTTAAAGGTTATTTTGAATTTATTAAAAAGGCTTTTACATTCGTAATAATAACACTTCCGGAACAATCAAAGATTAGTTACTTATTATCTTTTAAAAACTGTTTAAGAACTGCCAAGTATGCAAGTTATGTTTAGTTATATTGATGTGATAATATTAGGAAGTAGTTTTACAATAAATACCCACATAATTGAATACCAACATAGTTCTATGCAATATCATAGTTGAACTCGAATTATAATTCTTTATCAAATCTAGAATTCTTTCTTATTGAATCAATCAGCTTTTAGTAATGATTTGGAACAATATTTACAAACTTATAATAATTTAATAATATAATCGTCTAATTTATTGATGCGGCGACACGGCCATACTGATTTGCGATGCGTGCTCTTCATCGCAGATGACTCCCTGTAAGAGAATATAATTTTGTGAGGCTTGGCAGTTCCACAGTACACACAAGCCTAAAATTGAAAAATGTTAACTGAATTATTGGAACTGGTTATATGTATCACTGCTCATTCCACATGAAAACAGTGCGGTAAAATTACTAAAATTATTACTGCTCATTCCACATGAAAACAGTAAGGTAGATTATTACTAAAGTTATTACTGCTCACTCCACATGACAACAGTAACATGTTTTTGCTTTTAATTTTTTTTTAATAGGATAGGTGTGGGCGAGATCGGTGCTGCAAAACGCAGAGGCCATAAGGGATAGTGGTAAAGGTCGATGCTGTGCTCTAGACGGTCTCGTACGCCGTGGTACACAGGGGATTTTTAATTCTTTCAGGAATGGTTCATTAGTGGCTTTATTTGTCGGCTCCACACGCCAATAAGCATCTTTTTGTCAGAACATGATTAATTGGCTTATTGGTCGGCTCCACACGCCAATAAGCATCTTTTTATGTTCTGAATTATATTAATTGACTTATTAGTCGCCTCCACGCGCCAATAAGCATATCTTATATTATTTTTTTTTTTTTTTATAATTTCTGTTATTATTATTATTATTTTTTTTGTGTATATGCTTTAGTGCATGTTTAATAAAGAACAGAATGAAAAATTCTCACCAGATGTTTAATCTGTTGTGCTGGAGGATTCGGAAACTTGATCAGATGTAATCATGATGTGGCTATCGCGTGCAGTGCTGCTCCCACACCCGAAGGTCCGGGTTGCTGATCATCTGGGGGCGACACGGTCGTCTGAACGCCACCAGGTTGAGGGGCGCGCTGCAACTGATCATGTGCGATCTTCCGCGCTCGTCCATGGTGTCCCACTACTTTCTTTACAAGGTAGCGGTCGTTTTCAAGCACCCTGTGAACTTCATAAGGAACACTAAATTTGAGATCAAGAGAGGTCTGGTTCCTAGGGTTATTCTTAATCAGAACAAAGTCGGCACGCTGAAAACGGCGAATTTTTGCGCGGCCACTCAAATCTAGCCTTGTCTTTAGCTGATGCATCGGTCATTCGCTGTCGTACATGCCGTTCCAGAGCTTCGAAGTCAATCGAGGTATTTTCAAGGTTGACCAGGTTAAGCAGCTCTGCTGGTACGCAGTTTTGACGTCGAGTAAGTAACGTAAGTGGAGCTATCCCTGTAGTTCTGTGTACTGTGCAATTAAGAGCAAGTTGAAGGCTTTCTAATGCAGTGTGCCAGTCTGGAGTCTCATAGTTTTTTTATCATGATGAGACTGTTCTTTAACGTCGCCATCACTCGCTCCACTTGCTCGTTAGCTCTGCTGATTCCTGGGGATATGCTGTGAATGTTTATGCCAAACACGTCACAATAATGTTTATATTCCCCTAAGAACTCACGTCCTCCATCAACGATAACTTGTCTAGGAGCTCCGAAAAGATGAACTACTTGTTTTAATGCTGCTAGGGTGCTGTTTTGGCTTTTGTCATTGGTGTGACGAAGCAAAACATATTTAGTAAAAGCGTCCACTGTGACCACAATGTACTCTTGTTCGGGTACACTACATAAATACGAAAAACTTTATTCCGAAAGTCACAAACACGAATTTCAAAATACCGATATTCATAATTCCGAATGGTTCAAAATTCCGAATATAAGAACTCCGACTTATCATTACTCCTATTTTTATAAATCCTACATTTTAATATTCCTAACGTTTATAATTACTATTTTAAAAATACCGAATTTCAATAGATCGAATAATAAAAAGTCCGACTTAATGATAATTCGAAACATCAAAAATACGAATACCGATTATTTAAAATACCGATTAATGAATTGAAGGAGCAAGCATTGTTTCTGTCACGGCTCCGGCGCTGCGGGGTTTGGGCGGCCCCACGCGAGCTTATCGTCGCAGATGGTTTCAAGGCTCACCACCGCACCTTCGGCTTACTGGCCGGCTTCGCCGGCCAGCCTCAGCCGCGGCGGCGGGCCTTGAAACCACCTGCTCCTCAGCTCGCGGGCCGCCCCACCCCTCCGCGCCTACGCGGGCTTAAATTACACTCTAGGGTAGGGCAGACAAGACTGCGTGAAGTCGGTTTTGCAGCGATTCGTTTCTGTTACTAAATTTTTTGGCACAACATGTTGACGGTTTAGTTTATTCGAAGTATTGAAAATCGGAATGTAGTTTTTCGGACCGAGAACCTTCCGAGAATTTGATTCTTCGAACGTATGAAAATCGGAAAACTAACAAATCGCAATATCGACTTTCGGTAAAATAAAATTCGTGATTTTTAATAATAGACATTATGATTCTTAGGTGTTATGAAATTCGGACATTTGAAAATCGGAACATCGAAATTCGGAATTAAATATTTCGGAGTATTTGGGTGTTCCCCTCTTGTTCATGTGGAGTACCCAGCCTACCTGTTACGTCCATATGTATCACTTCGAATGGCACAGTTGGTTTGACGATAGGATGCAACTGTACTTGCGTTGCGCCGGATGTTTGTTTAGATGTTCTGCATATAATGCAGTTATCAACAAAATCCCTGACGATACTGCTCATTTTGTCAAAATAATAACATTCTATGATTTTATGAAGGGTCTTCTCCCAGCCCGTGTGTTTAAGGGCACTGTGAAAGGTATTAATTAGACTTCACTGGAAGGATTTGGGTACAACAATCAGTCTTTGTGTACCAAAAATGGGATCTTGTTTCTCAAACTTAAGCACGTTTCCTTGTAGGTGGTAGCCGGGAACAACTTCACCTCTACACAAGGCATCGATAATACTACGCAAATGGTTATCTCGACGTTGTTCGATGTTTATCCAGTCTAAGTTATTGGTCATCACGTTGACTGTCAAGGGATCTGGATTTCTACTTAAGAAGTCTGCATGCTGCATCCGCTTGCCCTTCCTGTATTCTATTTCAAAGTCAAAATTTTGGAGGTATGCCCACCATCGATGGATACGGGGTAACAAGTCTTTCTTGTGCTTAGAGGCTTTGAGAGCGTTACAGTCGGTAATCACTTAAAAGTGACGTCCATATAGGATGTGCCGAAAATGTTTTATCGCTCGAACTACAGCAAGAGTCTCCAGTTCGTACGAGTGATACCGACTTTCCGTGTCTGTCGTACGCATGCTGAAGTAGGCCACAACGTGTTGCCGACCCTTAACGACCTGAACAAGTATTGCTCCGAAGCCAAGACTACTTGCGTCTGTGAATAGTTCGATCGATTCGCCTTCTTGGAATATTGTAAGGACAGGTGTGGAAGTTAAATGATGGATAATTTTCTGACGTGCCTCCTCGTGAACATGAGTCCACTGCCACCTCGCACCTTGCTTAGTCAGTTCTTATAAAGGAGCCATGGTGCGAGCAAAATTCGGTATAAAGCGGCGAAAATATCCGGCTAGGCCATTAAATTGAATCTGTTTAGCGTTAGTTGGTACCGGGGCTTTCACTAAAGCTTCAACCTTTTTAGGACTAGGACGTACTTAACCGTTCTCTATTACATTACCTAAATACTCGATGGATCGCTTAAAGAATAGACATTTATTGATATTGACCGAAAATCCTGATTTACGTAATGCTATTAGAATTCGTTCCAGGTGTCCGAGGCCGGACGCAAAATCGCGACATTTACTAATGACGTCATCGATATAGACCTGAGCTACACTGTCGTTATGCGTTTTGTCAGCACTGCCCGGGTTTAAAAGATTACCTAGAGAACCCTAGAAAGACGAGACACGAACTTCAACAAAAGTTACTTCTATTGTGAAAGAAAAACAATCAGACATCGAAAAAAGCAGTTATTGACGGCTGTTATGATGAAAAAGCGGTATGACTGGGCGAAAAAATATATAGGCTGGACTGTAGAAGACTGGAGAAAAGTGCTCTTTTCAGATGACAGTTATTTTTTGGTACAAGGACAGCGATCTCGTTTCGTAAGAAAACGCGACAACGAAAAACTTACAACATTTCGATCAAACAACGGTTAAATTGACCGATTCTCGCAATAAAAAGCACAAAAAGAATATTTTAAGATTTGATATGCAAGGCAAACAGTCCTATTACATTTTTGCCATACACATACATACAGGACCATACTGAGCTTCTTTTTGCCGGAATAAGATCACACGGTGGTTCGAATGATAACCCGACTCCACGTATATTTTTTTTACTTTTATTTTTCGTTTTATATTCATATTTTTACATATTACTGTGCAGAAAAATCACCTGTGATACTTTCGATGGCTTTAATAATTTACGCCTATTTACGTATTACGTTATTACTTGCCCTGCCCCAGAAAATATGACACTGATGTTACCTGGATTCACAACCTTTTCAAAACTAATTGATAAATATGTGGATAAATGTCTTTCCAACTGTGCCACAACTTCAAGGGATCCTCCTGTTGGTTTAGGTATTTTTCGTTCGAGATGGGGCCTGCACACCGCCGGGGACGCGGACGATAGTGACTCCCATGTTCCCGGCAGACGGTGCGAGATGGAACACACTGGTGGTTGTAGCCGGTAGGAGTCCGGCACACCCCTCTGCCGCACCCCAGGTAGAGGATAGTCCATGATAGATTTCCCCAGAATAAAAAAAAGGTATTTTTTGTTCAAGTCTTTGTCCAGCTCTCGTATTCCAGCAGCAACAGAGTTTTCTGGTCGCGAACCCTTTGATTGATGTCAGTATCAAAGTCAACTCACATACTGTCTGCATCTACGGGTGCGGAATTTGTTCGATGTTCGATTCTAGGTCAAAGAGTCGCGCTTCTATTTGCGTTTTTAATTTGTTTAGTAACTAACGTAAGGTATCACGGGGTGCTTATAGCTATTTGCGAGGTTTTTACAATATACTTCGACATTATTTGCGTAAATACTGATTAATACCTTTGACAGAGTGACACGATTTTTGCTGCTAACTTCTGTCATTTCAAAAAATGGTTTCAAATTTGCCACTACGATTTCAGTTACTTCCCAATCTGCGATTTGAAAATTGAGCTCATTTCTTGTGAGAGCCCAAGTCCTTATAACAGTATCTTTTAATTTTAAAATCCTTTCTAGCATTTCGTAACATGAATTTCAACGTGTTGGATATTCTTGTTTTAATTTTAATAACGGGAAACCAATTTGTTTAAGTACTGATTCTAAGGTCGTTTGTGCCGTTCAATTTATTTTGAAGTATTCCACTATGGATTCAGGCCATTCTGCACAATCAAATTTAATGTATGAGCGAAACAACCCACAGGTCGCCATTCACCTAGCCTGATAGCAGCTTGGATGTTAGCAGCGTTGTCACTGAAGACGCATGTTGTTTTGTTAGTGATCTGCCAATCCAGCATCATCTGCCATAAGAAGGCAACTAAATTATCACTTGTGTACCTTTGATTATAATTAATGCATCACAGTAAAAAATACTGCATCTCAGTATTTGAATGAATAAAATGCACTGTGACTGTATTATATGTGAGATATTCAAATTAAAAGTCACTGTATCATGTTGATCAGAAATATAATTGAGGATTCAGTTTTTATTACATCTGAAGTCCTTCATGGCTACCAAGCGAGAGGGCCCGGAAGGGAAGCGCATTTACATAGACAAATCCCCGATTAGTGTTGTCCACTTATAAAACCAAAACTTATAAACATTTTGACTATGATACATCTTCCCCTATAACAGACAAAGAAGTTACATAATCTTGAAGATAAGCTGGTGGCCTCACGTTTCTTTTAGGTCTACTCTCACAGTCACACAATCACAGGATCATTCAATTGTTGAGTTACCACACCCTCTTTAGTGCTAATGGGCTGATAACCCTCATCGACAAAATCTAGAGGAACAATACTCTGTCTTCACAGATCTGGAGAACTACTTGAAGGTTTCAGATAAGATGAATTCCTTCTAAGTATATTACCATTTCTATCTCTGATTATAAAAGACCGTGGTGAACTGTGAGACTTCACAATTTTGGCAGGTACCCATATCTTATTTCTTAAATAAACAACACCTTGACAGACATTTGATGTCTGTCAAGGTGTTGTTTATTTACACTTACACTTATAATTAAAGTGCTTTGCAGATTTATCATAATTTTTCTTGTTAACTTTGTTTCTCTTTTCGAGATAGTTTTTAAAATCAGTAATAACTTTAGGTGTCAGTAACTTGTCATGTGCTGGTATCTTACTTCTAGTTAATTGATGATACAGACAGTTGTGGTGTGTGCAACTGATATTGTAGTACCGGCCTGTTATGTGGTTGGGTTAAGTAGTAACGTGAATTTATGGATATTGAAGTTTCTAAGCTAAGTTCGCCTAATTTTGCATAAAAAAACAGTTCTCCAATTAATTTCTCACAAATGAGTCTTTGCATTTTTGGTAGCTCCTTAAGCTGAGAGGCCACAGAGTGTCCAAAAGCATCTGCTGAGGTCAATTCCGATGAGCTATTGGCATTCACTAACTGTTTGGCAGACTCTAATAGCTCTTCTTGTTTCTTAAAGATAGCACTTTGTCGTTTAATTGAAGATTTTTCCTTTTTTGTTGCAGGTTCCTGAAACAGAAGATGCTTGGCTACAAATAGCAACAGATTTTGAAAGGAAGTGGCAGTTCAGTCATTGCTTGGGTGCCATTGATGGCAAGCACATCATCATCGAAAAGCCACCACAGTCTGGTTCATTATATTACAACTACAAAGGAACATTCAGTGTAGTTTTACTTGGTATCGTAAATGCCAATTACGAATATATTTACGTGAATGCAGGCGTAAATGGCAGTGTTTCTGATGGCGGAGTATTTAAACATACAGTTTTTCACGAAAAATTAGTGAATAATCAATTACATTTACCAACACCTTCTGCCTTGCCCACATCGGATCTTATTGCCCCATATTGTTTTGTTGCAGATAACGCATTCGCCATTAATGAAAACCTTTTAAAACCCTACCCACAGAGAAATTTGACACATGACAAAAGAATTTATAACTATAGATTATGCAGGGCTAGAAGAATTGTCGAAAATGCATTCGGTATTTTAGCCGAACGTTTTAGAGTATTTAAAAAACCTATACAAATTAATGTCAAAAATGTACCAAAAGTGGTAATGGCTTCATGCGCATTACACAATTATTTGAGGAAAAAGTCTTGCAACTACATGACAAGAAACTGTGTCGATTTGGAGGACACTGAAAAATACACCTTCCGACCGGGAGATTGGCGACAAAATGACAACTCTGTGAGTGTTAATAAAACAGAAAGGCAACGCACTGCAGATGGTAATTCTGTTAGGCAAATATTTACAGAATATTTTAACAATCAAGGGCGTGTTAATTTTCAAGATAGAATGATTAATGTACTGAATATTTAACGCTTACCTCAATAGATGGATTATTAGTTTTTGTTTCAAAGGTGTCAACTATTTCGGATGTCG
Source organism: Euplagia quadripunctaria (assembly GCA_963859945.1). NCBI lineage: Eukaryota > Metazoa > Arthropoda > Insecta > Lepidoptera > Erebidae > Euplagia > Euplagia quadripunctaria. The sequence continues at coordinate 5,824,696 of OY982581.1, read as the reverse complement.
GGTTTGTCTTTTCGTGCAGAAAACCCAAATGGTGGTAATATCACAATGCCGGGACATGCAAGTCTTCCACTCCAGCGCCACTAGTTTTGCTAGATTCCACCTAAAAACAAATAACATGCCGAACAAATAATATCTAGGTACTTCGTTATTAAGTACCTATACAATAAATAATAATAATAAAAATGTCATCTGTTTTATTTTATTTCTCACCTTATTCCGTTCTCGTCTATAGGCAGCTCTGAGATGTTCTATTTTTTTCTTAATTTCGGTAATAGTCGCAAGGGGGTAATATGACTTCCATTTTTCTAAAAGTATTTGAAATGCTTGATTGCGTGCATCTTTATTACAATAAAGGCTATGTGCGGTATTCCACAAACATGGAAAGTCTTTATACAACTCCAACAGCTCTATAACAGCTTTTTTCTCGGTACTAACGATGTCTTCTTGGCGTCGTTCCGAATCCATGTCTGTGAACACGTTACGACGTGTTGCGCGTACGGTGGCTCAATAGCGACTAAACTGACATTTGGTTCGGTGCGCCGTCCACACGATCGAATCGGTTCGGAACGCACCGCGTTCGATGTGCAAGCGCTCCGAACCAGCCGTACCGATATTAATAATAAAAATGTCCGGCGGACGGTGCGCCACACGATCGAATTTGGTTCAGAGCGCACCATGTTCGTGGTCCGTTCCGAACCAAGTTCGATCGTCTGTGACTACTTTAACCATTTCACGCCCCACCATTACCCGCCATTTTTCTCGACGGCCAATGGCTTGGCTCCAACAATATATATTCAGTCAAAACAATGTTCTTAATAGCCTATTTTATCAAATGGTACAGTTTTTAATCACATTATGTATTGTTATAATTACAGTATATTATTACAATCATATTACTAGAAGAGGTTTTGGTGTGGCGACAACCATAGTTACTCATAATAATGTCTATTTTATCCTATTTTACGAAATAGTGCACTTTTTAATAACATTAAGTATTATTATAATTACCGTATATTATTACAATCATATTATTAGAAGAGTTTTTGATGTGGCGACAACACATCTGTATATCTGGTTCAGAGTTCTCCGCAGGTTCTTCATCAGCAACGTGTTCAGGTTCCTTTACAGCTACAAAATTTTTTAAGAATTGCCGTCAGATCCACCGTCAGATCCGGACTTTACATTTTTTTGGCGGCCAACTTCCCTTGTGAAGCAGCCGCGGATACTCTTCCACTTTCTTTGTAATGCAACAGCTGTAAGTTAGGTTTATATAATAATAATTATTATTTTTTTGCAGGTATCTTGCAACAGGTTGTACATTTATGGAACTATATTACAACTACAGACTCGGTTATATATACAATATGTACAATAATTAGAGAAGTGTGTGATGCTATATGCAAACATCAAGGACAGTTTATAATAATACCCACTACAGAAAATGATTCGGAAAGCATTGCAAGAGGATTTAAAAAAATCTCCAATTTCCCACATTGCATTGATGCCATTGACGGAAAACACATCAGAATAATTCAGCCAGTAAATTCCGGATCACTATACTACAACTATAAACATTACTTTTCAATTGTTTTACTTGCAATATGTGATGCTTATTATAAATTCACATATATATATGTTGGGGCGTGTGGAAAAAGTAGCGATTCAGGGATTATCCCTGTATCCCTGAGGCCAAACCACTGATGGAAAATGGTGACAATATTCCATATACAATTGTAGGAGATGAAGCTTTAGGACTACACGAAAACCTCATGAGACCTTATGGAGGACACAATCTCAGTTACAAACAAAAAAAATTCACGTATCGTTTATCTAGAGCACGCCGTTATATCGAGTGCACATTTGGTATATTATCCAATAAGTGGAGGATATTCCACAGGCCACTGAATGTAAATATAGATTTAGCAAAGAAGATTGTTAAGACATGTTGTATTTTGCATAATTTTGTACGTTCTAGAGATGGTTATTCAAATGACGATACTTTGACAGTAATGGGGTTCCAACTTGCTACAGATTAGGAGCGTAATAGAGGAGGGAGAACAGCATTAACAGTTCGAGACAAACTTGCAGACTATTTTGTAAATCAAAACCCGCTACCATGGCAAGATAGAAATATATAAGTTTAACAAAATATTAATAAAACATTGCACTCACATAGCTGGTTTTTTTCTTTATTTGTCATATCTTCTTTTTCCTTAAAAATGTTCACCATTTCATCCCAACATTTAATTTTCAAGTTGCGGTCAGAGTACTCTTTCAATGCGTTGTTCCATAAACACGGCCGATTTTCAATTTCTATGATAAATCTCTCAGTATCGAACGACATTTTGCTCTCAATACGACGTGCGTTCAACGCGGCGACTGGTTGGCGACTGAGTGAGTGACGGAGCATACAAACACGTGCAAACAAATGGCGACGTTGCCAGGTAGCCAGCGTCGCCAGTCGCCGCATGCGGAGCGGTCGACTCTGGCTACGCTGGCTACTTGGCAACATCGCCAGTCGGTCGCGAAGTGAGTTAGCCGTCATACATCTCAATAAGAACTAGTTGGCGACGTCGCTGGCCACGTCGCCATGGCATCTCGGTGAGGTATGGCCTTAAGGCTACTATAATGTAACAAAACTTATTTGGTGAGTTTTTACATATACGTGGCATTCTCACCTCAAACAATTAAAATAAAGTTATTGTAAAGTTTAATATTCAATAACTAGTATAAAATTGTTGAGTTGATTGGTAAAAATAATAAAACTATAAGTAACCTACCAAAAAATCCATGAACAGTAGGCAAGATCTGTCTAAGCATTGTTCATTACTCACATTATAGCAAATGCTTTTAACAGTCTCAGTACTTGAGCTTTCTTTAATAACATTTGATCTTTTAAGAACACTTACTAATAAGTCCATTTTTGTATGTAATTTGTATTGACAAGTGTCTCTTGTATTTCGAGTCAACACCCAAAATTGTCAATATTTACAAAATGTAGAATAACTTTTTTCCATTTTTCGGCAATGAATATAAATGTAATTTTTTTAAATTGTCATTGAGAAGCCTTTTTATTTTTTATTAATTTTTTTGTAATAAATTCTTTTTTCAAGAAGCCATTTTGGTATTACTGTCTTCTTTTAAAAATAGTTATTTTATCTGCAATTTCTTGTGAAATACTATCATTTGTGATGGTCTTCGACCTTAGGGAAAATTGTAATTTCTTAAGGAGTCCGTATTTTTTTAAATCTTTCTCTTTTAATACTGTTCCTGCAAAATTTGTTTTTTTTTTGTAAAGGGTGGTAATATTCTTCTTTTAATTCTACTTTGTCACCTTTTATATCTTTAACTATTTCTTCGACCTTGTTTTGAATAGAATCAACTGCTACATTATCAATAGCAATAGGGTGTTTACGTTTTAAGTTATAGTTTTCTTTGGGTGGCAGAACCCTTCATAATATAGTCAATTATATTATTTGATTGTTTACATCTAGATTGTTTTCTATTTCACTGCCTGGTGGTGAATTTTCAGTAATAATTTTATTCAATTCTTTTTTCCTCTTTGTTTTTTAAATACTGTTTACTATTACGGCGCCGTCCTTTTCTTTGTTCTCAACGCGCTTGAAGTGTCATATTTTTAATGCTAGAAATTTAGTTTTTTTCTTTACGCAGGGGGTAACGATTCCTTTCTTTTTCTTTTGAATAGCATATAATTGTAGATTTTTCTTAATCTGTTCATATTTCTCATTTTTACGTGTACGTAAAAAGATATGTATATCTTTAGCTAACGTCTATGCCTTGGGTAATTTATTTTTGCCGTTGGACATTCTTCTTAAAAGAATTAAGTATGAAAACTGACGAAAGAAAAATCCCAAATTAAATTCTAATTTTATCACCGACATTAACGTATTATTTATTAGTTAGCTCGATTATGATATACATTCGATTTTTAATTTTTAAAACAATTCTGTTCATTACATTCCAATTTAAGTCATTACCTTCCTATTTGGTTTTAAAAGTTACGGTTTTTCAATGGATGGCGATGATCAACAACTTGGCACAAACTTTGTTGTTTCGTAAGAGTATACATATATTTTTTTAAACGATGAACGACCTTCACTTACAATGGCACGCGCTGAACTGATTTAAAAAAATATGCAATGTTTAAACTCAATGACCAAAAAAAACAGTAAATTTGACGGAACATATCCTGTATCGTAATTGGCGCGGGTAATGAACTAATTCCAGGAACAAGGATAAAAATAAATTTATTACCAAGTATATTTTTATTATTTTCTGGGTTTAATATATGTCCTTTAAATAATATAATGCCGATTTTCTATTGAAGATATAATTAAAGAGAAAATAGTATCGCAAATTGTACTTACGATTTCTTCCCTTAGAGGAATGAATTTAGAGCATGCTAATTTCAAATAAATAAAAATGTAGAAAAAAATGGGTTTCTTATATGGCACACTTATGCCTTTTATTAGTAATCATATAATTAAAATATAACGCATATAAATACAATGCCCATAAAGATATGAGAATTCTAACACAAATTGCACGAACGGACAGAATGATCCGGCATAGACATAGCGATGCGTCTTTCGGTGCTTGCTGCGGCGCGGGGTGTCTTGCGACTAGGTCGTCAGACCACGGCCCCTCGGTATTTAGAATGTCTTTATCAAAAGTGGCAGAGTGGCTCCTGCCTAGAATCAAATTTCATTTTTGCTGAAGATATTTTAAAGGCAAGGCAAGGAGTACATCCCGTCTTGTACAATGAATACCGGCAATACCCCGATATTTTTATTTTATTTTACAAGAATAACCGTTGATACATTCGATTATATACGGTATATATAGAAGCTGAGAGATATATAAAAGTACTACGTAACTGCAAGAGAGAGAGAGAGAGCTGTATCACCTACAGAAAAAGAAATAACAACTGTGTACTTATTTGCATTCATTTATTTACTTGATCTAGTTATTTTTACAAGTTGTTACTGATCGACTATAATTTTGTTAATCCATTTAAAACTAGTACAATTTTGATGTCAATGTTATTCACAAAAAACTCTTAAAACCTAAAAAAATATGTATTTGTATTTAAAAATTCTTTCACCTATAGAAAGCTTCATTATGCTGATAATGAAGCAGGTAACATAGGCTACTTTTTACCGCTGGAAATTATCTCATTCCCACGGGGAAACCGTAAAACCCGTACGAAGTTGCGGGAAACAGCTAGTGGGTAATATTTTGATCCAAGCGTCGTCGTCGTCGCGTCGGGGGACGGCTAATGAAAATAGTAAATACAGAAAATTTAAAGGGCCAATAGGCCCAATACATATTATATTTTACCTTATTAGAGGCTTTTTGTATCTTTTTTTTAGAACCTAATCATAATCAGTCTCTTAAAAATGGTAGAGAATCAACTAATTGAATTATGATTCATGATTAATATTAGTAGGGTAGTTTAATTTTCATTATGTACTGTTTCATCTATCAACGCCTGATTAAATTTATTTCTAAGTCTCATTTCTCCATAACGTTTAACTTTTCCATTTGTGGCAAAAGGCTCATCAGAAAGTAGTAATCATTAGTTTTTTTTCTTCATTATTATTAGTTGTAGTTTTTTTAGCTATTTCTAGCTCCAACCGTTTCAGTTTTGATTCTTTCATCATTTCATCCTCACCGAACCCGATTTTGCTGACGAGATAGTGAAGGCCGCTTGTATTCTTCATAATTTTGTGAGACGAAGAGATAGCTACTCTATTGACCTTCAAATATGCCAGTTACATATTTTAGAGATTTTAGCTACGATAACATGGACTAGAGCAACGACTGCTACCATTAATAGGGATTTTTCAAAATAATATTTTAGTAACGAAGGAATATTGCAGTATCAAGACCAATAAAATTATATTTAAGAATGGCCTGTATCTCACTTAAAAGGTGTACAATAAGTGTTTCATTTTTTTTCACTCAACAAATAATATTTCTGCAATTTTCTCCCAAGCCTGAATCTTTGCTTGTCGGTCGCTACAAGATTCCATATACATAATCTATTTTGAACTTCTGTGATAAAATTTTCTGTATCAAACATTTTCAACGCAAAAAATACTTCGAACGGCCTGTACACAAATGATGTCCGCTAATGTTACGCATAGCCTGAATGCATCCATCAAAATATGGCGCGACGTTGCCGCTCTTACCTCGACCGCCAATGCGTTAACGGAAACGGAACAGACGCTGTACGCTCGACGCACTAACGCATCATCAGTCGAGTGTGAAAGGTTTAATGTTTTATTATATATTTGTCTGTTCTTTGTGGTTTGCGACTAAGTGACGCACGTCATATGGTTTTGTGGAGGGCGTGCATGTCTCATTATTTTCACGTAATCATTAGCCGCAATAGGAGCCTTAGAAATAAGGTAAGGTCGACTGCACACTGTCAACCTCCATGATGGTATGATCATTTTCAAGGATCAGTTGTTCAAGATCGACATTACCTTCTGTAGATAAATTTAATAAATCTGATGACAGAATTTTGTTTCTATTCTGGTGTAAGCATCCGTCTCATATGAAGATGGATGATTTTCTTATAGTTCGCGGATTTGAGAAAATTAATCAGGCAAGAGGTAAATTCATTTGCGGTCATTTCACCGTCACCTTCATTGCAGACATATGATTATACTATCTTATTGTTTTTATTGCAGTAGATGGTGAAATGATGTAGTTGAAGTTTTTATTTATAACTAACTGTGCCCGCGACTTCGTTCGCGTTTTTTTCGGAAAACAACAATTCACCTCTTTCTCCAGGCCGGATTTTTAAACTGTATTGGCGATGATGCAACCTGGAGCGTACAAAAGTGGTTGTTTTGGTTGCTTACACGTGAAATAACGACATAATTTGGCCGTGGTAATATTACCCATTTGTTTTTCGTGTGGCAGCTCACCTCACCGAGCTATTGGTGAGGCCGTACATCAGACTTAAACCAACTAAAAGCACACGGTGGGCCTCACAGTGACGGTTATGAGTTGACCGTCGGCACGGCGACGTTTGGCTTCCAATGATCCACCCAGCGCTGGCTCGCAGACGGTAACTGGACAATGTCCAGACACCCCCTTCACGGGAGACTCCGGGTGAAGAACATAACACGGCCACTCTTAGCATACGCATGAGAGCACGAGTGAAAAGGTTCCGCCTGGAAGTTTGTCTACCGAATCCACACTGTCACCTCCTCCTTGCGCGAGATGTTCTCCTCGCAGAAAATCGCCATAAAACAACTATGACGACCTAACGTATCGATTCGTCCGACCAATTGGGAGATTCTCAGTCAGTCAGTCAGTCAGTGCCGCTTCCTAGAAACTATGGGTCCCCTCGGTATACCTAACAGATTACTCTCAGTCAGTAATAAGGTCCACCCCCGCAAAAAATAAATGTTTGCTCCTGAGCTTTGTTTAGTCACGGTGTAACATAAGATTTTACACTACTGTAACCGAACGGCAAATAAATGGTCTGAAAATAAACGTCATGTATACCGACACGTATACTCATTATGAAATATAAATACTTATATATATGGTCCACCCCCGAAATAAATAAATGTTTGCTCCTGAGCTTTGTTTAGTCACGGTGTAACATAAGATTCCTGTAATAATATAATAGTAATGTGTAGGAATATTCCGTTTGGTCAAATTGAATTGCCCTATCGACGTCAGCGTCAGTTCTAAACCCCATTTTTTTTAAATGGGGATTTAATAGCGTTGATATAATGCAAGGAGATCTCTTTTCATAAGGCTTTAATTTCGTGGCTACTGATATTTTTAAATTTTCTAGGACAGTTCTTGCAAAATCTGACATCGGTTCCTTTTCAAGCATAGCAAAATGTAGTAATATTCCTTTTATTAGTGGAATTATCAACGATAATGTAACATATTCTTCACCAGATATGGCTTCTGTTGCAGACTCAATGGGCTCAAATATGTTTTCTACTTCACCTAAGTAAGAGTATTCATCCGCACTCGTAAGTTCGGCGGCGCATTAGGATTTTGATTCAGAGCCAGCGTCAATTCATCTCTCACTTCCTTTATCCGACTTAGCATATGTAAGTAGCTGTTCCATCTGGTATCAACATGCTGTATTAATTTTAATTCTTTTTTATTCAAGTCTCGTTGTATCATCTTTAACTTGTCGGAGGCTAACGTACTATGTCTAAAATATGTAACGATCGCTTTATATTTATCCAATAAAGCTTTCAGTTCTGTACAGTTATGAAGAACATCTTTAATTATTAAATTCAAATTCTGTGCTAAACAAGGAATATGGCGTATTTTCTGATTTTCTGCTACTTTTATCATTACCGATGCATTGCCCGTTACAATGGCCACCACTTTGTCGTGACAATTCCATTCGTCTAAAAGCGATGCAATAACCTAAAAAATAGATGTGATTGTGACAAATGCAAACAGAAACGTGCACAAAGTATACGTGGCAGCACAAATCGTCCTGCCAAGTTCTACGGCAGTTGAAGAGACCCAGTGTGGTAAAAAAAAAAACTTTTTAGCTGTTATCATGTTGCCGACAAATGTATTTAACCGGGAATGTGTCAGCCTGTGACCACGGCCAGTGCAACCTGGTCGAAACGTCAGGCAATTCAGAGGTATGTAATATCTTTTCGTGATCGCGTTAATTCCCGTTTGGCTCGAAAGGCTGGTCATATTCATATACATTCTTAATATATAATATTATAATTATATTTAGTTACTTAGTTTTTATTCTAGTTGAAGTAACGATTATAAATGTTTAAATGATTTTATTATTATTTAAAGCATATATTCATTTCATTGAGACATTTCCATGAATTTATGGATAAAAGTACATATAAACAAGTGTTCATAAAACACATTACCTATTAAAAAAAAGCAAATTTTAACAACTATAAAAATAAATGCGACTCTACTCATTAATTGTCCGGCGGGTGGCCATTGGTCATAAAATTTTATTGCTTTTTTTAGACAGCTTCGTAAATAAAACTTCAAGTCACGTGTAAAAGGAGTAAAATCAAAGTACTTACAACATTTTCAAGTTTATTGAGTGTTATATACATTAATTCAAGTGTGTTAGTGTTTGCAATAGTTTTAATGCATCCTAACATTCAGTAATTCATAAACCACCTGCCAGCTTGTCACTGTAAAATATTCTGTTCTCAACACATTAACTTAAGCAACTTTTGGCACTGAAGATTACTACAAAATGTCTCAATTAGCTGACATTGAAACGGCACAGAGGAATCTTGAAGAGAGCTTTGCAAAGAGAATGAGTGAACTGGAGGCACAAATCCAAGGCAGTGCACCCAGCAAGGATACAGTTGCCAAAGTGGCTGAGGAGTTCCGCACTTTTAGGGAACTCATATTTTCGATGCTTGGTTTGTTACGAAGACAAATATTAGAATGTTCCTCTATGTTGGATACCATTGAGACTAGGCATCGCCGTAAAACTTTAATTATCACAGGAGTCCCGGAGACCACCAGTGAAGATTGCATGAAGGTAGTTCTCGGAATCATAAACGGCAAGTTGGGGATTGCAGATACCACTACACAGTCTGTCACAATCTGTCATAGGCTGGGCAATCCCAGCAAGGAACGTCATCGCCCAATTGTCGTGCGTTTCTCAAACATGAACACAAGATTGGCTGTGTGGAAAGCGAAAACCAGGCTGAAGGGCTCCACCATCACAGTTAGAGAGTTCTTGACCAAGGTGAGGCAGGCAACTTTCGCGAAGGCACGTTTTCACTTTGGTATGAGATCGTGTTGGACGCAGGATGGTGTTATCACTGTTCTAGCACCGGATGGAAGTCGACACAAGCTCATATCCATGGACCAGTTGAACGATTTGATGTTGAAGTACCCAAAGAATGTATCTTCCACGGTTAAGTCGGCGGGTGTTAGTGCTAAGTCATCATCACGTCCAAAGTAACGCATATAACTCTATCTCGACTGACAATCATGTCATTTCAGCCTGCTTTTAGTTAATAACATACTTATGTTCAATTTGTTGTCTTACGTCACATATGTATTACGTATAACATCTCTTTATCCTGTTTGGTGCAACAAAATATCATTTTATCCGCGACTTAATTGCTATTTAATAGTTCATTTGGCTATTATTTATGTAACAAATTCTTCGGATGTTTCTCCCCGACAGTCCTGTCACTTTGACGTAAATTGTAATGTCATGTCACGCAGTTGTACTAGTTGCGTTCCGAAACGGCTATATGAATATGTGACGCTTTTTGTTTTTCCTTTTCATATAGTTTTGTCTCTTTTTTGTTTTACCTCTCTTTCTTTTTTGTGTTGAGACTTGAGAATTATTTTATTGTTTTATTGCTTAAGATTATTTCTGTGCATAGTGATGCTAGTGGCAGCTGGCGGATGGTTCAGTGACGAACAGCTGCGCGTAAAATTTATACGAGTAGCAGTTCACGTACATAGGTTTTTAATTACTTTTATTTATTTTTTATTTTTTATTATAGTATATAGATAGATAGATAGATAGAATATTCTTTATTGTACACCATTAATAAAAACAGTTGAAAAAAAAAAATTATTATCTTACAAACCAGAGTACAATGGGCGGTCTTATCGCTAAAAGCGATCTCTACCAGACAACCTTAGGATGGAGATAATATCAAAATTATTTAATAAATACATAGTAGTTGATGGCGTACTATTCTAAAAATTGATAAATACTTATATACATACACATACACATATACAGTTACTTAGTGGATATAATGTAGTATTATAGACAGCAATTTAGATCTTAGTTATGGTAAAGAATAGAATAATATTATTATAGTGACAGATAATGTTGTTTGACCAAATTTTTAAAGGCTGTGAGAGTTTCAGCTTGCCGAATTTGTATCGGTAGTTCATTCCACAAACGGACGGCCAGAACCATAAATGATTTATCAACGAAAGTTGTCGAATGCGCTGGCACTTTTAATATCAAATTTTCTGATGATCGTAAGAACTTCGTATGAGTATCGTGAAGGAACTCAAATCGTCCTTTTAAATAGGAAGGTGTATGAGGGTTGAACAGTATACTGTATAGCAAAGAGAGAAAATGAGCGTTCCGGCGAAGGCGGATAGGTAACCACTTGAGCTTTTTTCGGAATTCAGAGACATGATCATATTTACGCAGTCCAAATATGAATCTAATACAAAAGTTTTGAAGTCGCTCTAGTTTATCTAGTTGGTTTTCGGTGAGGTCTGGATAGCTGGCATCCGCATAGTCAAGAATTGGAAGGAGAAGTGAATTTGCAAGGGCAGTTTTGGTGGCAGTTGGTAGAAAATTTCTCAATCGTTTTAAAGAACCCGCAGAAGCAAATAGCTTACGACTTATTTCCTGCATTTGAGGAGCCCAGGATAGTTCTGAGTCAATAAGTAATCCTAAATTCTTTACTTTATTACTAAAGGGAATGACAGAACCATTGAAAATGATCGGAGGAACATGAGACCACTCGATCTTTGACACTTTCCTGGTGCTCCCAACGATAATTACCTGAGTCTTTGAAGGGTTCACTTTAAGTCCATAGGCTTCGCTCCAAGCACTTATCCTAGCCAGATCTCTATTGACAATGTCAATAGCATTAGCGATATTGTCCAATGGTGCTTGGGAGTATATTTGAAGATCATCTGCATAAAGGTGGAAGGAAGAGAGAAGTTGATCAGTGATGGAATTTATGAATAATGCGAAAAGTAAAGGAGATAGAACGCCACCCTGGGGCACACCAACAGATGTATTACACCAAGAAGAGAGGGTGTTATCAATGCGTATACATTGTCGGCGTCCACACAGGTAACTTCGAAGCCAGTCAATCACCATTGGAGATATGTTAAGTGAGCGAGCAATGTTTATCAGTATGTCGAAGTCCACCGTGTTAAAAGCGTTGGAAAAATCTAGTAGTGCAAGAACAGTTAGACTTCCACATTCCATGCCGTATCTGATGTCATCCGTAATATTCACCAAGGCTGTAACGGTACTGTGTCCAGGCCGAAAACCTGACTGGTAAGGATTCAGAAGCTTGTTTTTGTTAAGAAACATACTGAGCTGATTATGGACAAGTCGCTCTAGCACTTTAGAAAGAAACGGTAATATTGAAATAGGACGATAGTCAGAGAAACAGGAAGGATTATTTTTTTTAGGTATAGGAATTATCTGTGCATTTTTCCATAAGGACGGAAATACACCATTGGACAGGGAAGAATTAAGGATGAGATAGATGACTGGAAGAACCTCGTCAAGAATAGGAAGGATCATATTACGGCTGACACAGTCACTTCCAACCGCGTTGGATGTGATAGACATAATACTCTTCTTAACATCACAAGTAGTGAATTGACTAAAGGTAAATGATGGATAACTAGGGGTTGGCAGAGCTGAAAGATAGTTTATTGTTTTTGCCTTGGTAGTCCTATTAAAATTGGACGAAGCCGAGAAATGTTGATTCAGTAAATCAATGTTAAAATTTTTAGGAATCGTGTCTTGTCGCGACCTGCCGACCCCTAATGTTCTAAGAAATTTCCAGACTTTCGCTGGATCACCGTTTTGAACGGAATTGTGAATGTGTTGGCGTTGTGCATCTCTTCACACCTTATTGCAGTGATTTCGTATGCGAGTATACCTTTCCCAATTCGAAGAGGTAGGTCTTATTTTAACTTTAAATTTGGCTGCAGCTTTTTTAGATATTAGGGACCGTATAGTATCTGTTAGCCAAGGAGAAGGAGCGTGCTTGATTTTAACTGGTCGTACAGGAGCATGTTTGTCGTATAGCTCTATTAGATTTGAAGTAAAAATTTCTTCCTGCTCATCTACCGTATCCAAAGTAAGCAGCGGCGACCAGTCAATGTTGCTGGCATCATCACGGAGCGCTTGTATATCCATACCACCAAAATTCCGCTGCATCAGGATTTTGGACTTGGATTTAGGTGGGCGAATTGTGTAGGAAAGAAAGAGTAGGTCATGAAAAGAGAAAACGTCAGCAGGACATTGTCCATGCTTGGCTACGTGATCTATAGAAGAAACTAGGATTAGGTCTAGAAGTGACGGAACAGAATTAGGAAAATGGTGAGTTGGATTTAGAGGAAGGATTGAGAGGTTGCAGGACTCTGAAATTGCCCGTAATTGTGAAGAGCGACGATCATTCTTCACAAGGCATGTGTTGAAGTCACCCATAATAATGCTGTGACTGTAGTGTGGGATGAAGGAGGAAAAGAAGTCTATGCGTAGTGAGGGACTATAGTATGCACCGAGTAGGATCTTGGTATGTTGGAGTTCCACTTCCAAAAAGAGATGCTCGCCAGCGTTAGACGGAGGTGGTTGTGGTGACATATTAAGGATAGTGTAAGGAATATAAGAGCGAAGGTATATGGCAACACCGCCACCACCGCCAGCCACGCGATCATTTCTAATTAGTTGGAATCCGGGTAGGGAATACAAGATGGAGGGGAGACAGGGTTTAAGCCAAGACTCTGATATAAGAACTGCGTGTACATTCTTACAGTCGAGACTCGCCAGCATATCTGGAAAATGTGCCGGAACACTTTGAGCATTGATGTGTACTACATTAAAATACCTAGGAACACCAGAAAAAGCGGTTTCCAGAGTATCACTTAAGGATGGAAGGCTTACAAAACTACTATTGCTACTACTTAATGAATAAAAACTGTCATCATCACTGTCGGGCAGATCATTCATAGATTATTAATAAAATAAACTGTAAATGTATAAAAAAAGAGAAGAAAGAAAAAGAACGAATATACTAAAAAAAAAAATATATATAAAAAGAAATAAAAATAATATATAAATATATATTTTTTTTTTCTTAACAAAATATAATACTATCCATCTGCCAGTTGTGTTCTTTAGTAAATAATAATAATTAATAGGTAACCACAACAGAGTAACATTAAAGGGTTCGCTTACATTTGTCCAAGCACGCAGGTATTATGAATATTCAAAATGAATAATAAATTTAGTTTTGAAGATTAAGCCATAATATTAGAGTAGTTCTAAGTAGAAAGGTATGCAGATGTTATCCAGAATAGCACTTGTCTATTATGAAAACCATAAACAATTAACTCGTATCCAGAACCGAACGGGAAAATAAAAATATTTGACAGATGTCATACTTCATGTTATTACAAGAGAAGGTTATTGTTTACTGAGAAATAACTAATAATAATGAATAGACTTATGTTAATTGCGTTAAAGTGTAGGTATTGAAAAAACATTTAGTAAAGAGTTCTCACTAGTAAACAAACATACCTACTTAAAGTATAAATATACATACTTGGTGCCTTGGACAGATACAAACAAACAGGACAGTCACTTTTTGGCGGTGCGCTTTGACTTCACACTTATTTTCGAGGGAGCGGGTGGCTTGCTGGTTTCCAATGGGATTTTGTGAAGTTCTTCTAGGGAGACTATCCGATGCCTCACGTCGTTTTCACCAAGGATGTAAATAGATCCCTCCTGTGTCCAGCATCGCTTCACACCAAACTTTTCCCTGGCTGCCATAAAAGTGACATGCCTCTGTCTCGTCAAGAATTCCGACACAGTTACACCAGAACCCTTCAAATTGGTTTTGGCAAACCAGACCTTGTCCCGAGTTGCAGTGGACTCGAATTTGATAGCTATGGGTCTAGCCTTAGTGCCACTAGAGGAGCGTCCCATGCGGTGACACCTTCTGACGTTAATAGCAGTGAAATCAGGAAGCTTTATTTCTTTATTTACACAATCAACCACCACTTTTAAAGTGTCCTCCTTGTTTTCTTCGGGCACTCCATGGAGAAGTAACATCTTCCTCCGGCTGCGTGTCTCCATGGTATCAACTTGCTTAACAAGAAGCTCAATCTGGCGCTGGAGGGTGCTCAGTGTCTCCTTAACAAAGCACTTGAAAGAGGCAAAGTCGGCTGCCAATGTGGATGTTGTGTTCGAGGTGTTGGCTTCCGGTAACTTGGCTTCAAAACTTGCCATCTGTTTGTGGAAAGCTTCATTCATCTCCGCCAATGTCATTTTTAACAATGCAGCATCCATGGTTACTAAGTTGTTGTTGTTACTGCTGTGTATGTGAATTAGAGTATGGAGATAACACTGGACTGGCAGGTACTGTTTACAAATATACTATTTTACTCATAAAAACCAGTAAAAAGTGTTAAAAATTAAATTAAATATATTTTTAATGCAAGAGTAAAACTTTGTTGTGTTTAACCTTCAACTACCCACACTCAAGTATATAGTATATTTTGATTTTATAAATTCTATGGTGTTATCTGATGACGATATTTCTTTTCACTCAGCTAACGATGACGATATATTATCTGACGAAAGTAGTTTTTGCTCAGTTACAGGCACACTAGGGGATTTCATTCAAAATACCTTTAGCCAACAATCGGACCAGTTATTAAACGTGTGCCACGTGAATGCTCAAAGCGTGCCTAGTCACCATAGTGACCTTTTAGAAGCATTTAGTGACGCTAACGTGCATGCCATCCTGGTTTCAGAGAGCTGGCTCAAACCTCAACTCTTATCTACTGCTTACTCTCTTCCCGGCTTCATCCTCACCCGAAACGATCGGATTGGTCGAAGAGGCGGCGGAGTCGCTATTTACTTACGGAGCGATTTTCATTACAAAGTCGTCACAACTTCTTCCTCTAGCTCTAACGTCTGTGCCGAGTATCTGTTTCTTGAGGTATGCCTTAAGGGAGCGAAAGCCATCTTAGGCGTAATTTACTGTCCCCCTGCTGTTGACTATTTCACCGATTTAGAATTGGTTTTTGAATCTTTAGGGTCTGAGTACGATCATCACATAATCATGGGAGATTTCAACACTGATCTGCTCGATTCCAACAGCTCTCGCACCCGTAAACTCCTTACCTTAATTGAGTCTACCAATTTTCATGTTTCTCCTCTCCAAGCCACGCACCACAACAATACTGGACATGATACTTGGTTAGACTTAATCCTTACTTCCCATCCTTCTCTTGTCTCCCTTCATGGCCAACATCCCGCCCCAGGCTTTTCTCATCACGACCTTATCTTCCTATCCTATATCCTTAAAACCCCGAGACCTAAGCCGAAAGTGCTGTTAAGGCGTTGCTTCGCCCGTATGGATGTCGCAGAATTGCGCGTCGATGCCTCTGCCATTGATTGGGAGCCTGTGGCGCTGGCAGATACAGTTGATGGCAAGGTTCATGCCCTCAATGAAATTATCTATAATTTATACGAAAAGCATGCACCGGTCAAAAAAATAAAAATAAAACACCCGCCGGCACCTTGGCTAACGAGAGATATACGTATGGCGATGCGCCGTAGGGACCGAACCTTTCGCAAATTTAAAAAGGATCGCTGTGAGGATAATTGGGTCATCTATAAAACAGCAAGAAATAGATGCAATCAAATGATACGCAATGCTAAACGCCACCACATTCTCATGAATATTTCTTCTTCCACCCCGGCTGGTATATGGAAATTTCTCAGGACTCTAGGTGTTGGTAAGGTTCAGGATCCCGTTACACCTATGACTATTGGTTTGGACGACATGAACCGTCATTTCATTACATCTCCGTCAATGCTGTCACAAACTAAAAGTCAAACACTCGATTATGTAACTGGGCTATCTCGGCGTAACATCCATGCTTTTTTCTTTTCTCCAGTTGCCTCGGACGAGATCAAAAAGACCATACTATCCATAAAATCGAAGGCTGTGGGTTGCGATGATATAAGTCGGTTCATGATTGTCACCATTTTAGACCAGCTTCTGCCTACAATTTCCCACATCATTAACTTCTCCCTCGACTCCGGATTCTTTCCGGCCGTATGGCGTAAGGCATACGTTCGCCCTCTTCCAAAGATTCCTAACCCTTCTCTCCCAAACCATTTCCGACCCATATCAATTCTCCCTTTCCTATCCAAAGTACTAGAGGCTTGTGTTCACAAACAACTCTACAAGTTTATCCATCAGAATAATATCCTCAGCCCATATCAATCGGGATTCAGACCTGGACATAGCACAGTTACAGCAATGCTCAAAATGACTAGTGATATTAGAAGTGGTGTGGAGGATGCAAAACTTACTGTTCTAGTTCTAATTGATTTCTCAAACGCATTCAACACAATAAACCACGATATTCTAATATCTATCCTCTCTCATTACATGGTCTCCTCCGAAGCACTGGAATGGTTTTCCTCTTATCTTCGTGGTCGTCAACAGTCAGTCCGAATTGATGAATCATCATCAAGTTGGTGTGATCTTGACACTGGCGTCCCACAGGGTGGCATATTATCTCCTCTATTATTCTCGATGTTCATCAATTTCATTACTCTCGATCTTCAGTGTGCGTATCATTTGTATGCGGATGACCTTCAAATTTATTCACAGGCCAAACTGGATAATTTGACAGAAGCCATCCAGAATGTCAACAGTGACTTGGAGGCAATCAAAAACTGGTCTGAGCGGTTCGGAGTAAATGTTAATCCCTCCAAATGCCAGGCAATAATAGTAGGTAGCCCCCGAATGGTAAGCAGAGTGGACACGTCAATATTGCCGGCCATGGTCTACAACGGATCTATTCTACCGATCAACCAATCTGTGAAAGACCTCGGCTTGTGGATTGACTCTACCCTCACTTGGCAACCGCACATCGCGAGTGTCAGTCAAAAAGTCACCGGGACCCTGCGATCACTGTATCGACTTAAGAATTTTCTTCCAACCAGCACTAAATTATTACTTGTACAGGCCTTGATCTTCCCAATTATCGATTATGGTGATGTATGTTATCTCGACCTGAATGCAGATCTGCTTAACAAACTTGACCGACTTCTCAATAATTGCATTCGGTTCATCTTTAATCTCCGTAAGTATGACCATGTGTCTACTTTTCGAACCCTACTGTCATGGCTACCTATACGTCAGCGACGTAGCCTTCGTGCATTGACAACTCTTTATTCTCTTCTCAATAATCCTACTGCTCCCACTTACCTTTCTTCACAGCTTCAACTGCTATGTTCCAACCATGACAGAGATCTTCGCTCCACTAATAATCTTTTACTTCTATGCCCTAATCACACTTCTTCTCTAGTTCATTCTTCCTTTGCTGTCCAGTCTATTTTACTGTGGAATGCGCTCCCACCTGAAATTAGGATGTCAACAAACCGTGGCACGTTTAAAGCTAAGGTCCGGGAATTTTACAGAAAACAATTAGCAGAAATATCCTCATAACTTTATAACCATAGGTGTATTTTGTATGTATGTAGTTATTTATATATGTATGTATATATTTATTTTTATATGTGTATATTTACATGTTTATATTTATCTGCAAGGATGTATATGTATATTTTGTATTCGGTTATCTATTATTATATAGCATTGTAAATTGTCTCGTGTATATAACAAAGTGTATTATCAGCTTATTGTCAACTATGATTTTTTTTTTTTCTCTTTTCTCCCTAAGCACCTGCCATGTCCCTCACTGAATCACCCAAAGGTTGACTGGTAGATAATGCCATGTGGCATTAAGTCCGCCTCGTGCAATATAAAAAGCAGGAAGTATTAAATAAAATAAAATAAATAAAAGGATGAGTCACTCTGTTTATTGGTGAAAACCGCATGAAAATCAGTTCAGTAGTTTTTCAGTTTATAGTGAACAGACAGACAGACGCGGCAGCGGACTTTGTTTTATAATATGTAGTGATGGATATAGTATAGAAATTACTCACGGAAGAAAAATTGTCAGCATCATGATGCCCTTCGACAACTTTTGCAGTTAGTAAAGCCGATATCAGTCGGTTTTCTTTTACGAAATGGCAAGTCACTGCCAGAATGCCTTGATTACTCACGGACGTCCAGGTGTCCGCAGTAATCGCTACATAACGAGTCTCTTCAATAACTTTTACTAATTGAATTTTCATTTGCATATATAATTGTGCAAGTTTAGAAGTTACTGCCGATCGTCCTGGCAATTCGTAGCGCGAGTCTAAACCTGCGACAAATTCTTTTATGCCTTCGCGCTCAGATAAGCGAAGGGGCTCCATGTCAATTACAATCATTTTAACGAACAAACCATCTAACATCTTTTTTCTGAATGAATTATGGCTCTATTTTGCTGTAGGTTTCGTTCACTTCGCAATTTTCGTTCTGAGAAGTCGACGCATTTAGTAATACTTCAGGAAGTTTTCGATTCAGGTGATCCTTCATATTTGATGTATTGTTACTTTATATTGATATTTATAATGATGCTTGCATATTTTGCATTCAATTTGGCTCCCATTTTCACTTTTGCCAAAGTAAGACCACATTGAAGATTTTTGCCTTTTTGGTAATTTACATCTACATTTAATTTACAATATAATCGATACTATCGATAGTATCGATTATATCGATAGGCCTATAGATAGTCTTGCGATTGGTTGACTATCGATTAATCATCGATAGTCGACTATCGCTCGGCACTACCCGGTAGCCAAGCATCTAGACTTGTTCTTGCTCGGTCACTGAAAAGAGCGCTCCAATCTAGTACAGTCACTCACATGTACTAGTTCGGACTTCTAGTTCTATTAGTTCAGTAGTACATAGTAACTGAATTGAACGAACATTTGGATCTTCTTCATACTTTACATGCTTAAGACTGTCATTCTTATACTCGTAAAATCACCATACTAATTTATTTACATTTATATAACAAAAAAATATATATTACCTACTAACTTTTAAATTTTCGCGTTCCATGATATAATTATGTATCTAAACGGGAATTAACGCGATCACGAAAAGGTATTACATACCTCTGAATTGCCTAACGTTTCGACCAGGTTGCACTGGCCGTGGTCACAGGTTGACTTATGTACTCTTGCCGAGTCAGCCTGTGACCACGGCCAGTGCAACCTGGTCGAAACGTCAGGCGATTCGTTTACTTCAATAGCTTTTAGTTTTCGTATGGGACTAGGTCCGTGAGACGAGCAGTTATTGATGTTTGTGATGCTATAATAAATACAATGTTACGGAAATTTATTGCCATACCTACAACAGAACAATGGGAAAAAAATATTGAAGAATTTTGGAATAAATGGAATTTTCCTAATTGCTGCGGTGCTCTTGACAGTAAACATGTCGTGGTTGTAGCACCTCCAAATAGAGGTTTCCTGTATTTTAATTATGAAAAAACATTTTCAATTATTTTTTGGCTATGGTTGACGCGAATTATAACTTCGTTGCCGTTAACGTAGGCGCTTTTGGTAAAGATAGTGATGGCGGTATTTTGTTGAAATCAAAAATGGGAAAAGCGATATTAAAAAATAAATTCAATCTTCCTGATGATAAATATCTTCCTTGGTCGACTGTAAAGATGACATGTGTAATATTAGGAGACGAAGCTTTCCCTTTAAGAAATAATTTGTTAAGACCTTATCCATCACAACAATCAATTACTGATCCTAAGAAACGCCAATTGAATTATCGTCTTTGCCGAGCTCGACGTGTAGTCGAAAATACTTTTGGAATTTTAAGTCAAAAATTTCGAATTTATAATAGACGTTTGTCACAGTGCTTTAAGACAAAAGTCTTTAATCAGTGTGTCCTACCTGTAATGACTTACGGTGCCGAGACGTGGACACTCACGGTTAAGTTGGTCCACAAGCTCAAGGTCACTCAGCGAGCTATGGAGAGAGCTATGCTTGGTGTGTCTCTGTGGGACAAAATTCGGAACGAAGTTATCCGACACAGAACCAAGGTAACCGATATAGCTCAAAGAATTAGCAAGCTGAAGTGGCAGTGGGCTGGCCACTTTGCCCGCAGAACCGATAACCGCTGGGGCAGACGAGTTCTGGAGTGGAGACCACGTCAAGGGAAACGTAGTGTAGGACGCCCTGTGGCCAGGTGGAGTGACGATCTGCGCAAAACGGCGGGGAAAAACTGGATGAGGAGAGCTGACGATCGAGCTCAGTGGCGTTCATTAGGAGAGGCATATGTCCAGCAGTGGATAATGAGGGGCTGATGATGATGATGATGAATAGATGTTTACATTTAAAGCCCGAGTATGCGGAAAAGATTGTTTTAACAACTTGTATTTTGTATAATTTATTAAGACACGGAGAATCTATAACCTTCTCGAAAGGAACTAACCCTGTACGATTCAACAATCTGCGATGTCAAGGGGGTAATGCAAATTCTGTAGCTTTGATGTACGCAATCAATTCGCAGATTACTTTCAAACGTCAGAAGGATAATTGGACTGGCTTTCTTAAAAAAAGTAAAGCCCGGTTTACATTATTTCAGTCAACTGATCCAGCGAGAATCCAGTCCAGTGCTGGACTGGATCTGTAATGTCTACATTATTCCAGTTATTTAGAAGCCGTAGAAGTGTGAACACTACAGTGACAATAATTTCAAGAAGAGATCAGTTTCGAAAATGTTTCAAACGTGCTCAATTACTCTTGCCACAACTCAATAAACAAACAAAACCTCAACGTAACAATACATTGTTCAGAGATGCTATACCTGCGAAAATAAAATTAGAAGTCACTCTTTCTTTTTTAAGTACTGGAGATAGTTACAGAAGCCTCAGTCATATGTTTCGATTGCCAAAACCAACTATTTCAAAAATTATACCAGAAGTCTGTCAAGAAATTAAAAGGGCATTAAAAGACCACATCAAGGTAAAAAAATAATAATAATATTATATCTATGACAATCACGCATTATTGAAAGCTTTCATAAATATATTTATGTAGTCTGGGTCATTGCTTATTACATTTAATGAATCATCAATGGATTGTGTGTCTACAGTAGATGCTAGACTATTCACTGGCATATATGTACTAGTACTCGTACTTGGTCTTGCCGCATAATCGTCACTGGCTTGTGTGTCTGCAGAGTATGCAGGACTACTCATTGTCATATTTCTGTATTTCAAATCGCGCAGACGACATTTTCTTATCACACTCTGAATTTCATCTTGGCCTAGGATAGCCTGTTCTGTACAAAGAGTCCTTAATTGCTTTGCAATGTGTTTTCCGAAAACGTCGAATTCATCTTCCCCTGTTTCTGGTTTGGATAAATCGTGTTGCATCTCTTTCATGCTACTATACTTTCTTGACTATTGTAGACAACTGTGAAATTTTACTGCTTTTTTTTCCGCGGTTCTGATGAATTTGTTTCTGGGTTTGTGTTGGTAGGGTTCCCAGATTGGTCACTAGGTTGAGCATTATCATTATTTTCTTTATTTTAAGCATTGTCAGTATTTTCTTTATTTTCCTGAAATTAAAATATTTAAACTTTATTTTTTACAGATACCCACTACGCAACAATGGAAACAAGTCGAGGAAGGCTTTCGGAAGAAGTGGAACTTTCCTTTGTGTTACGGAGCCTTAGACGGAAAACATATAAAAATTACGGGCTCCTATGAATATGGAAGTTCAAATTTTAATTATAAAAAAGAAAACAGTGTAGTATTAATGGCTCTTGTTGACCATGATTACTGTTTTACGTACATCATTGTGGGAGCAAATGGAAGCGCTTCGGATGGTGGCATTTGCTGTTCCATCTATACTGAATTAGAAAATGGCTGTTTTATTCCACAAAATGGAGTGATTCTGGCTGATGCAGCGTTTCCTCTAAAAACATACTTAATGAAACCATATCCTGGGGCCAGTTTAAGTTTTGAACAAAAAATATACAATTACAGGCTGTCGCGTGCTCGACACATTGTCGAAAACGCTTTTGGAATATTAGTAAGTCGATTTAGAATTTTCGAAAAAGCTATTTCGACTAAGTTAGATACTGTGGATCACATTGCTACTGTGCTACTTGTGTAGACCGTGAAGATCACAATGCCCATCTTTTGATTGATGGTACGTGGAGATCTGAAATAAGTTCTTTAGATACTATCATACAGCAGGGCAGTAACAACTCAACAATACCTGCTAGGGAAAAAAGAACTCAATTTACTAATTATTTTGTGAAAGAAGGAAAAGCACCATGGCAAAATCATATGATACATTGATAACTTGTGTATTTTAACATATATGCTTATAATAAATAAAAAAATGATCTAAGAATACATACATGTGTTTTACGCTTCACCATTGCATTTTTAATAAATGAATTAAATTCGGCGAACCATTTCAATTTGGGTTGGTAAACATTACCACTAGCACCAGATGTGGATGACTTCTTAATCTTATCTAGTTCTAGGTAGTATGTAGAACGAAAAAAAACTTTTTATTTTGTTTTATATTATGTTCACTGTGAAACCTTCAATTTCCATACCAATGCACAGGTTTTGCAAAGCAGATTGGCGCATAGGTTTGTTTTTATAATCTTCTGATGATATGTCCCATAAACAAGGATTTTCTCTGTATAAACTGGCAAACTTTAAAATTTAATATTCAGATAACTTCTTCACGATTTTTAAATCTTTTCTTCGCCGCAGTAATCTGCAAAAACAACCAATACGTGTTTACTGTGTCAGCACCGGAATGGCACTGGATTGGCCGTCTCCATTATTCCAGTTGCACTGGATTGGTCGCACTGGATTCAAAAGTAGACCGCCAATCCAGTTACTGGACTAGAATGCTAACTGGATTCCTGGTGCATCCCAGTGCCGGTTTACATTTTTCCAGTAAGCAATCCAGCGCTGGATTCGATCGCTGGACTGGGATAATGTAAACCGGGCTTAATATTTAAACTAGTTAACTAAAGAATCTGTAAAAAATGTCGGTAACACTTGTAACTTAATTTAAAGTAATTATGTAAATATTATACAGATACAAAGAAACTGAATTGAACTGAAGAAGTACCCGCCGCTATTTTCAATACTTGCAACAAGAGACCAACATAAGAGACTACCTATGTTGGTAAAATAAATCTAGATTATTATTACTATTATTCAATTATTTATTCATGTTTATGTGCAACGTATATAACACAAAAAATATTACAGCTACTATGTCCCTCAGTCCAGAATCCTCACTTCTGAAAATCAATTTTGACCATGATAAAAAATTGTCATAAATAATGTATATAAATAAATAGAAGTGAGGATTCTGGACTGAGGGACATGAATACCTAAGATATTAAAGGTATGTGTATACTTTACATACTATAATATTACAAACACATTATTAAATAAAAGTAGAAAACTTACCGGATTGTTTTAGTTGTTCCCCAATTGCCTTCCACACAATGTCTTTCTTGACATTATCCATATATTTCGGATGTTTTAAATTATTAAAACATCCGAAATATATGGATGTATATAAATATATATAATATAAATTCGTAATATTAAAATTTTTCGTCGTCCATCTTACATCGAACGCATACGCGTGTCTACTTGAACCGATGGTAACAAAATGGCCAATAGAAAGAGAAGAGTGGCAACGCGTTTATAACGGCCGTCGTACGCGGTTATAACCCGGGTGCTCACCGTTTCGCCGCCTGCGCGCACTGGTGTGGCAACGTCGCGTGTCATGCACGGAGCGTATCGCCACCGGCAAAATATTCTCGCCGACAATTGTTGTCGCTCCGTGCATGCCACGTGACGGTGCTGATCGGTGATGGAACGATCTAGTGGGCATAGTCTCATACTTTTCAATACAAATATTTTTTTTTGCCTGACACCTTCCTGTTACGGTCATAGTATGATACGTTGTAGTGGATAGTCCTTAAAGCAATCCCTTCCAGGCAATTTTAGGATGGAATAGAACGATTTTAATGAACTGGTATTTTGATAATCGTTGGCATTTAATGAGAGAGTTTGCGCAGCACAAAATGGGTAAAAGTTTGGTTATCTTTTTCTTATAGACTTTATCAGTCAAAGACTTCAAATTCGTCTTGCACGCTATTAATAGGTCTTAGTAAAAACTCTCGTTTTCTTCAGGCAGCACATCTTTAAGTAATGTTACATTAATTGGAGCATTCTGTGATTCTTGAATTTGCACTGAAAGAGAGGCTACTTTCAGTGCTATATTTTTTGATTTTAGATTAAGAAATCTAATTTTTTTCATTATTTTGCTTTGATTTGCCTATACCATCTCTATGTTTGCAAGTTTCCGTGCCAGCCATACCAGGATCAGCGTCGTTAAATGATGCCATGCATCCTCAAAAGAAAGAGCCAGCTATCAAGATGCTGACACGGAATTAGCGATCATGGAGGAGTGCACTGACACTGACTATCCAGAACATGACAAAGCAGTGGATAGCTGCGGCGATTCAGAAATGTCTGAAGCGTTTGATGAAAAGTTAGAAAGTACTTACCTACCTAACTAAGTCATGAAAGTATGTTGGCAAGGTAAATTAATATATTTTAAAAATATATCACTAGACTTTACTCGCGGCTTGACCTGCGTGGAAATTTCGTTACCTCGCGTTTTCCATATCATTACCATACCATACCATTGCATATCAGTGTCATGCATTTTTCGGGTCAAATATATGCTATGTTTCGTCTCGTCCTTTACTCTACCTCTGTGTCTTGGTGGTTTAAGCGTTAGGGAGGTTATATTATTGCATGTTAACATACTGTTCGGTGTAATATAACCGAACACCTTAGTAAGCAATAAGCGAGTTACGCGTTTACCTAATTAGATCAAACGTGTATAGAGTCAGTGCACTTTGTGTGACTGCGACATTCGGGTGCATTCATTGAAACATTATAACATTTTCATACGTAACATTTAACTAACATTTTATCTTTTAAGAACTTATTGTGGAACTGAACAATATACTATTAGTGTGTAACATTTAAAACCTCTCTTTTATTTAACAATCACTGCAAACCTCGCGCTACACCGTACACATACATTTTTAAGATTATTCATAAAAATGTATCATGAGAAGCTGGCCTGTTTTTTAACATTTAGGTTTTTGATGGGATTATTTTACAGTATTTTTGTTATGTTTACAGTGTCAGTACAAACTTTTCTTTTGAGTTTTTTTTTCCTTTTCCTCGTCTCAAACTTTTTTACAGCTAGTGAGGAACTTTTTGCAGTAACTTTTTTATGTAACGTAGCTATAGGAGTACCAGTGTTATATGCAACGACAGCAGCGTAGCACCTCAACGCATATGAATTATTTATAAGCGTAGTTGATGCGCTTACCTCCAGTATATTTTGCAACCAAGGAATGGAATTTTGCTCAGCTCTGTAAAACAAATACGATGTTATTCAATAATAATTATTTTTATGCAATTTTACATTCATAGTTCCTTCAAAAACTTATCAAATAGCAATTTTTGAATATTAGTTGGACCTTATTCTAAAAGCGATTACTGCTATTATTTGAATTGTGCAACAACCTGTTATTATTTAAATTGTGTATCAAGCTTTTAGCATGAAAAGCCACAGAAGTTGCATTTACTGAAAGCTTTTTCAGCAATAATGGTATATGAGGTACATAATTCGGCTCCACCTTTTCTTATTTTTGCAGTAAAATCCTTCACAGTTACTATGGTTGCCAACCGGCCAAAAATATGTAAGGAGTTGTTTAGTATATCTTTTTGCAGTTTTTTTAATTGTTCGGCTGTTGGTGAGTTTTCAGCTTTCCGAAATCTTACTGCCGCTTTGACTACAACCCCTAGACGATTTAGTCGCTCAGTTGTTAATAATTTTCGTTGGTCTAGGGAAACGACGTATCTTTATTTAAAGACATATTTATGCCGTTATAATTGCGTAAACGATGATTTAAGCACTCAATTTTGTCGACTGTAACAGTAGTGTAAGGTCTAAAATATTTTTCTCGTTATTATGTTATTTTTCAGATTATTTGAATCCTTCTACGATTGCATGCTTGTCGAGGAACCTGTTAATATTACAATAGGTACTTTTATAATAGTTATTTTACATTTTAAACTTTACACCCTATACGCTCGATATTACTATTGAAAAACAATACTATAAATATACTTATATTAAAATACATGACACGTAACAAGATATTTAAAATTATAATAATAAAAACAAAATACTTATCTACACTATTACTTGTTGTATTTAAAAAGCATGTTAAAATTATTACAAAATTTAAAAAAATAATAACTTGCCAAAGTACTAAAACTCGCTATATTCGTCTGAAGCCGGCGTCGTGCGTTGCGTGTTCAACTCATTGCGATATTCGGAGCGCAGAGCGATACGTCCTCCCTCTAAAAGTGCTCGGGCAGACTGCTGACCGAGTCTTGCGTCGGGTATTATAATTCGAGAATAAGGTTGTTTTAAAACATTTTTCATTGATTATTTTTATTTATTTGTGCATTTTTTCAGGAAATGGTTTGATTGTGAACTGAATTTTTTGTTGTTTTTATTTTGTAAACGAGAGTTCTACGTAGCCAAAATCAACGACAATACATTGCCCATTTTCTGTAAAATTTAACTAAGTTAAATATATTTTTACTGAAAAAAATTATATGAAAGTGGTAAAAAGCGATACTTACATTGTATAGACAACTTTTACAACAATACAACACAGAAACCACACTGTTAAGACAAACATACAAAGCCTTAGCCGAACGTTTAATCACCTACTGTATATGTTCGTGAGGCTCAGCAGCAAAGACACACTTGATTGAGGTTGAAAGAGCTCAACGGGCTGTACTTAAAGTAGCTAGTACTAACTACTTATAGTACTCCTTTACTTACCATTCTGCCATACTACTCATTAAGTGTGTGAAAAAACTGAAGTTTTAAGCGTACGAAAGTTGTTTATCTATCGATGTATTCGTAAATATTATTGTAAGCATACTGTACCCCTTCTTCAACCTTCGGAAAAAGAAAAGACAATTTTTTTTTTTTTTTTAATTTTTTTTGTCAATTATTGCACTATTTCCTACCTGATGTTCTCTTTAATATTGCCTGTGGTCTCTGTTTATTGTTTTTTTTATTGTGAAATGGAATAGGCGTTAGTCTTCCAACTCACCGGATGGAAAGTAACGGTGAAGACGAAGATGGTAATCGCCTATCCAAGAGAAACCTACACTTGTACACTACTATTATTATAGGTAGGTAGGTAGGTCATGGGTTAATTGTGTAATGGAATAGGCGTTTGTCTTCCAACTCACCTGATGGAAAGTGATGAAGACGAAGATGGTACACGCCTATCCAAGAGAAACCTATTCACTCTACACTTGAACGTTCCAGGATAATAATTGACTGGGAAAATAGACGCAGGCAGCTCATTCCACATTTTGGCGACTCTAAGAGCCTGTCCAGAAAGCGCGATTTACGCGCGCGTCCACTCGCGCGTTTTCATTTGTATTGCGTTCAGATGCGGCGAAATCACGCGCGCGTTCTCGCGCGCATTTGATGAGACGGATTTGGTCAGTTATAGACATGGACTCGGATACAGCAGTTGTGTTGTGGCTTGCATACCGTCGATGGATACGTCATAAACGAAGAGAGTCGACGATTTAATGTGCATCCCATTCTACGTGACAGAATGACGCATAGTATGTTTATAACTTTATACCATAAACTCAGAGAATATAGTGAAAAGTTTTTCAACTACTTTCGGATGTCAGTAGCATCGTTTGATGATTTACTAGAAATTATCAAAGAAGATTTGACTCCATGTCAAAATTATGTGGTACGGGATACTGTTTCTGCAGAAGAAAAAGTCGTGATTACTTTGAAGTAATATTTTTTATTGCTTTAGTAATTATAAACTAAGACCCAATTAACAAAAATAAAGAATTTGAACAAAATTAACAAAAATTAAGAATCATTCTTGTATGATATAGGTAGGTACTTAACATTTAACTTAATTATCGTATAGTTCCATTAATTCAGATTCATTGGAATCTTGTGTAGATGCCGGTGATGGGTTTTCGTAGCTAAACGTCGTCGCTGGTCGTGACGCAGTGCAATAACCTCGATTGTAAGTCGAAAAGGTTGCAGGTGGAAACGAAGATGTTGAAGGGTCTGTTGCGGTATATCCTGTTTTTCCAAAATAATCTCTCTGTCCACGTTGTGTCATTCCTGTTTGGTAATGATATTGTGTCAAAGGTTGGTAGTCGGAACGAGCAGCTGCAGGTTTAAGACACAGAGCTTGTTGAGCTTGAAGTACTTTCATTAATTCAATTTTTGTTTGAAGTCTGTTTTCCTCTGGTACTTTAAGAAGCTCTTTGTGTAAGGACAAACAAAATAGTTTGTCATCATCTGACTCCATTTGGTTTGATGTCTGTGGCTGATTTCCAGATGCTAAATTTGTTTTATGATGGAGAGAAATTCTTCGTCAGCTGCATTTAGTTTTTTCTTCTTTTTCGCCTGACTACGTGGAGGTCTCATTAAATCTTCCCCAACAGACGCGGTGTTGATGTTGCTCTCAGTTATTTTATTCCGTGTTGATCTTTGCTTGATCTTTAATGATCTTTGATTGCTTTGTTGATCTTTAATGCCTGTTTATGGTTTTTCTGGCTTCCACTGCCATCAGCACCCCATTTGAATGTAATTTCTAAACTTAAGTCCTCATTTCTCAAAACTTCCGATTGATGATTTAAAATACGTGAAACCGTGTGATCAACCAGATCTTGTAAGGGAACTTCCGCTGACTTCTCTGTAACATTAATGTGCCTTGGATAACACTTTGTTTTTTCTTCAATAATCTTCAAAAATCTTATTGTAAGGAGGAAACAAGTTTTTTAAGTTTTTACGAATTGCAGATGCCCTTAAACCAATATATTGAGGGCGGGTTAATTTTAAATCTGTAAATAAAGATAAGGCTTCTTGACATGAATAAGATACATTCGCTTGCGATTTATTACTATCTTTTACAATGTGACCTTTGTCAGGTGAGGTAGAAATATCTAAGACAAGTGAAGCTGCACTCCGGTTTCCTTCTGAATGTAACTTCATCGAAGCCGCAAGGCAGAGTTCTTCTGTACTTTTTGATGTCACCTCTGTATTTAACCTCCTACGTTTAGCTTTAGCAGATAGGTCACAAAGAACTCTTTTTTGGGCGTCCTACTTCTCTAGACGTAGAAGCAGAGAGTGCACTTTCTTGTCTAGCAGAGGTAATTAGTACTTGTTCAAGCCATTTTTCATTTTGATTCCGAAATCTAGTAATATTAAGGGAGCATTTTTTCCAAAATCTTGAAGTTGTCGTTGTAAAAGTTTTAACTACCCTTTGAAGACGGTGTGTACTTGTAGTAGGCAATTCTGATACTTCTAATGTCTCCAAAATAAAACTAAGCAGTTTATCTTTAGTGTCCTTTGATTGCGGCTTCATTGGTCGTTGTAATGATAAAACATTGAATAAATCAATATTTTTTATCGAGGCACCGTTTCCTGAAAAACAACTTTTTTCTATAAAAACCGGTAATCACGGGTAAAAAAAAACCTATTTTTATATAGCCTATAGTTGCTGCTATATGGTGGAATTGAAATGATTTTGTGCTAATTTATGTTTTAAAACGTAACTCATTTCAAACTTAGAAAAGTTAGTAAATATCAATACGTCAACCAAATATATTTTTTTATGATAGTAATCGATATATTTTTTATTATATTTATACACTAATTCAAAGTACAGACCTTCCATAATATGCACCATTTTTTCCAATTCACAAACTACACTAATAACACAAAACACTTAACTTTAATGGGAGCGCAAAACAACGACAAAATAGTCTTGTTTTAATAATTTCGCTTTCGAGATAACTTTGAAATGAAATATCTATGAACCTACTGACTGCATGTTGTTGATATTTTAGCATAATGTAAACAACTTACCTACAACTATTAATAAAATAATTTTTCGAAGTACCGACATATTGACCAAAAATAATTAAAGCCCGCTAACTTTCAAAATTCGATCAGTGTGCGCCGGTCTAAAAACAGCCCGAGACGTCAATATCCCAGATACTCCCACCAGGCACCATCGCGGAAACACCCGCGATGACGGAGACCTAAGCAACTCAAACCCGACATCTCGCGTCCCAAGGAATCGGAGGTTGGGCTTCACTTAGGACCAAACATCCGAGACTACTGGGCTGATCGATGAAGTAGAACACGACACCAAACAACAAGGTCATACAGTCTCAGGCACTCGAGCTCAAACAGAGAAGGGAGGCGAGATCACACTAAGTGTATGGACGGGCTGATACACACCAGGGGAGCGAGCGTTTATGATCTGGAACTGGATGATGCATTATTCAACTCAATGGATAAAGTTGAGATGGACTTTCTACAAAACTTCCAGAATGTCCCTCGGTGGTTTCCATTATACAACACAGCTTACACTTCCGGGTTATATAGTGCTTCGGCCAAACACCCAGCTTGGTTAACGCTTCAATCATCGATGACTTTGTGCGCAAGCATTTAAAAGTTGTTACAAAATGGGCCTTTCCGCGGGTTTTTACCCATGGGCCAGCATACTGTTTCTTTATGCATCTAGAGTTGCTAGGTTCGAAGTCCCCCTGGACAAAACAAATGATTGAGAATGATATCACAAAATGGACATCAGGGACTTCGGAAGGCAACTTGGAGCTATTAAAGCCCTACATCGACAATATGTTTCGCCAATGGGGATATCCCTATATTTACAATCATCAATAACCAAGTTCAGGTACCTGTAATCCCCCACCACCTCAATGCTTGCGCACTCGCATGATGACGGTTTGATGTTATGCATACAGTCGTAGCTATGCCCTACTATGCGTGGCGCTCGGCATATACGTTTGAGAAAAGGGGAGCGAATATGTATACATTTTGTCTTGTTGACATTTATAATAATGCCGTTATCGTGTGCCCATTTTATTATATTAGAAAAATCTTCCTGGATTTTATTTTCTATTATATTGAGTTCCTTATCTATGTATACTAGACAAGTATCATCTGTGTACTTGTAGATGCTACAGTTTTTCACAACATTGCACATACTTTTAACATGCATTAAATAACCGACGGGGCCAAACACCGAGCCGGTCGGCACACCACAGGTGACTTGTGTGAGGTCGCCACTAAATCTGTCAATGACAGTCTGCAGTGTTCTACCTGTGAGATAGGCACCGAGCCACCTGTTTAGAGGTCCTGTTACGCCACACTCGTCCATGACTTGAAGCAGCTGGCTGTGCTCTAAAGTGTCAAATGCTTTTCGGAAATCAATGAACACTACCACCACCTGCTTATGCTGGTGTGAACCCTCATAGACGCAGCCTGCGAAGCTCCCTAAAAGCGTCGCTGTGCTTCGACCCCTTCGAAAGCCATGCTGGGCGTCATTTAATGTTATATTTTTCTAGAAATGTACTTCTGATTTACTATACATTTCTCAACTATTTTATTAATTACTGACAAGATTGCTATTGGTCTATAATTTGAGTAATTGCAATGTGATGCCTGTTTAAATATGGGCCATATCATAGCTGTTTTAAACCTCTCCGGGTAAACCCCTCTTTCGACACACAAGTTAATTAAATACGCAATTAGAGAGAGAGAATGCACTATTTGCTTAAGATTTTCAACAAAAAAGACTACTCGTATTATGGGTTTGCTTCCGGAGGCAATGGTAAAGCCCAGTAAACCATTCAAGTTTACTGGCGTGGACTACTGTGGCCCTGTCTTTATCAGATTCTCACCAGGTCGAGGAGCTAAGTCTTACAAGGGTTATATTTGCATCTTCGTATGCATGGTGACACAAGCACTCCATTTAGAAGTAGTGACCGATATGACAACCAAAGGTTTTATTGCCGCCTTTCGGCGATTCACTGCCCGTAGAGGCCATTGTCAAGATTTATATTTTATATGACAATGACACTAACTTTGTCGGTGCCGATCGACAAATGCGAGACATGTCTAATAATGCCCGATCTTCTCTTCCGGGAGAAATAGCAGAGTTACTTTCTTAAGAAAAACCACCTGGCACATTATATCCCTCCCCACTCACCGAACTTTGGCAGTTTATGGGAATCATCGGTACGCAGTACTAAAACTCATTTGAAAAGGTAGTGGGAAATAGTACCCTTACCTACGAGGAAATGTCCACTGTCCTGGCGCAAGTGGAGGCGTGTTTAAATTCCAGACCGATTTCTTTGTTAAGCGATGATCCAAATGACCCTTGATACCAGGTCACTTTTTGGTAGGTGAACCATTGTTAAATATTGCAGATGAGGATTACACTCATTGTAATGTAGTTGGTTTGGATAGATGGCGATTGACGCAAAAGATTGTTACAGATTTTTGGCATAGATGGTATAAGGAATACCTAGTTAATTTAAATCAAAGGTATACATGGAACACTACGCGTGATGAACCATAAATAGGCGATATTGTTGTTTTAAAGGAAGACAATTCGCCGTCCCCAGGGTATAAAATGATAACCGCCATTATCTTGATTTTAATGGTATGTCATTTTTGAGATCTTTGAGTGTTAATACATCCTACTCAAATTTTTTTGTAATTTTTTTAGTTATTTACAGAGTTACAAAAAATTACAATAGTATTCGAAGATTCAAGACAGGCCTAAAAGAACGGGAATAAAAGGATAATATAATATTATCAAAACGTATCCTCACTTGTTATTATGATAAATAGTAATAGAATATATTCTCGTAAAAAAACATTCTACTTAATATGATAAATGCATGTTATCATTTTATTCCCGTATAAAGACGTTAAGTCAAACGACTTAAGAAGTTCGGATCGATAAGATATATTGTCATCCTCTTCCCGCACTTAAATTGTACGCAAGCGAATTGCAATGGCAAATAAAAGTCGCCGCAGTGTCCTGCGCAGCGACAATGTTTGTTTTCATAGTGTCGAATGAATCAGTGTGTGCTTATACGCCTTGGAGTGAAAATAGTAGTGCGGTTTTTTCGAGTGCGAGTATGATAACATGTTATTGTTATAGTTTAAAACAGTATAATAGCTAGTAAATTATGACTCAACAAAGGACCGCTAAATGCCATTATGAGGAATATTGAACGAAATGAAGAAGTCTCAAATAATTTCAATAATGGTAAGTACCTACCTACATTTAAAAACCTCTGGAACACTATTAAAACTATCACAAATACCATCAAAAATAAAAACTCTTCCACTCCACTCTTATCTCTTTCATGCTCCCCGATATAGTCTTGCAATTTTGTTAATATTTTTTTTGTAAATATAGGGAAAAACCTTGCAGAAGAAGCTATAAAATATCAGTGTTTACCGCATAAGGCGCCCTTGTCCTCCTCAAAATGCAACAAATCCTTTGGACTTGAACACACAGATCCAGATGAATTTGTGTCTACTATAAACACACTCAGAGTTAATGCAGATACTGGATGGGACGGTATCCCCCAAACCTTTTTAAAACGATATGCCTAGACCCTTGCATCTGTACTTTGCCACATTTTCAACGTTTGCTTTTAGACAGCTACCTTTCTCACTTCTTTTAAAAAGGCAATCATACATTTACCTACTATAAATACCAATAGATACTTATCAATAAACATAAATAAACCTAACTGTAATAAATCCAATACATACATAATTATATACAGTAATTGTACAATACAACAACAATATCCCTTACAATAATACCTTAAGCGATCAGTAGTAGCTATACAGTAAGTACATACATATATATTAATGAAACCTAAAATGAAAGATAGTGTTCATGAACCATTTTTTAAAATATGGTTATTGATTGCGCTCGCCTAATGTTTATTGGTAACGCATTCCACAGGCGTACAGCTTGTACAGTGAAAGATTGGTCAAAAAAATTTGTGGAATGCTGTGGCATCTCCAGTCTCAAATCCTTAGACGACCTTAGACATTTTTCATGTGTGTCATGTAGGAACTTAAATCGTTCTTTGAGGTAACAAGGGGCTTTAGGATTGAATGAGATGTTGTAAAGCAAAAGGAGAATGTGAGTATTCCGGGGAGAGCGAATTGGAAGCCATTTGAGCTTTTGACGGAATTCTGAAATGTGATCATATTTTCGAAGCCCATATATAAATCTTATACAAAAATTTTAAAGTCGCTCAAGCTTATGAAGCTGTGCTTCAGTGAGATTCAGATAGCTGACATCGGCATAGTCGAGAATTGGAAGAAGAAGTGCTTGTGCAAGCGCAGACTTAGTGGCAGTTGGAAGAAAGTTACGTAATCGTCGCAAGCATCCCGCTGACGCGAAAACTTTACGACTGACTTCCTGCAACTGTGGACCTCAAGACAAGGTACTGTCCATAGTAATTCCCAGGTTTTTTACACAGTGCCGCCGAATAGAATTTGGGGCAGTTGAGACCATTCAATTCTGGAAACTAACCCAGGACTGCCAATAATACATACCTGCGTTTTTAAAGGGTTAACCTTAAGTCCATAATTATTACTCCAATCGCAAATGCGCGATAGGTCTACATTGGTTATGTTAATAGCTTCCTTTAACTTGTTAAGCGGAGCTTGTGTATATATTTGTAAATTATCTGCATAAAGATGGTAGGACGAACGTAATTGATTAGAGATGGAGTTTATAAAAACAGCGAAGAGTAAGGGAGATAAAACGCCACCCTGCGGCACACCAACAGTAATATTGCACCAAGAAGACACCGAGTTTTCAATGCGTATACGTTGTCAGAGACCAGACAGGTAACTGTGAAACCAATCAATTGACCTTGGAGATATGTTAAGAGACTGCAGTATACTAAGCAGAATGTGAAAATCTACAGTATTGAATGCGTTACTAAAATCAAGTAAGGTACCGTAATATTTCCACTACCCATGCCTAGCCTGATATCCTCCGTAACATGAACGAGTGCAGAGGTCGTGCTGTGTCCAGGACGAAAGCCAGATTGAAATGTGTTTAGTAAGTAATTCTTAGAGAGAAAGTTGCTTAGTTGAGTATGGATGAGGCGTTCAAGGACTTTGGATAGGAAAGGCAAGATAGATATTGGACAATAGTCGGAAAATGAAGAGGGTTTACCTTTTTTAGATAGTGGAATAATTTGTGCATCTTTCCATGCAGATGGAAAGACACCACTGGTCAAGGAGTGATTTAGGATATTGCATAGGATAGGTAGGATTTCGTCTAGGATAGGGACAATCATATTTCGACTGATACAGTCACTTCCTATTGCATTAGATGAAATAGCTAGTATAGTCTTCTTAACATCACAATCGGACAGTTGATCAAAGAAGAAAGGTGTTTGCTTTAGTTGTATCATTAAAGTCGGACGAAGAAGAGAAATGCTTATTAAGAGAATCGATATCGACATTTTTTGGAATAGAGTCTTGGCGCGACTTCCTAGTTCCCAATGTTCTCAGAAATTTCCAGACTTTAGCTGGATCTCCGTTCTCTACGGATGAGGGGATATGTTGGCGTTGTGCATTTCTACACATCTTATTGCAGTGATTTCTTAGAGATACATATTTTTCTAAGTTTGTGTCCGTAGGTTGTCGCTTGTACTTATTTTTAGCTGCATCTTTTTTTGACATAATTTGCCGGATCTCGTCAGTGAAAAGTAAATGTTTTATTTTAATAGTTCGCAAAGGAGCGTGCAAGTTGTAGAGCTGTAATAACTTATCACAGAAAATAAGGACTTTCTCGTTCACACATTGCGCGTTAAACAGATCTGACCAGTCGATCTTACCAGCATCTTCTCTTAATTTTACAGTATCTATTCCACTAAAATTGTGTTGCACAAGAATTCTAGACTTTGCCTTGGGTAGACGGATAGCATAAGATAAGAAAACTAAATCATGATAGGAGAAAGCATCAGCTGGATATTGACCATGTTTGATGACATGATCCGTAGATGAGACAAGAATAAGGTCAAGAAGAGAAGGAGTGCAGTTTGGAAAATGATGCGTTGCATCTAGTGCTAAAAGAGATAGATTACTGCTTTCTACTACACTGCGCAGCAAAGAGGAGCGACAGTCATTTTTTAGTAAGCAAGTATTGAAGTCGCCCATTACAATTGTATGACTATAAGAAGGAGTTAGATTTTCTAAAATGTTTTCAAAAGAAGAAAAGAAGTTGGTACGTAACGAGGGCGAATAGTAGACACCGAGTAAAAGTTTCGTGCGATTTAGTTCCACTTTCAAAAAAAGATGTTCACCCGCGCTTGATGGTGGTGGTTGTGAAGAGATACTTACAATAGTAAAGGGAATATGAGCTCGTAAATATATACCAACACCACCCCCACCACCAGTCGCGCGATCATTCCTTATAAGTTGGAAACCCGGAAGAGTATAAAATATGGATGGTAAACAGAGTTTTAACCAGGTCTCTGAAACCAAGATCGCATGTGTGTTCCTACAGTCAAAGGTAGCCAGCATATCAGGGAAATGAGCAGGAATACTCTGGGCATTAATATGGACTACATTAAAATTCCTCGGAGCATCAGAAAATTGAGACTGGAGATTTTCTTGGAGCGAAGGTATGCTAACAAAACTATCATTTAGGCTATTTGTAGAGAAAAAACTAGCATTATCACTATTGTTATCTAAGTCAGACATTACTATGCAAGTATTAAAATAAATCGAAAATAAGATTAAATATGTTATTAATTTAAACAAAAAAGGTATATATATAAATACTTATAATACTTAAATGTGTTTTTAAAACTTCAAAATATATATCAATAGCAATATATCAATAATCATTTTAATCAACCCGCCAGTTGCGTGTTAAATCTATAAAAATGAAAGAGATACATTAACTAAATTTAAGCAAAATATTTGCAAGTGCCCAGGTAAATATCAAAGCTAAAAGCCTATGTTCCAAATCACGATTAATAAATTAATGTACAAATTTACGAAATTATCCTAGAACCTGACTTTGACAGATAAAACTGTGCAATCTGTGTATGTATTACAAACAAACTAAACTTTA
Organism: Euplagia quadripunctaria; assembly: GCA_963859945.1. NCBI lineage: Eukaryota > Metazoa > Arthropoda > Insecta > Lepidoptera > Erebidae > Euplagia > Euplagia quadripunctaria. Next base: position 5,786,828 of record OY982581.1, on the reverse strand, counting down.
AGTAAGGTAAAAAAGTAACGAAACTTAATAAAATAAAACTGAACAGAAGTGATGAGGGTATATAGAACTACTATTATATAATCTACCCAGACAGTGCAATATTGGATGTAAACAAATTATAGCGATAAGTGACTATTACTTCTTAGAACCGGCAGCTGCTCTTCTCGATTTGGAAGCGGGATTTTTTGATACAGGCGGTTTATCTTCATCGACTGCCTTGATTTTGTTGAGGTCTGCCGTACACGAGATACGGTAGCGTGAATTATATTACTATATTTCGCATCGTAATGTATCGTAACTGAATGTATCGATACACGATATTATCGTATGGCTTTGTATCGATATTGTTAATATCGTATTAATATCGTATCAAAAATTCAAACTCTAATTTATTTACAGTATAAATATAATTTTAATATTCGTCACACTAGTTTTTTGTTTTTTGTATAGTTAGTATAAAATTATAATTGCCACAATTTTTCATCTAAACTTTTAAGGAATAATAATTTTGATAATCGTTGCGTATCCAACCTTTTGCTATTTTCTGTAAGCGTATTATTAGCTGAAGAAAACAATCGCTCTGACGGCACTGATGTTGTAACTACTGACAAATACTTTAATGCTAAATTTGTAAGATCTGGCCAAGCTGCAGTCCTTGTTGACCAGTATATAAAAGGATCTGATTTTCGATCCAACAACGGTTCTCGGAGATATTTCAATATTTCATCCATCCCTTGTTGTGTAGGTAACCTTTGGTTACATTCAGTCACCAATTGGTTGTGAAACTGCCATATGCCTTGGTTTGACGAAATATCCGTTTCTCCAATATTTTCAATAGTTGTTGATGTCGAACTGGATTGAACAGTACTTTTTAATATATCGGTTATATCACATGACAGAGCATCAGCAAAGTATATTTTTTTAAATCTTGGGTCTAATATGGTAGAAATAGCTAGCACATGAACTTTTTCAACGTTTTTGAAACGTTTCTTAATTTCACTAAGTGTTTTCGCCTTCAATTCAGAGCCTATGTCTGAAGTTTCTTCTATATTTGCGGATTCAATTGCCTTAGTCATGCATGCTATTAATGGTATCACAATGCTACTCGTCACGTATTCCTGTCCACATATTTCTTTTGAAATATGTTCAATTGGAATCATAATATTAATGATTTCTTTAACGATTGCTATTTCTGTTCCACTTAACATTGTAGGGGCTTTAGGTTTTTGTAAAAGAATAGTACCGATATAGTCGCTTAATTCAATGAAACGCTGAAGCATATATAATTTCGAATTCTACCTTGTGGCTACTTCCTGTACTAATATCTTTGGGATCATATCGCAATTTTTTTGAATTTTGACCAGTTCGTCTTGAGCAGATACACTATGCTTGAAAAATGCTACAATACTTTTGACTTTACTAATAACAGTGTCTAAACCCGTGGTTTCTTCGACTGCTTTTTGCATTACTAGGTTCAGAGTGTGGGCGAAACAAGGAAGGTGTTTATTTTTACCAATAAAATCGTAAACTGCCTTCACTACATTTGCCCCGTTGTCTGTTACTATTGCTAAAATCTTATTTGGGTCAATTTGCCAATCAAGACAAAGTGTTTTGATAGTATTTAGCAGATAATCTGAAGTATGACTTTCATTCAGTTCTAGGACACCTATGACGATTGATTTTAGACAGCCTTCTTCAAGGAAGTGACACGTCAAACAAAGGTAGCTTCTGGTGTTCAAGACATCGGTTCACACGTCAGTTGTTAAGCAGAAACTCTGAATTTTATTCAAATCTCTTTGAGGATTCCAGAAATACCATCATATTTGAAATCTATTAATCTAGTTATGGTATTTCTACTCGGGATAGAATATGATGGGCAAATAGTTTTCATAAGATGACGAAACCCCTTCTTTTCCGTTGTACTCAAAGGCAAGTCATCCACAGTTATAAAATATATTATGGAGTTTGTTAATTTACCTTCTTGAAAACCACCTTTTTTATATGCAACAATATTAGAAATAGCATCTTCTATTCGTGGCTGACGCTGTGTATCTCGTTTTCGTGGCGTCGAGGTTATAGCAGATTCACTGATAAATGAATCGATTTCCGAAACATCACTTGCCTTACTCGTAGATGCAACAGGATCAGCATTTTCAGCAGGCTGTTCTAAAAATAATTAATTAAATATGAATTTATTGGAATCGAAGAATATTCTTTGTCTCAAGGCAAATACAAATGTTCATCACAGAAATATTCGCTATGTGCGGGTATCGAACCCGATCGAAATTACATTTTGCACTATATAATATTTGCACTATGTATATTCTCAAATTAAATCAATCGTCGCACATAGGAGTATTTCACATAAAAAACCGGACAATATTGAAAATAGTGATGTTAATCCAAACGCACCCAAAATACATGTTTCTTTACCTACGATAACCGGTTTATCAAAAGGCAAACGCCCCAACCCTCAACTCCCGCGCATGTGCCACAACGTCAGTCGGAACCCAGTCATCGTATTGTACGCGTGTCTTTGATCTCGGCGCTCTCGTTTGTGTTGATCAGTTTTCTGTGCTAAAATGGCTTCGTGTAGTAAACAACAGGAGATTAACTATTCGGACATGGATATAGAAGGTTAGTACTATATACTGAAGTATATTTTATTATGTTTCTTCCAAATTTTCTACTTGTATAGCCATCAATAAACCGCGGCACTTTTTTGACTCGTTTTTAAAGAAATTTGAAATACATTAGTGTTTTTGTTTATGTGTCGCGTCTTGTCGCCTCAAAATTTTTATGTGGGCATAAAATGTAGACTCTAAGGAAGTAGAAACATGAATAAAAGTCCCCCCAACGTACCCCATATTTTTTTTATAGTACTTCAAACTATATGGGGAAGATTATAGTTATATTGACAAAGCTTATTTTTTGTTTTCTATTGTCATAGATCCTTCGGAAAGAGTGAACAAAATCTCCAGAATGCAGCTTTATACTATTATCAAAGAGTTCACGGGAAAGAAGATTGAAGAAAAATTTTCGTTGTTGGAAGAAAGACTTGCGCAACTAACTTCATGTCCACCCGAAGAAACAAGTGTTCTTACCCGTTTTTTGAAATATTTCAAGACCAGTTTCAAAGAAAGATGGTCAGCAGCCCGTAATACTGATAAGAGATTCGTAGAAAACAATATGGAATGGCTTAATGTATCACTAGAACTACCTACTTGGACACACAAAGCAGGCCGACCAACAAAACAATTCGGAGAATTGTGTGATCGAAGCAAGCGTCGGAGAACAAAAGATTTACGGTACCGGGTACCTATTGAGGAATTGACGTACGCTGCAAGCGTGAGTCAAGGTACTTCGGGAAATGTTGATGCGTCTAAGATTATGAAAGAAATAACGTCCACGCCTACCAGAGCTGAAAAGTTCCGAAAAGCAATATCGTCAGCTAAAAGAGTACCAATCGCGAGAAAATACACACCACAAGAAGCATAGCGTTAGTTGTAGAAGGTAATTTTACAAGAGGGGGAATTAATACAAGGTGGCCGAAAAGAAATTTATCCTTGCTATTCGCTTTTACAAAAAGCGAAAAAGGAGTGTTATCCCGCCGAAGATACCATAATAGTTACAGAAACTAGCTTTGAAGTGGAACTTATAGCTTTGCTGGACCATACGGGTTTGCGACTACTTCAGTATTTAACAGAAGCGATTAAAACATTAACAGAGTTTCAGAAACAACATCTTACCTTAATATCGAAATGGGGCTGTGATGGATCTAATCAGACACAGTTTAAGCAGACATTTGCTAACGCTGGCGACGATGACGCCAATATATTTTTAAGTTTTCTTGTACCTGTGAGAATGGTTGTTTCTATTAATGGAGAGATAAGTAAAATTATATGGCAAAATCCAGTGCCTTCTTCAGTGAGATTCTGTCGTCCTATCCGGGCTCGGTTCATTCACGAAACAAAGGATGTCACAAATTAAGAAATCACCTATAATGAAGAACAAGCAAGGAATCTTAAAGAAACAACTGGTATGGAAGATTCCGTTAAAATAAATCACACCATTTTGCTCACAATGGTCGATGGAAAGGTGTGCAATGCCGCGACTGATACGGCTTCAACAATGAGATGCTATATATGTAGACAGACATTTAAGGACTTCAACAAACTTGAAAGAAGTAATGTTTGTGAAGAGTCTCTGAAATTCGGACTCTCCATTTTGCACGCCAGAATTCGTTTCTTCGAGCTATTGTTGCACCTGGCGTACAAAGCACCCTTACAGAAGTGGCAAGCCCGAACGGCAGAAGACAAAAATGTTTTGAAAGAAACAAAACAGAAAATACAAAAAAGCTTCAAAGAAGAGATGGGCCTTCTTGTTGACATACCCAAAGTCGGTTACGGCAATAGTAACGAGGGAAATACGTCGAGAAGATTTTTTGACAATCCTGAATGCACATCTCGGATTACTGGAATAAATATAGATTTGATTAAAAGGTTCAAAATCATTCTTGAAGTGATATCAAGCGGATATGATGTTGATACTGCTAAATTCGATGACTTTGCTCACACAACTGCCAAATTTTACGTGGAACTGTATGGTTGGCATCCCATGTCACCTACAGTTCACAAGATTCTAATGCATGGCGCTCAAGTAATATCAAGCCACATTGTACCTATCGGACAGCTATCAGAGGAGGCTGCTGAAGCCCGGAACAAACATTTCCGTAAATATCGTGTAGACTTTGCAAGAAAATTTTCAAGATTGGACTGCAACAGAGATATTTTAAATAGGTTGTTTTGCTAACATCTGACCCCTTCATCAGCTGCAACAGAATAAAACGGAAGAAGAAAAGCAAACCTTTTTCCCAGGAAGCTATTAGTATGCTTCTCGCGAAAACACCGAATTGTGACAGTTCCGACGACGAAGATGATGAGGACCAAATCACCTGTGAACTCTGAGACAGTGATTCTGTTTGATTCGGCCTCCTCATGATTATCCTCTTAAAAAAATCCTGTTTTAAGAGTAAATACTATACTTTCTTAGATTTGTAACTTATTTTTAATTGTTTTTCTTCTTAAATAAATGCCTGAACTATGATGTATTATTGATTTTTATTTCATAAAATAGTAAAATAAAATATAAAATAGTATTGTCCGGTTTTTTATGTGAAATACCCCTGTACCCATTTATATATGTGAAATGTGCGTCGTCCAGTCAAACAGTATTACATCATTTATTATTACACCCTGTATGAATTATAATAATTATTATGGCGCCTGGCCGTAGAAATAAGTTATATGAAGAGAATGATTAATTGATAAGTAACTGTATCTGATTTGGCCGTATAGTGGAAATTTATAAAAACTCAATATTTTTTATTTTATTTCTCATCGAAACACGTCAATTTCGGTATATTACCATTAAACTTTAAAAAAAAGGGAATATTTCAATTAATAGGTACATCACCAAAACAAAAACTGCACAAGTGTTTCGATTTTTTAACATAACATAACAAATACTCACCCCTGTATATCCCTGAAGGGGTAGGCAGAGGTGCTTGCACCCACATTTCCTAACCCAACCCTTTTCTATAATACTTAATAGGTACACTTTGATAAGTAAAAGTAAACAAGAACTTACTTTTTGAAGAATTGGTCGTGTCTGTTCACTCACTAAAACCTCATTATGGTGTCATTTTAAATGGATTTTCAAGTTGGTAGTTATTGCCTTTTGTTTTCACATTTGCCAAACACAACTTGCATTTCGCACTTGTTTCACTCTTAATAAAAAAGACCAAACACTAGATTTGATAGGTGGAGCCATTATAGTAGCAGTAGAATTAAATTTGGAGACGCTTCGAATGAACTAATCGTAATAACACAGTGCTAACAGAAATAACTTATTACTTTTTGAAGGTATCTACCGATATTCAAAACTAACGTCAACAAATCATTTACAGTCTACCCACATCATATTACAAAATACAGCCTGCCATAGGCGGCACTATTAAAAGAAGTTTGTTCATAATATTTTCAATCGTGGTTGTAATTTATTATAATCATAACAAAGATTCAAGTCTCAAAATGTACTTATTCAGCTTATCTCTTTTTAAACATTTGGTTGAACAACTATGTATTACTTGAGAGTTAAGTCATACGATATTTTTGATGCGATATACTCGAGAAGCGATACGATATCTCCACATATCGTATTGATGTGTATCGATACAAAATATCGAAATATCGCATGGTGTTGTATCGATACACCAAAATATCGATACGTATCGGGCATCGCTAGCGTGAACCATCAGGTCCCAAGACAAATACAGAATCATACATCCTGTCTTCAAAGGTGGTAATGGGAACCTGCCGAATAACTATCGTCCCATAGCTATTCTCAGTGCCTTATCTAAGGTAATTGAGCGCCTAATAAATAAAAGACTAGTTAATTATCTGGACCATTTTAACCTAATATCTCCACAGCAATTTGGTTTTCGTAAAAACAAGTCAACTTCTGATGCAGTACACAATTTACTAAACAATGTAACTGATAACCTTAAATCAAATAAAAATGTGTTGACCATATTTTTAGATCTTCGCGAAAGCCGAAGGCCGAAGGAACACGGTTGCCATCCCCACCCTTTTACTTAAACTAGAAAGTATAGGTGTGAGAGGATTTCCACTCAATTTATTTAAAAGTTACCTAAATAATCGCACACAAACTGTTAAAATAGGTAATTTTCAGAGTGAGGAATTGCCCATTAATTACGGCGTGCCCCAAGGCAGTATTTTAGGTCCTACGCTGTTCTTGGTATTCATAAATGACCTCTGTAACATATATATCCCGAAGGCCAAAATCACATCATTCGCAGATGACACTGCCATCACATTTTCCGCAAATACGTGGTCAGAGCTCGAATCCGTAGCTCAAAATAGCTTTAATACAACAATAATATGGCTGTCCTCTCACGCCCTAACACTAAATGCATGCAAGACTACCTTCATCATTTTTTCCATAAGCAAATTATCCCAACCTAAAACTCCGATCTACATAAAAGCTCATTGCTGTGTCGATCAATCTCAAATCCACTGTCAATGTCCTCTTTTAACCCCTGCTGACCAGATTAAATATCTGGGTATAATTCTAGATAAACACCTAAATTTCAGATCCCATGTAAACACTCTTTCAAGCCGTATTCGTAAATTAATATTTTTATTTAAAACCCTTCGCCAGGTAGCTAACCATAAAATCATTCGAAACGTATATTATGCTCTATGCCAATCTATTCTCATATACTGCATTTCGTGTTGGGGTGGTGCGGCAAAAACTATCTTAAAGCCACTAGAAATTGCTCATAGAGCCATTTTAAAAGTCGCAACTTTTCGGCCGATCTTTTTTCCCACAACTTATCTTTACAGAGCCTGCAACGTTCTTAATGTGAGACAACAATATATCCTTTATACAATCCTACTACAACATCGTAAAACACCATTTCGCCAAATAACCAAACGCCGTAAGGATAAAATCTGCATCATACCACCGGTACGTGTATCTTTTATAAAAAGATTTTTTATCTATCTTGGGCCATCACTTTACAACAAAATTAACGCAACATATCCCGTTTATGGTTTATCGGCTTTCAATTGTAAGAAGACTATACATACATTCCTTTTTACACTAAACTATGAGGAAACCGAAACTTTCCTAACCAAGTTATAACATACACATACACACACACACACTCACGCGCACACGTACACACACACACACACACAAATACACACAAACATACAAACAGACACACACACGTACGCACACACTCACACGCTCATACATATTATTTCACTAAATTGGTTATTATAAGTTATAAGTTTCATTATGTAACTTGATCAAATAGAAGTAATCACAGGTAATTTTCAAAGTATCATTATGTATAGAGCACAGTATACTATTTCAAAGGATCCCCTTTGAATCCGGTACTGTTATTCCTTAACACAGGTTGTACCTATATAACCTAGCTAGGATTTCAGGACCTTAACTAAATTATAGTAGTTATAATTACATTATGATTGATAGTAAATGTATACTTCCTTGTATATCTGTTTGATTAATAAATTATTATTATTATAAATTATTATCATTTATTTAGTTTTAGTTGCTAATTATAATTACATAAGGACGGGTTAAAAGTTACTAAAACATACAATTTTTTTTCCAAACAATTTTAATGTATTTTTGCGATAGCATCCGACCACTGAGCCACGAAGGAAGTCAATACTGGTATTAATTTTATAATTATCATAACTATCATTGATTTCAGAACAACATCATAGAAAAAATAACAATGTGGTTACATCTGAAGTAGTTCATAACAAAACTCATGACTATATTTTATAACACGACAAAAAAACAACTTACTGCGATGATAACAAAAATTAAATTAATGAGGATTACCTGAAGTAGTAAGAGTATCTGAATATTTGCTGAGTCCAGAAAGAATGAAAAATTTACAGCAAAGTAGTAGAAGTTCATCAAGTATTGGAGGTAATTCAGATTACATAGAAACAGCCAGTCAGAATATACTGAAAACACCATCAACAATGTCCAACGTTTCTATAATTTTGAATACTATAGATTTTATAGCATCCCCTTCAGTAATATATGAAGCTAATATGTTACATGACCCCGAAACAGCACAAACAGAGTGTATTTTTGACTTAACACCAACTTTGACACCTGCATGTAATAGACCCATGAGCTACAAAACAAAGCTGTCATCAAAAAAATGTCTAAATAAAATATTTGAAGAGAATAATCAGCCGTCAACCTCAAGTTATCATAGTACTATTGATAATCACCAAGATGAAAAAGATAAGAACCTACTCCATTTCTTTTTGATTTGGACGAAACATTACAACATGAAAACATTTCCGATTCTATATTGTTAAACGAAACGACTATTATCAACGAAATCATAACGGCTATAATTATGTACTTATACGGGAATTAACGCGATCACGAAAAGGTATTACATACCTCTGAATTGCCTGACGTTTCGACCAGGTTGCACTGGCCGTGGTCACAGGCTGACTGTCAGTCAGCCTGTGACCACGGCCAGTGCCATTATTCATTTTGATGAATGATGACATATCAACAATGAACAGTTTGCGAAGAGAACGAAACCCACGAGGAGGAATTGAAGCTAATAATATTCGCTCAATATTTACTGATTACTTTGTATCTCCTTAGGGGTCTGTTCAGTGGCAAACTCAATACATTTAATTTTTAACAATAAATATTGCGTACTCACCATATTCTTGTCTTTTCTTTTCATCCCATGTCTCGAAATCCGGATACATAAGCAATAAAATTTCTTTCCAAGCATTTTGGGTGGCAATTTTATTTTTATACTGGTCCAATGATTTATCCCATAATATCGGTCGACCTTCGATCAAGGAAATAAAATCCTCGATCAATATTGGAATTTTGTCCTCCATATTGACAACCGACTGATGCAACGCATAAGGGCAACTGCGGGCCACGCGGAGTGCGTACGATTCTCGAATGGGCGAGTCGTGTGAACGAGAGAACATGAACATAAGCGCCACTGCGTGTCGTATTCGATAAAATCGTTTCGAGACGCGGCGTTCCGGTGACAACTTCGCACGGTATACGTTAAAATATATTTCTCGAACACAGGATTTTCCCGTATGAACGCCGTGTAAACAATTTTTAAGTTTTCATATATATTCTGTTGTCACTACTCTATTCGATAAAATCTCGTATACGGTATACGGGAAAATAATCGCCGTGTGAACGTGGCCAAAGGGTGCAGATCGAAGAAAATGTACGATAAAAAAGTTTTGAAAGCTATTTGTAAGTGCTAAGCTATTCTAAGAAAAGATGACTCAAGAGCAAAGAGAGTACATAATGCAGCAATATTATAAAATAGGAGATCACGAAAAATAGTGGCAATATAAACCATACATTAGTTGAAGATGTTAAGCGGATCACTGTAAAGCGCAAACGCACCCGAACTCAATCTGTGAAATGTGCAAAACCTTTTTCATAAATACTTTAAGGATCTCATCAAACTGAAGTGTGTAAACTTTAAGTATGTATGCTTCTTAAGATCAACTATCGTATTGTGTACGGTCCTTTACACTAATATAAGAATGCTGTCTCTATGCTTTACTCGATGAGTGCATTTTATATTACAATATAATTACGACACTTAATAAATGTAGGTTGACCAAAGTGGTTGTTTTCTTTCGTCCAAACCCCAACATCTCATGGCGACTCTGCCTCAGGGCTCTGGTAAGGGGTTTTCTGAGTTTATAAGTATAGACATTACATAGTATATACCATATCGTTTTGGCTACGATGTGTCGTTCTACTGTTGAGAAAGAAGAAGTGTTCAACAACCAAAATGCAGCTGGTGGAGACAATACCTTGACCCTAAGAGACTTCGGTGGTCATCTAGAGCGCTTGAGTGTCGTCACATTCATCGAGATGTACGCAGACATGATAATAATAATAATAATAAACGATTGACATTTGTCGGGCATGTCATCGTCCCGGAGAAAGCCTCAGGCATATAATTTCCGGTTGTTCTCGTCTTGCCAACGGCGAGTACTTGCACAGACATAACCAAGTGGCCAGGATAGTCCATCAGCAACTTGCTCTTAAATATAACCTTGTGACTATGGAATTACCGTACTACAGGTATGTGCCCGACCCAGTTCTTGAAAATGGTCGTGTAACATTGTACTGGGATCGGTCTATTATCACTGACAGGACTATTGTTGCCAATAAGCCTGATATAGTGGTAATAGACCGATTAGAGCGCCGAGCAATGATTGTAGATATCACCATTCCCCATGACGACAATCTCTTAAGGGCTGAAAAAGAAAAACAAATGAAGTATTTGGATTTGGCCCACGAGGTGGTCGACATGTGGGATGTGGATTCGGCAATCATTGTGCCGATAGTCATATCAGCCCATGGGTTGATAGCGAAGAGCCTCGACCAACACCTTCAGAGGCTCACGTTAGGCAGCTGGATTAAGGGCCTGATGCAGAAGACGGTCCTTCTTGACGCGGCACGTATTGTGAGGAGGTTTCTGTCGCTGGAACCCTAACCACCGGTAGCTTGGTCCCTGTACTCGATATCGGTGGGACACTCTTTTTTTTATATTTTTAAATATATTTTTTTTATATAATAACGGATTTAAAAATGTAATTTATATGTATTTTTATTGTTCACAAGTAAGAGTTTACAAACATAATTTCATAGATGTTATATTACAAATAATCACTAATAATGCACTGCTGATACTTAAAAAAGGGAACCCTGTGCTATAAGTACCAGCATCTCTTTATATGGCACAATTTGGTAATACACTGCTTCAATTTTATCGTAGAACGTTAGAAACAGAAATTCTGTAGCTACCACCGCCGAACAAAAATACAATTAAGACTAGTTGGTTAGTAATCGAAATTTAATTAAACATTATAATTTTAATAGATGCGAAAACAAATGTTCATTAATCTATTTTCTTTAAATTATGGACAATAAGAAGCCTTTTGCAATTGGTAGTGAGAGTGTGTATGCGCGCGTGTGTGTGTGTATTTGTGAGAGAGAGAGAGGGTTGTGTGTGTCTGTATGTGAGAGAGTGTGTGCGTGTGTGTTTGAGTGACTATTTGACTGGATGAAGCAGATTCTCAGTTACATCGTAACTAAGGGTAAGAAGCCAGTCCGTAACAACCTTCTTACAGTGGTGTTTATTTTTGGCAACAATATTCAATACTTTGTTTATATTGTTATACAAGAAGCGTCCGAGAAAGCAAAAGAATCTCTGACTGAATGTTGTCTCATGAATCTCATTTAAGGGTAGTCTAAACCTACGTGTTGGTTGACTTCGGGATGTTGTAGAAGAATAGTCATAAGCAGTTGTTAAAGAGTGTTGTCTAAGAATAACCTGGAGAATGAACAGTTGTCGCACAGTTAAGACTTCGCAGTGGTTATATAGTTCTTTGGTAGGAAAGCGGAAAGGTTTAAAAGTGCAAACTTTTAGGACAGCTCTTTGTGCTCGTTCTAACTGTATCAAATTACTCTTACAGGCACCACCCCAGGTAGAAATACAGTAACCTATTAGAGACTGGCATAGGGAAAAGTACACCGTTTTTAAAACTTTGGGATCTGCAACGTGCCTTAGGTTTTTGAAAATATAGATAAGTTTCATAATTCTCTGTGTTAATAATTCAATGTGCGGTGCAAAACTTAATCGTGTAGAATCAAATGATAGATGAAAAAGGTAGAATTCTTTTAATTACCTTTGTTCTCAAAAGTAGATTGTCGCGAAATGCTAAATTGCGCTTTGCAAACTCTTAAAAAACTGTAAATGAATTAGTTAAAGATTTAGAAACAATATTTTGCCGAAAAAACCTTTTATTGCAATACAGACTCAATTACAAAATATACTCGTAAAAAAAGGTTTCCAGTCCATTGACCAGTATGGTACAGAAATAGAGAAGTTGTTTACTGACTTAACTCGCTCAGGCAGAGGATGATACAAATGCGTTTGAAGTATTAAAACCAAGAAATGAAAAATTGGCACTTAAAAAATTTTCAGAAGGTCTACGCAATTCGAGGATAGGCACGATTATCAGCGCGCGCAACTACAACAACCTTAAAGACGCTATTCAGGCAGCTAAAGACGAAGAGGTATGGTCCTTTCCGTCACAGTCAGGTAATGCAATGTATTTTTCTAGAAATAGGCGAAATTTCCGTAACATCGCAACCCAACAGCATGGGGGTAGAGCAGTACAAAGAGGTAATAGTCGAGGTCAATATCGTAGTAATTATTATAGAGGACAAGTAAGATCAGGCACATTCAATCCTTCAAATAAAAATTTCAATTATATTCCGGGTCATAGCATTCAAAGAGGTAACAGTGTTCGGTTTAATAGAGGGACGAGATATTTTAATAATCGTGGAGTAGCACGCAAAGTTTTTACAGGCGAAGTAAAAATACTACACAAAATAGTAACAGTGAGAAAGATGCGGAACAGCCCTTAGATCAGTTTCTTCGAGGTTAAACACACGATTTTGTCATATAATGGTAATGCAAAATATATTGCCTTTTACATAAATAACATTAAATATTTCTGGCTTGTTGATACGGGTGCCTCGTTGTCAATTATAAAGAAAGAAGCCTTACCTAAAAATGTTTTAGTGAGTAGTGATAACACTTTGATAAATGGAATTGGTGGACAGAGACGTTCTCAAGGTTTAGTAGATTTAAAATTAAGAAATGGTGATGAAATCTTTTATCATAAGTTTATTGTCTTTGATTCTTTACCATTAAAAGCAGACGGTATTTTAGGTTTAGATTTTCTCAACAAATTTTGCGCTAATATTAATTTAGTTTCAAATGTTTTAACACTTATTAAGGTAAATAAAACATACAGCTTAGAATTTATAGAAGAACATAATAAAACTAATAATGTAGTAGTTGTTCCAGCTCGTAGTTGTTCCAGCTCGTTGTGAGTCTATACATTACATTTATGTAGAAAAACATGTGAATGGTGATGGTGTTGTTTGCGGGAGAGAGTTAGCGAAGGATGTGTTTCTAGCAAATGCGATAACGAAAGTAAAGAATAATAGAATTCCTGTAAAAATACTAAATGTAGCTGATAAAGATATAACTATACCGCTATCTGTAGGCGAATTACAATTGTTGAATGATTATGATATTTTTCATTTCGGCAAAAATAATAAAACGGTTGATAGAGCTAAGAATTTATTAAGTGAGTTAAAATTAAAACATTTAAATAAAGAGGAAAAGGAATCTATTGAATCGATTTGTACAATAATTAATACAGAATATTTTCTGATGTTTTTTACTTGACTGGTGATAAATTATTAACTACAAATATTTATGAACAATCTATCCCAATAAAACCAAATTCGACACCCCGATATGTAAAACCATTTAGATTACGCCAAGCATTGAAAGCAGAAATAGCCAAACATATTAAACAAATGATACGAGATGATATAATAGAAGAATCTAATAGTGAATGGTGAAGCCCAATTTTGTTAATTCCAAAGAAAAGTCAACAAGTAAACGAGAAAAAATGGCGGCTTGTTGTAGATTATCGCAAACTAAATGAGAGTGTGTGTGATGATAAATTTCCTTTGCTAAATATATAAGAGAAATATTAGATTCCCTTTCTGGTGCTATATACTTTACACATCTTGACCTTTACCAAGGTTACTATCAGGTGAATTTAGAGCGCGATAGTAGAAAATTTACAGCTTTTACTACAAATTATGGCCAATACCAAATGAAACGTTTACCGATGGGACTTAAGATCAGCCCAAGTGCGTTTACTCGTATGATGTCTATTGCAATGTCTGGTCTGAATTATGATAAATGTCTTGTGTACCAAGATGATTTGGTAGTATTTGGCAGAAATCCCACAATAAAAAATTAATTAACATATTTGAGAGGTTGAGAAAATTATGTACTTATACGGGAATTAATTTCGAATTTCGTGATCGCGTTAATTCCCGTATAAGTACATAATTATATCATGGAACGCGAAAGTTTAAAAGTTAGTATAGGTTGAGAAAAGTTAATTTAAAATTGAACCCTCAAAAATGTGACTTTTTAAAGAAAGAAATTTTGTATCTAGGTCATATTGTATCAGAAAAAGGTGTTACAGTTGATCCAGAAAAAACTAAAATAGTACGTAATTATCCCATTCCTACAAATTGTGAGGAGGTGAAAAGATTCGTAGCATTTTGTAACTATTACCGTAAATTCATAAAATCATTTGCAAATATAACTGTAACGTTAAATAAATTATGTAGAAAAAACCAACCATTTGTTTGGACGGAAGAATGCCAAAACGCTTTTGAGTTTCTTAAAAATTCTCTGATATCTTCACCTATTTTACAATACCCAGACTTTTTAGATAATAATGAATTTATTTTACAAACAGATGCTTCCGATACAGCAATAGGTTCCGTTTTATGTAATAAAGATCTAAGACCAGTGGCGTATGCGAGCAGGCCTTTAAATAAAGCTGAAAAGAACTATCCAACCATTCAAAAAGAGCTTTTGGCTATAGTTTGGTCAGTTAAATACTTTAGGCCGTACTTATATGGTAGGAAATTTACCATTTAGACGGATCACAAACCGTTAATTTATCTATTTGGTATGAAAGGTCCTTCAAGTAGGTTACTTAAGTTCCGTTTAGCGTTAGAAGAATATAATTTTAATGTAGTATATGTAAAAGGAAAAGAAAACGTTATTGCAGATGCTTTGTCGAGAGTATGACATCGGATGAATTAATAAATATGCATGAACAAATTGTGGCAGTGATGACGAGAGCACAGGAAAAACGAATGAATCAGTTGAGTGGAAGTGAGAAGATTGTGAATGCCGATCTTAGTACATCTACAGACAAATGGCCTGATCAACCTGATCAACCACGAGTCGTAGATATATTGAGAAAACCTTTCCAATCAGTTGAAATGGTTTCAATTAAAGGTAGTGAATTAAAAAAACAAAGAGATAATAAGATGATAACAGAAGAAAATGAGTGTTTTGCTTTGAATTCCAGTAAGAAAGTCTTGTACATTAATCTTGATTTTAGGGCACACTTCTCGCGAGCCGAATTTGTGCAAAAATTAAGATTATTTTGTAATAGAATGTTTATAGATGAAGTTTGCATAGTCAAGAGTATAGATAATTTAGAATTTATTAAGAATGTTTGTGATGAAATAAAATCGTATGCAAACTGGTCCGGACCACGAATATGTATTTTACGAGGTATAAAAAGAATTACTGATGACGACGAAAAACAGATTATTATTAATGACTTTCATATACTGCCCACCAGTGGACATGCTGGTATGCGCAGAATGATAAATACGATAAAACTGAGATACTACTGGCCAGGTATCGAAAAAGACGTACAAGAATTTGTTAAAAAGTGTACTCATTGTCAGAAAACAAAATATTTTAGATATATTAAAGAGCCGAAATTGACAGCACAATGTGAACTTTCAAAATTTGTACAAGCTATACCACTTAAGAATAAGGAAACGGTCACAGTTGCTGATGCATTCGTAAGAGAATTTATTTTAAAGTTTGGTATTCCTCAAAAGATAGCAACTGATCGTGGAACTGAATTCACTTCAGAAACAATGAAAAAAGTTTGTAAAATGTTAAATATCGATAAATTAACATCAACAGCCTATCATCACCCATCGATTGGTGCACTCGAAAATACCCATAAAACTCTTGGTTCAATTTTAAGGGTACAGTGTGAAAATCATACCGACACATGGAGTTATTGGTTACTATTTTGGTGCTTCAGTTTTAACAACACAGTTCATTCTGAGACAAATTATACACCATATACCCTTTCGGGTATAGGCCTCCTCCAGTTGCCTCCATTTTTTCCTGTCGGTAGCTGTTTTCACCCAGTTTCTTCCTGCTACTTCTGGTATGTCGTCGACCCAGCGAGCTGTTGGTCTGCCCTTTTTTCTTTTTGCTCCAGGACCTCCAGGGCCCTTCCAAATGGTTGCTCGCTTGACCCATCTGTCTGCAGAGGAGCGGGCGATGTGTCCTGCCCATTTCCATTTTAAACGTAGTGCATGTTTCAGTGCGTCTATCACTTGGGTCTTTTGTCTTATTTTTTCACTATTTTTTTTATCTAAAATTTTTATTCCGAGGATGCTCCTCTCCATAGCCCGTTGACAAGCGCGTATTTTTGACATAGTTTTTTTGTTAAAGATCCATGTTTGGGCACCGTATGTTAAGCAGGGAAGGAGGCTCGAATCCATCACTTTCCTCTTTAATCTTGTTGGGAGTTTTGATTTTAATATTTCCTTGTTACTCCAGTATTTTTTCCACGTCATGTTAATGCGCCTTTCTATTTCGTCTAGGTGTCTTGTGTTTTGGAATGAAATTTGTTTTCCAAGGTATGTATAGCTCTCTACGTACTCCATTGTTGTTCGGTTTATTATAATGATATCTTTAGTGCCGTTGATAGCTTTCGTTAGTATCTTTGTCTTTGAGGTGTTAAGTTGTAGCCCAATATTTTCGCTAGCAGCGCTTAGTTCTATCAGCATTTCCTGAAGTTGTTTTGATGACTTAGCAAAAAGTACTATATCGTCGGCGAATCTAAGGTTACTGAGGTTATTCCCATCTATATTTATTCCTTTTTGATCCCAGTCTAGGTCTTTCATTATATTTTGTAAGACAGCAATGAAGATCTTTGGTGATAGCGGGTCTCCCTGTTTCACGCCTCTACGAATATTAAATTCTTGGCCTAGCCTGTCCAGTTTAACCCGACTTGTGCTTTTTCTATATATATCCTTGATAATATTGATGTATGTAGAGTGAAGGTTCTGATGCTCCAATGCGTCCCAGATACTTTTATGCGAGATACAGTCGAACGCTTTCGCGTAGTCAACATATGCTATATAGAGTTTTTCCTGGTATTCTACATATTTTTCAATTATTTGATCTAAGGTATGTATATGATCCATTGTTGAGTACCCTTGGCGGAAGCCAGCCTGTTCTACCGGTTGGTTCTTTTCTATAGTTGGCTCTATTCTTTTCTCCAGGCACATAGCAAACAACTTATAAATTGTAGGCAGTAGACTAATAGGTCGATAGTTATTTATATCCTCTGGATCTCCCTTTTTGTATATAAGAGTTATCCGTGACCTTGCCCAATTGGTCGGTATTTCTTGTTTTTCAAGTATTTTATTAAAGAGAGTAGTGAGCGGACCTAACAATAGATGTCTTCCTAGTATCAAAGCTTCGTTTGGAATATTATCGGCCCCAGGACTTTTATCTTTTTTCAATTTTTCGATTCTCTTTATTATTTCGGTGCTGTGGAAAGGTTGTATTGTCTGATTTCTATCTCCTGTTTTTGAAGACTTTATCATCGTACAGATCTTCGTAGAAGATTGAGGCAATTTTTACAAGGTCTTTCCTAGTTTGTTGTTCTTTTGGCTTATTTTTTGTCTTCAATGTTGGAATCCATTTTTTCCCTGTATTTAATTGTTTATATGCTTTCTTTTGGCTTCCAGTGAAGCGTAAATGTTTTTCAATTATTTCTATCCTGTGATTATCGTATTATTTTTTAAGTAGTTTGTTTGTAATTTTGTATAGTTCTGAAAGTTCTTTTTTTTCTTCTTTTGATTTGGAGGATTTATATTGTAGATCGGTGCGTTTTTTAATTAGGTTTTTAGTTTCTTCTGATATTATTTCTTTCTTTGTTTTAATAGGAGAAGTATTCTTTAAACTTTCTTGTATGGATGCCTCTATCTTGAAATAATATGACTCTATGTCATCATTGTCTTCCCAGCTCAATTGTTCAATTTTTGTTCTTAGGGCATGAAGGAATATTTCTTGTGATTTCTCGTCAGATAAGTTGGTTACTGGGATTGAATTAAAGGTAGCTCGGCTTTTCTTTTGTGTATTTAGAGTTATTGTTCCTCTCAAAAGTCTATGATCACTTGGGAAGGAGAGTTTGTTTAGGACTTCTATGTTGGTAAAGAGTTTTGAGTGATTACTCAAAATAAAGTCTATTTGGTTTTTGTTTTGTTTGTCCGGTGTTATCCATGTCCAAAGATTCTTGATTTTTTTCTTAAATATTGTGTTTATTATAATAAATTTATTTTTAAGAGCATACTGAACAAATTTTTTGCCTCTATGATTTCTCTCACCGTAGTTGTATGGGCCTATTATTGTGTTTTCTTCGAGTTTTCTTTTACCTATCTTTGCATTCCAGTCACCCAATAATATTACTTTGCCGCTTGCAAGGCTTCGGGCATTTTCTATTTGGTCATAGAAGGCATCAATCTCTTCCTCAGTTGCGTCCGAGGTGGGTGCGTAGACTTGTATAAGTGAAAGTTTCGTTGTTACAAAGTTCAAGTTCAGCAGACAAACTCTTTCGGATATGCCTTTGTAATTTTCAATATTATTTTTGTATTTTTTCTTAATTAAGAATCCGACTCCATGGAGTCCTTTGGACTCCCCAGTGTGGCAGAATATATGCTGATCGTCCTCAAAGATATTATTTCCATTTCTTCTGACTTCTGCTAATCCAATAATATCATATTTAATGTTCTCTAAAGAGTATTGTAGCAGTAGCATTCTTTGCGGTGATAATAGGGATTTTACATTGTATGTACAAATGTAAAGGTTTTGTTTGTAAAGATCTTGTTGTTGGCATGCTGGAGGGTTATAGTCTAGAGCTCCCGCGGTGACAAGCCGTGTTGGGAGTTCGAGAGGAGGCGGCGTTAGTGGCTATTTTGAAGTTTGATTAGGGAGGCTTCTTTGTGAATTGTCTAGCAATGTGAGTGTAGGTTTTCTTATGATACAATTGCTTATGTTATTAGTCTTGTTTATCTTAGCAGGTTGTTTTTGGTTCTGTTTTTCTATGTTCTTAAAGTTTGTTGTGTTTGTTGCCGTCTCTGGAGATTCTGATAGGTTCCTTTTTTTATTTTGAGTTTTATTTTGCCATTCTGGATATTGTTTTTTATTATTTTCAAGTAAAATGATTTTGTCGTATTTTATTATAGCTTTTTTCCCTTGTTCTTTCAGCATCTCTACTTCTCCTTGGAGTTCTTTTCGTTTTTTGAGCACCTCTAGTGGGAAGTCTTCTTTTATGTAGTAGGAAGTTGTTTCCAAATTCTTTTTGTTTTTTAGTATTTCTATTTTCATCCCCATAGTAAGCAGAGTAGTTACAATAGGTCTGATTTTTTCGCTTTTTTTTCCAAGTCTTCTTACAGATTCTATGTAATGCTTTTCATATTTGATGTTCAAAATGTTGTTTATTATATCTAAAACTTTTTTCTCCAAATCTTGATAGCTAATTTCTCGCTCATCAACTCCAAAAAACAGCAGGTTTTTTCTTCTAGTGAACCTTTCAAAAATATCGATTGACAATTTTTGTGTTTCCAATTTTTGCTCAAGTTGTAAGTTTTTGTTTTCCAAACTCTTAAATTTCTCATTTATATTATTGTTGATTGTGTTTTTAATGTCTTCTTTCATGGCTACCATGTCTACTTTTTGCTGGCTTATTTCTTCTTGCATTTTTCTTAACATATCTTTAATTTCATCCATATTGGGTTTAGCGCCCTCTGTTGACGTGTGGCAGTATTAAGTAGGCTCGTAGGATCTCTGCTCGGCTACTATGAGTTATCGATATTGACGATATTAGCGTATTACCTGGTTTCTAGAAATTCCGTTAGATGTCACTTTTATTAAAAAAGAAAAAGAAAAAATCGGTGGTACTATTGAGTGACTTGACAATACCTTGATTTTTAGGTTATTGCATTTCTAACTTTTTATCGGAACTTAGTTTTCACTAGATCGGCCGTGGTTCTTCTCAGTAGACAGTCACATATGTCACAGAATGAGCAGCTTGAGACAACTTCTTTTTATCACCATAAAAAATGACTTTGTTGTTATTGTCTATTTTGTCACTTTGTCATGCTTTAAAATAATTAACAGTTTATATTTTAACTTTCTTTCACTGATTTTACTAGTCTCTTATACTTTTACACTGGTTTTTCACTATATTTTTTACTTTTATGATTTTTATTGCAAATTATATACGGAGCTGATGTTTATGCTGTCACAGTAGCGCCCTCTCTCCCTTTTACATATACTACATTAAAATTATATTCTTCTAACGCTAAACGGAACTTAAGTAACCTACTTGAAGGATCTTTCATACCAAAAAGATAAATTAACGGTTTGTGATCCGTCTAAATGGTAAATTTCCTACCATATAGGTACGGCCTAAAGTATTTAACTGACCAAACTATAGCCAAAAGCTCTTTTTGAATGGTTGGATAGTTCTTTTCAGCTTTATTTAAAGGCCTGCTCGCATACGCCACTGGTCTTAGATCTTTATTACATAAAACGGAACCTATTGCTGTATCGGAAGCATCTGTTTGTAAAATAAATTCATTATTATCTAAAAAGTCTGGGTATTGTAAAATAGGTGAAGATATCAGAGAATTTTTAAGAAACTCAAAAGCGTTTTGGCATTCTTCCGTCCAAACAAATGGTTGGTTTTTTCTACATAATTTATTTAACGTTACAGTTATATTTGCAAATGATTTTATGAATTTACGGTAATAGTTACAAAATGCTACGAATCTTTTCACCTCCTCACAATTTGTAGGAATGGGATAATTACGTACTATTTTAGTTTTTTCTGGATCAACTGTAACACCTTTTTCTGATACAATATGACCTAGATACAAAATTTCTTTCTTTAAAAAGTCACATTTTTGAGGGTTCAATTTTAAATTAACTTTTCTCAACCTATACTAACTTTTAAACTTTCGCGTTCCATGATATAATTATGTACTTATACGGGAATTAACGCGATCACGAAATTCGAAATTAATTCCCGTATAAGTACATAATTTTCTCAACCTCTCAAATATGTTAATTAATTTTTTATTGTGGGATTTCTGCCAAATACTACCAAATCATCTTGGTACACAAGACATTTATCATAATTCAGACCAGACATTGCAATAGACATAATACGAGTAAACGCACTTGGGCTGGAGGATTGGGATTTGATCTGAATGATGAAACAAATACATATTATAAAGGAAGTAGTACATGCACTGACGTGTAAAAGGGATGTGTATAGAAACAAAATTGACGTACATAGGCTGCACTAAAAGTATCGGGAATGGAATATTTCCACTATTCCAATCATATTAAAATCTTTTTAATTGAAAACTCCTTGGTTTTAAAAATCGAATACCATTTATTTATTTAAAAAAAGATTCTCGGTCTTCTCACAAGGTCTTCTCAAACTTGTTTAGTCGTTGAGAAAATTGACTCGAGAAAATTCAAGGGCGATGATTTATTATGACTTTCGAAGCGGTTTAACACAAAAACAGTGTGTTGACCAGATGCTTTCTGCATTTGGTGATGAAGCCCCATCCAAAACCACAATTTATCGCTGGTTTGCTGAATTTCAACGTGGACGTGTCAAGCTCAGTGATGATCCCCGTCAAGGTCGTCCAAAAACTGCAGTCACCCAAGAAAACGTTGATGCTGTGCGTTCCGGTGGCTGAAATTCATCGAGCTTTCTCGCGAGACGGTTTGTAACGACTCTCGAGAACAACTTGTAGATATGGCTCAGGAGTGATATGGGTCTGTAGTTTTTCAACAAGGTCTTGTCACCTTCTTTGAAAAACAGCACCACCGCACTCCCGCTCCATGCCCTAGGTGTTAAACCGTGTTGGATGACGGAGTTAAAGAGACTTGCCAGCTCTTTCAGGATTGGGGTCCCGCCTGCCTTTAAGAGCTCGGTTGTAATTCCGTCATCCCCAGGAGACTTGTTGTTCTTTGGCTGTTTAAGAGCCGCTTCTATCTCGGATTGGTCAATTTCTGGTATCTCTTCGGTGTAATGGCGTGTTAATGGGGCCCTGTGGTCATCGTCGCTGAGTCTCGTTGGTTCTATCATCCGTGATGCGTATAGCTGTCCATAAAATTTCTCGATCTCTTCGAGGATCTCGAACCTTGAGGTAATTGCTCTGCCATTCTCTGTTTTGAGTTTCGTCAGATGGGGCCTCCCCAAATGCTGAGCGAACACTTTCGACCCCCTATTTCGCTCAATCGCATTAGTTGTTAGAGGTTAAGTATGCCTACAAAAGAAAGCCAAGTGTGCATTGGTTACTGGAGGCTATGTATGCCGACTGAACCATGAGTGTATAGAATGTCAAGAGTAGAAGTCATGTGTGCCTACAATAGGAAGCAAAGTGTGCTTTAATAAGAAGCTAAGTATGCCCATAGAATGAATGGTATGAAATCTGACGAAGCCGTGACTCCTGAAGGCTCGCCTACTCGTTAAGATGAGCGCCAAAGAAAACGTAAACGATCCTCCTCCAAAGCAGCATCTAGGTCTAAGAAGAGACGTAAGGTGTCGTCCAGTTCCTCCTCATCTAGCAGTGAGTCACCCCGTAGTTCCCAGAGTTCCAATAAGAGACGATCCAAGGAGAGAGGTAGTTGCCCAAGCAGCAACCAAGCGTAATGAACACCTAAAAAGCAGCCAATATAGCACTTAACGCTGTTTTACAGCTTTATAAGAACGTTGAAAAGACATCATAGTATTATAATGTCGGTTTAGGAGTAATTATTCAGCTCTAACTGTATTAAGAGTCAAAGTACGCTTAAAGTTCTAAATCAGTGTATGATAACTGTCATGTACAGCTTTAAGTTTCCTGTAACGCTTTAATCTCATTTTAGTATTAAAGCTGTACAATAGCTGCATTTTGCATACCGTCACATACACGCATACTTAATACAGCTTAGAGCTGTATTATGGTGGTCCTCAAATCTTATTTCTGTATTATGAAGTAGGCAAACTCTCTTCTACAGCTTCTTTTTATGGTGTAATTGTACACCCTTTTACAGACGATAGCTGTCTAATTTCTGTCTTTGAGAGTAATAAACAGCAATAAAAATAAATGACGCCTATAATACAGCCTTAATCTGTATAAGTGACAGAGTCGCCATTTTGAATTACTGTGCATTTGTATATGCTGTATTTTGTGATTGTTTTGTAAATATGTGGAAAAAGCGAAAAAGATTTGGTGCTATTAGAAGAACGATTGAACAGGAATATTTAAATATTACAAATTATCAACAAAATGAAATTACTGCCGAGGAACATGGAGATATTGCAACAGATCAGATCACCTACAGTCAAGCGTCAATACCGTCGACATCTAATGAAAGGGGTAGAAAATATTGTGAATTATCATAGTTATATCAGGTGTAACTTATTAGCTTTACCTTCTGCAACTGATGACGACATTTTATCATGCAGCAGTTCAAGTGACGGCGAAAGTGAATATGAAAAAAAATTATTATTTCGCCAACAAATACAGAATTGGGCCAGAGAAAGAAACATAGCTCAAGTAGCATTGAATGATTTAGTTACTATTGTAGGCTCCCTGAATACAAATTTATATTTATTTATATGAGTATTTACATTAACTGTACAAATTTACATTTAATATTTATTTACTATTTCCTATTCTATTTATTAAACATTATATACAAAATTTATAATATTTAGTTAAAAACATTATACATAAACAAGGTCGATACCGGTTTGTCGAGTAACCCCATCGATACTCAAGTATCGACAGAGACGTAACCCTAGTACCATCTCTCGACCTAATAACCAGTATCGGACAACGCCCTGCGCCCGCGCAGAGGTCAAGATCAGTCATTTGTTTATCCCGACGCGGAACGCATGTCCCTCGGTGACGCTTATCCTTACGGCTATCTACCTACTTTCGCTTACTATAAACTTATAGACTTTTGTATTCCTTACTTTCGCTTACTATAAACTTATAGACTTTTGTATTCCTTCCTTCCGCCTACCAGCTATTTATAAACTATATACTGTGCTTATTTTGTGTTGCAACTTCTAATCGTGCCTTCTATTGTGTATCGTGCTAAGGACTTGGACAATATATATATATCATCTTGAACTGTAAGTGTTTATATTTTATTATACCTACTGCACAACACCTACACTATCATAAACTTAAGATTTCCAGGAATTTTACCATGCGATGCCAGAACAATTTTAGGTACTGCAAAGCAAATACAAATCAAACCGATTCAAGGAGGTGAATATTGGCATAACGGCCTAACTAAATCTTTAAAAAATATATTAGAAAAATGGGTTGACGTTCCGAGTAAAATTTGTTTGAATTTCAATTTTGACGGTCTTCCAATATTTAATAGTTCTAATAAAGAGTTTTGGCCGATTTTATGTACTATATTAGAAAGACCTGATGTAGAACCGTTGGTGATTGGTATTTATTTTGGTGTTGGAAAACCAAAGCAAATTGAATATTTAAATGATTTTGTAAACGAAATTGACAACCTAATTAAAGTTGAACAAATCAAGAGTAAAGTATCTATAGGAATAAGATGTGTTAAAATCACCCATGACGATGTGGTATGAATATTCCGACCCTAAAGATTCCAGCACTGTTTCCAGACTGGAGAAGTAGTTGACAACAGGGGGGCAATAGACTACGCCTACTATAATATTGACTCCCTTGACACAAACCTCAAGGAAAAGGAATTCTGCAGTGGTAGAAGAGTTGGAAGGGGAGAAGTCGAGAATTTTATAAGGTAAGGAACTTCGAAGGTAGATGGCAACGCCACCACCTCTTTTATTTAATCGGTCGTTGCGAATGAGAACGAAGCCGGGGAGAGGATAAGAGGTAGAAGGTAGGTGAGGCTTGAGCCAGGTCTCTGAAATCAGGATGGCATGAACGCTATTGTTTGTAAAAGCTTCAATTAAATCACTATAGTGACTGGGGACACTCTGTGCGTTAATATGGCACACATTTAGGAGAGAACTAGTTTGTTTAAACGTTAACCGTAATTGATCACCCAGTGTTTCTGTCGAGGAACTGAAACTTTCCTCATCAGAAGAGTCGTTAGCTGAAAAGTACACATCATCGTCTTCAATCATTAAAACAATAAAAATATAATATAGTTATAAAATATGAATTTGTTTCAATGAAATAAATTCTACACAATATTATATAAAAATATACTTAAATATATTTGTATATATTATTATATATGTTTATATTAAAAGGCCGAAGTTGGTATAATTTATTTCTACACCACCCGCCAGCTGTCACACAACATAATAAAACCTATATTATTATAATGTAAACAAAACAAGCAATAGAATAATAATAAAATACAAAAAACAACAAAAGAAACGTAACGACATATATATATAAGAATTCTATATATGTAACAGAACATACTAAAATGCAGTAAAAGCAAACTCTTAAAAGCGGTTATTCGTTTCCGAACGTTTTTTTCCCAATAAAGGGTAGCACGTACTAAACGTCGACTTGAGATACGCAACAGCTGTCAATATGTTGTAAAATAGAAGAAGGTAATAAATAGAAAAAGTTTTGTTATGTTATTGTTACATAGAAGGTAATAGATTGAAAATTTATGGCTACATCAACATTAACAACAAAACAAACTGTGAATGAATAATCTTACAAATGTAACAAAAGACAGCGAAAAGCAATGTTGCAATATTATTGTTTTGTTGTTTACTGTCTTCGAGAACCTTTTGTGATTAAGCCAGGACCCGCATTTTTGGAATCATTGCTGCTTGTGGATATCGTCTTTGGGTACTTGGATATCAAAGGTTTCAGCTCTTCCATGGATGTTATTTTGTGACGGCTATTATCGGAGGTTTTATTGATAATGGTGCCGTCCTGCGTCCAGCAAGAAGACATACCAAAATGTTGCCGGGCCATGCCGAAGACTGTTTGTCGGACTTTAGTTAAGAATTCTCTTACCGAGACACCGGATCAGGATGAATACTTGAGTTTTTATCCTAAATGGATAAATACTCGTATTTACTCATTTTTATCCGATATGTACCAAAATTCGTGGATAAATATCATTTCGAACATTTAAATTGAGATAATGAGAAAAACATAATTTTTCTCTTCTATATTATAGAAATATATACTCGTATATATAAAACTAAAACAGGAACTTGTTGTGTGTGCAATATATAGACCAAAACACGAAACAGAATGGAGCTAGAAAAATACATACTCCTTGTTTGATTCAAAACAAAACCTAATTCTGACCGACGACACGAACATTGACCTAATAAAAATCTTTTTAACAAAAATTAAACCGACAAAAAGAACTAAAAAGCTAAAAATAAATAAACCTTTTAAGTCTTAACTATTGAGCTTAGTTTGTATAAAATTTTGAGTCGACGCCAAACAACAAATTGATTAATTATCTAAATTTTGTTTCCAGCGTGCAATGGATAACGTACTGAGACGACTGCAAGGCATACATTGCTTAGTTTCTATTCAACTAGTTTACAGGATCATATTGAAAGTTACGAAAAATATTTGATAGGCTAAGAGAAACTAATTTAAAAGTAACTATAGACAAATGTGAATTTTTATGTAAAGAAATTCTTTATTTGGGGCATACAATATCCGAGGATGGATTAAAATCAAATAATGGTAAGATAAGAGTGGTTTTAGAATTTCCGTTACCAAAAACCCCCACCGAAATAAAGTTTTCTTGGCTTGGTAGGGTACTATAGAAAATTCATTAGGAATTTTTCGAAGATAACTCAACCGTTAACTAAATGTTTCAAAAAGAAAAATAAAGTAATTATAACAAAATAATTTATTGACTCGTTCGAGAAATGTAAAGAGCTTTTAACTAATGCACCTATTTTACAATTCCCCGATTTTACACAACCATTTTGGCTCACTACAGATGCATCAAATTATGCTCTTGGTGCAGTTTTATCACAAGGCCCTGTAGGCAGTGATAAACCAATTGCTTTTGCGAGCAGAACTCTCAATGAGGCAGAGACGCGATATAGCACAACAGAAAATTAACTTTTAGCCATTGTATGGGCTTGTAAATACTTCCGACCTTATTTGTACGGAAACAAATTTAAAATTTTAAGCGATCATAGACCACTTGCTTGCATACAATCTTTCAAAGAACCAGGCAGTAAGCTAACTAGATGGCGATTAAGATTAGCAGAATATGATTATAAAATTGAGTACAAACCTGTCAAACAAAATAACAATGCAGACGCATTGTCGCGCATAAAATTAAATACTTTAGAAGACGAAAATATGTCAATGATAGTAAATACACCAAAAAAAGAGTCGATTATAATTTTATCGGATTCATCGGAATTGACTCAGTCAGTCCAATAAATTCATTCAAGTAATAAAAGCTTAGAATCAAATTATCCTATACGGTTAGTAAGTAGTGATACTATTACAGCATCGGAGAGACCTGATTCACCTGTAGAAACTGTACATTCTGAAGAGAACACAGACTCATCAGATATACCTATTTTAAAAAAAGCGATAGATACAAAACCTAACCAAATACTAATATTTACATGGAATAAAAATGAATATAGAGTGAAAAACCTTTCAAGACAAAAACAAAAAGTACTTGAAGTACACATGCCTACTAATAATCCCGAATTAGTAAAACAATTTTTAAAAGAATATATTCACCCAAAAATAACTCACTTTATTTATTTTGAAGATAAAAAACATCGCGAACAATTTTCCAGTACAGTCACAAGTATATTTAATAAAGATTTAGTTAAAATTCGCGAATGTACTGAAAGAGTTATCTATGTAGAAGGCGAGAATGAACAACGCGAAATTATATTGAAATACCATACGGGTAAAACATGCCATAGAGGTATTAAGGAAATAGTTGCACATTTAAAACGTACTTATTATTGGAATAATTGAGAAGAAACTTTATCTAGCATTATAAATTCATGCGAACTTTGTCAACGTATGAAATATGATAGAAAACCTCTAAAACCGGAATTACAATTAACACAAACGCAAACTAAACCGTTCCAGAAAATTTTCATGGATATTTTTTTTATCGAAGGAAAATATTTTCTCACACTTGTAGATGCTTTTAGTAAATTAGGGTTGAAGGAGTTGAAGTAACCAATAGATAAACACCCGAAATAGTGAGAACATTGCTAAACATTTTTTCAATTTATGGAGTACCAATGCGAATTGGCGCAGACCCAGGAAGTGAATTTAATAATAATTTACTTAAAGAAATGTTAAGTTTTTATAAAATAGAATTACATATTGGAACACAACATAATCCAAACTCTATGGGATTAGTGGAAAGATTTCATTCAACCATTTAGAAATTTATAGATTAGCAAAATATATGCGAAAAATTACAGACACAGCTTCTGTTATGACATATGCAATTATGTCGTATAATCAATCAATACACTCAACAACTGGTCTTACACTGGAGTCATCAAGTATTTTTGATGTTAATTTCAATAAAAAGTTATACTCAACAATTAGTTCCTGAACATGCCAAAAGGACAAAGTATTTATATAACTATTTATGCGATAAGATGTTAGCATCCAAAATAAAAATAAAAGAAAAACGTGGCAGTGAAACCAATTTTAAAATTAAGAAAGGAAATAGAGTCTTTATAAAAGGAGTAAATACGAAAGATAAATTAGACATTTATATTTTAGATGGTAATCTTTTAGATGCACAATTGCAAACAGAATATATTATGAATATTACCATAGACAGATTTAACCAGTTAGTTCCAAATATTAGAGTTAAGAGACGGATTATTAACCCTCTTGGAGCAATCATTAAATCTATAACAGGCAATTTGGATAACAATGACGCATTGAGATATAATGATTTAATAGATAAAATACAATCGAATCAAAATGCACTTGTTCACAGAGTGACATTCATTTCAGAAATCGTAGAAACCTTTGTAAACTTAACTAACTCCACCACTAGAAATAATTTAATTATACTAGATAAAACGATTAGAGAAATTTCAATCAAATCATCAAATTCCAAAGAAGCAAAGACCTTGTGTTAAATACTTTTAGCTTATTAACTCATAATTTTCAAGTTTTATTAACTAGATTAGATGAGGTAGAAACAGCTGTAGCATTTAGTAGGATTACGTTTTACATTAATCTATTTTAGATTCTAGTGAATTATTTAATATTTTTTGAGAAAAAAAAAATCGAAAAGTTAGTTTTTCCACTTAAATTTTCTAATTTAATATATATATGGAATTGCATAGACATTAAGGCTTATATTAATACGTTTACTGCCAACGCGGTCAATGTTGGGCGACGCTTGTAGACTATCAGGCTAAGTGAAAAACCTTTTTTTTTATTTTACATATATTGTTTTTGTTGTTTTTGTTAATTATTTTTTATTAATTATTTATATTATTATTTTTATTAATTATTTAGTCACCTTATATACTTAAATAATAGGTTTTATTTAACACACAATAATTTAATATTTTTTTAAGTAGTTATTATACATCGCACAACATTGACCCCATGGCCTCTGCGGACACAAAATAAAAAATCCGTTAAATACGTCATGTTGCCGCTCACCCGCTCCCGCGCCTCACTCCCGTGCATTCGCCTTTCGGCTCGTTGCGTTCACACTCCAGTCGTGATTTATTTGCGATTAGCGACGTACGCATGACGTATGTTTGACTGATTGTTTACTTACGACATTGTTTATTGTAATAAAAATGGATAGTTTTGACGACTTTGATATAAAGCAAGAAGATATTACACAGATCGAAAATATCGAGTTTGATTTGCTGAATAGAAGTCTCCATGAAGAAGACAATATTCAGCCTCCTCGCTCTAAGCGACGTCGAGTGATACCATCTGATAGCGAAGACAGTGATACTGAAACCAATCGAGCCATTCAAGACCTAGCCAGAAGTTCACCGCCTTCAACATGGACGGATCCTAAAGGTAATCAGCGCACGCTTATTGCTTTTCCTGAGTATCCTGGAATGCAGCTTAATTTACGAATGGCCATGATAAACAAATGCCCAGCTGATTTTTTTTCACTTTTGGTGACGGACGAGGTTTTAAATAAAATTGTTTTATGCACTGACACCTAGGCCATTAATACAATAACAATGTCTAATGAAGCTTCGAAAGCAGTGCGCATTACACGGCATTGTCCTGCACGTTTTTTTTCAGGATACGTCTTAACGTATAAATAGTGACCATACAATGTTCATAGATCCATTCACACGTCGATTATACTGCAAAAAAAAATTGGTTGCCTGTAAAGTCGGTATACGGGCGAAAGTTTTACGTGACAACGACTTTGAGTGGTAAAATAATTTTAATGTGAATATTCATTCGTATAGTAGGAAGAAGGATGAAATAATAGTAACAATTTAAAACATTTATTTATACAAAGAATTATATTTAAAGGGACGCGTGCCTTTCACTTTTTATGTCTGTCTCTCTCGCTCTTAGGCGGGCTAACCATGCCCGAGTGGAAGGGACGCGTGCCTCTCACTCGCTCTCATTGTGAGCGCATAACGTGAGCGGAGCGTAACGCAGTTTCTTGAAGTGTCACCCGGCAAACCAATTTATAAGACGTTGTCACGTCAAAAACATATACCGCTTATACGTTTAAACGCATACTCAACGGACTTGTCAAGCAAATCGAATGAACTTTGACGTATTCGGTTCGCAGTGGCATATGGTATAGCTTTGTCTCCTTCACACGACAGCGGTATACTTTTTTATCGAATAGCAACCGAAGAAGCGTTTAGTACCTGAGCGGTTTTTTGGAGGGGTGGCACTTGTTTTATGTTTGTTTTGTTTTGATATTCAAAATGGTTGAGGAATCTGTTATAGATAACGAACTATTAATTTCTTTAGTGGAACAAAAGCCCGTTTTATGGGATAAAACTTTGGAACTTTATAAAAAATCGCGTCGCAACTCAAGCGGCTTGGAAGGGAATCATGGTAATAATTGATCCTAATTTCGAAACAAAGGAAGAAAAAACAAGACAAGCCTTAGGTATGTACTTATCTTTTATTATTAATAATAAAAATTGCGTTACAACATACTTTAACTTACTCTGCTTAGTTTCGTCTTGCCATGGGACTGATCCTTCGTTTGATAAAAAATAGTGACTAAAAATAGACCTTACGCTGTTTCCTTGAACATTTCGAACTGACGTACTTTGAATATTTTCAAATAATGGAGGATTTGCCACATCTTCAAAATTGTGTCCATCATTTTCACGAACGTAATTGTGTAATACGATGCATGCTTTTATAATTTCTGTCAATAAACTTGGTGAAACATCAATAGCCTTATGTAGAATCCTCCATTTTCCTGCTAAGATACCAAAAGCACACTCCACGTATCTCCTTGCTCTGCTCAGGCGGTAATTAAAGATTTTTTTACGTAAATCTAAATGTGTTCCTCCAAAAGGGCGTAGTAAATTATTATGTAGAGCAAATCCTTCATCACCAATAAATACGTCAGGCGTACTTTCTCCACCTTCTAATAATGGCATTGGTTTAGGTATATTAAGCGAACCATCATTAACTTTTTTCCATAAGACGGAATTTTTCAAAATGGATGAGTCACAATCTTTTCCGTATGATCCTATGTCTACATATATATAAATCTGTATTCCGAATCAACCACGGCAAGTAGCACAATTGAAAAATAATCTTTATAATTGAAGTACATGGATCCACTATGAGGAGGCTTTAAGATTTTTATGTGTTTCCCGTCAATTGCACCTAAACACTGAGGGAAATTAATCTTTCTTTCAAAACCTTCCACTATTTTCATCCATTCACTTTCTGTAGAAGGCGTTTGAAGATATTCTGCCTGAAGGACATGCCACAGAGTCCAACAAATATCCCAGACAATACCACTTATAGTCGATACTCCAACTTTGTATGAATAGTGTAAATACGTACATAGGTTTTTAAATACTTTTATTTTTTTTTATTTTTTTTTTTTTTATAGTATATAGTATATTTTTATTTTATAAATTCTATGGTGTTATCTGATGACGATATTTCTTTTCACTCAGCTAACGATGACGATATATTATCTGACGAAAGTAGTTTTTGCTCAGTTACAGGCACACTAGGGGATTTCATTCAAAATACCTTTAGCCAACAATTGGACCAGTTATTAAACGTGTGCCACGTGAATGCACAAAGCGTGCCTAGTCACCATAGTGACCTTTTAGAAGCATTTAGTGACGCTAACGTGCATGCCATCCTGGTTTCAGAGAGCTGGCTCAAACCTCAACTCTTATCTACTGCTTACTCTCTTCCCGGCTTCATCCTCACCCGAAACGATCGGATTGGTCGAAGAGGCGGCGGAGTCGCTATTTACTTACGGAGCGATTTTCATTACAAAGTCGTCACAACTTCTTCCTCTAGCTCTAACGACTGTGCCGAGTATCTGTTTCTTGAGGTATGCCTTAAGGGAGCGAAAGCCATCTTAGGCGTAATTTACTGTCCCCCTGCTGTTGACTATTTCACCGATTTAGAATTGGTTTTTGAATCTTTAGGGTCTGAGTACGATCATCACATAATCATGGGAGATTTCAACACTGATCTGCTCGATTCCAACAGCTCTCGCACCCGTAAACTCCTTACCTTAATTGAGTCTACCAATTTTCATGTTTCTCCTCTCCAAGCCACGCACCACAACAATACTGGACATGATACTTGGTTAGACTTAATCCTTACTTCCCATCCTTCCCTTGTCTCCCTTCATGGCCAACATCCCGCCCCAGGCTTTTCTCATCACGACCTTATCTTCCTATCCTATATCTTTAAAACCCCGAGACCTAAGCCGAAAGTGCTGTTAAGGCGTTGCTTCGCCCGTATGGATGTCGCAGAATTGCGCGTCGATGCCTCTGCCATTGATTGGGAGCCTGTGGCGCTGGCAGATACAGTTGATGGCAAGGTTCATGCCCTCAATGAAATTATCTTTAATTTATACGAAAAGCATGCACCAGTCAAAAAAATAAAAATAAAACACCCGCCGGCACCTTGGCTAACGAGAGATATACGTATGGCGATGCGCCGTAGGGACCGAACCTTTCGCAAATTTAAAAAGGATCGCTGTGAGGATAATTGGGTCATCTACAAAACAGCGAGAAATAGATGCAATCAAATGATACGCAATGCTAAACGCCACCACATTCTCATGAATATTTCTTCTTCCACCCCGGCTGGTATATGGAAATTTCTCAGGACTCTAGGTGTTGGTAAGGTTCAGGATCCCGTTACACCTATGACTATTGGTTTGGACGACATGAACCGTCATTTCATTACATCTCCGTCAATGCTGTCACAAACTAAAAGTCAAACACTCGATTATGTAACTGGGCTATCTCGGCGTAACATCGATGCTTTTTTCTTTTCTCCAGTTGCCTCGGACGAGATCAAAAAGACCATACTATCCATAAAATCGAAGGCTGTGGGTTGCGATGATATAAGTCGGTTCATGATTGTCACCATTTTAGACCAGCTTCTGCCTACAATTTCCCACATCATTAACTTCTCCCTCGACTCCGGATTCTTTCCGGCCGTATGGCGTAAGGCATACGTTCGCCCTCTTCCAAAGATTCCTAACCCTTCTCTCCCAAACCATTTCCGACCCATATCAATTCTCCCTTTCCTATCCAAAGTACTAGAGGCTTGTGTTCACAAACAACTCTACAAGTTTATCCATCAGAATAATATCCTCAGCCCATATCAATCGGGATTCAGACCTGGACATAGCACAGTTACAGCAATGCTCAAAATGACTAGTGATATTAGAAGTGGTGTGGAGGATGCAAAACTTACTGTTCTAGTTCTAATTGATTTCTCAAACGCATTCAACACAATAAACCACGATATTCTACTATCTATCCTCTCTCATTACATGGTCTCCTCCGAAGCACTGGAATGGTTTTCCTCTTATCTTCGTGGTCGTCAACAGTCAGTCCGAATTGATGAATCATCATCAAGTTGGTGTGATCTTGACACTGGCGTCCCACAGGGTGGCATATTATCTCCTCTATTATTCTCAATGTTCATCAATTTCATTACTCTCGATCTTCAGTGTGCGTATCATTTGTATGCGGATGACCTTCAAATTTATTCACAGGCCAAACTGGATAATTTGACAGAAGCCATCCAGAATGTCAACAGCGACTTGGAGGCAATCAAAAACTGGTCTGAGCGGTCCGGAGTAAATGTTAATCCCTCCAAATGCCAGGCAATAATAGTAGGTAGCCCCCGAATGGTAAGCAGAGTGGACACGTCAATATTGCCGGCCATGGTCTACAACGGATCTATTCTACCGATCAACCAATCTGTGAAAGACCTCGGCTTGTGGATTGACTCTACCCTCACTTGGCAACCGCACATCGCGAGTGTCAGTCAAAAAGTCACCGGGACCCTGCGATCACTGTATCGACTTAAGAATTTTCTTCCAACCAGCACTAAATTATTACTTGTACAGGCCTTGATCTTCCCAATTATCGATTATGGTGATGTATGTTATCTCGACCTGAATGCAGATCTGCTTAACAAACTTGACCGACTTCTCAATAATTGCATTCGGTTCATCTTTAATCTCCGTAAGTATGACCATGTGTCTACTTTTCGAACCCTACTGTCATGGCTACCTATACGTCAGCGACGTAGCCTTCGTGCATTGACAACTCTTTATTCTCTTCTCAATAATCCTACTGCTCCCACTTACCTTTCTTCACAGCTTCAACTGCTATGTTCCAACCATGACAGAGATCTTCGCTCCACTAATAATCTTTTACTTCTATGCCCTAATCACACTTCTTCTCTAGTTCATTCTTCCTTTGCTGTCCAGTCTATTTTACTGTGGAATGCGCTCCCACCTGAAATTAGGATGTCAACAAACCGTGGCACGTTTAAAGCTAAGGTCCGGGAATTTTACAGAAAACAATTAGCAGAAATATCCTCATAACTTTATAACCATAGGTGTATTTTGTATGTATGTAGTTATTTATATATGTATGTATATATTTATTTTTATATGTGTATATTTACATGTTTATATTTATCTGCAAGGATGTATATGTATATTTTGTATTCGGTTATCTATTATTATATAGCATTGTAAATTGTCTCGTGTATATAACAAAGTGTATTATCAGCTTATTGTCAACTATGATTTTTTTTTTTTTCTCTTTTCTCCCTAAGCACCTGCCATGTCCCTCACTGAATCACCCAAAGGTTGACTGGTAGATAATGCCATGTGGCATTAAGTCCGCCTCGTGCAATATAAAATGCAGGAAGTATTAAATAAATAAATAAATAAAATAAATCTTTCATGGAACACCCCGATGTTAAATACCTGAAAAAAGAAATGTATATGTACCGTATTACTTTTCATGTTTGTTTTTACAGCTAAAATGATTATTCAACGGTGGACTCATATAAGAGATAATTATAATCGATCATGTAAAAAGATAAAAGATCAGAAGAGCTCAGGAAGTGGCGCCAAAACAGCAAAGCCTTATGTATATAGTAAACAGTTATCTCTTCTGCAGAAAGTAATACAACCTAAAGAGACAATAAATAATGTTATTTATATTTTTTTATATAATGTAACACAGAATCCGAAAACCAGAAAAATAATTTTGAGGGAGGAAATGAAACATTGGAAACAAACTCTATAGATACACATGACACAATGGCGGCTAAGAGCCTAATACCTAAACGTGTACCTAAAAGACCTCTAAAGATATAATTAGTCCTGTCGATGCCAAGATGATGAAATTTATGGATTCTTATTCAAATAACGAACCTAAAAGAATGAATTGGCATATTTCATTTTTGTATGGGATATTACCATCATTAGATAAGTATGACGATGATGAAGTCCTCGAATTCCAAATGGGTGTGCTACAATTAATGAAAAAAATTAAAACCAGTCGCCAAATTCTTGAATCGTCGTCTTTCAATCTTCCATCAGTTCACAGAGGATATTTTACACAACACTACCAAAATAATAATATACAAGAAGCTACAAATTCTATCAGTACAAACATGACTACAACGACTTCTCTTCAAAGTTCAGCCTCTGTAGAATTAACTACAGCAGCTTCTCTTCAAAGTCCATCTTCTGTCGAATCCTGCTATTCTAACTACACGGATATGGATTATAATGTCTTTTAATACGAAATACGAATACACTATAGTAAAATTGGTAAAATTTTAATATTTTTTTAATTATAATAATTAATATTAATAAAACTTAAATAATCACAACCTATGTAATTTTATTTGTGTAGGTACTCACCTTAAATAGATGGCTAATTTCATTTTAGTACTAATGCATTTCTGCTTGAATTTTCCAGTCGATTTAATAACTTTTCAAAACTTTCTATAGACATCCGAAAGTAATTAAAAACATTTTTTCGTCGTTTCTAAGATTTTCGAATAATTTTTCAAATGTGATCGTAAGCACAGATTCTTGATTTATAAGTTGTACCCAAAACCTTTTGTTTTGTCGGCGGCGAGACCGTTGGTGCCTTAGATACCAATTTAAAAGTACAACCAAGCGTTGATCCATCACTGGCGTTTACTCGCCGAGTGTGTGTCAGTGGAAACTGCGGCTATTCATTTTTACACGAATAAAAATTTACCATATGAACACCCGGTTGGCTATACGTTAAAAAAACGAATACAAAAAACGTGCAGGACAATGCCATGTGAACGAAGCCTAAGGCTTCCGAAAATAGCTGATTACTGGAGCACAGATAAAATCTTTGGACAGCATTTTGCGCGGACCGTCATGTCTCGCAATAGATTTGAACTTTTACTTGCAATGCTTCATTTCTCACAAAGTGATGAGGAAAATACAACCGATCGCTTACACCGTGTCAGAGACTTGATTGAAGTAATGAATGAAAATTTTAAAAAATCTTACACACCTGGCGAAGATTTGTGTGTTGATGAAAGTGTGGTTCCTTTTCGCGGACGTTTAATATTTAGACAATACAATAAGCAAAAGCGCCATAAGTATGGCATCAAATTGTTCAAGCTATGTACCTCGCCTGGATAGACATACAAAGTTAGCATTTATGGTGGAAAACAGAATGATGACGTTAATACAACGCCTTTTAATGTTGTTATGGTGCTATGTGAAGATTTTCTCATTAAGGGACATACTCTATATACCGACAATTGGTACACAAGCGTTGGATTAGCCAGACAACTTTTTAAGAATGAGACACATTTAGTTGGCACTTTGAGGAAGAATCGCAAGAAAGAAATGGTTTTCACAAAATTGAAGAGAGGAGAATATATAGCAAAAGAGAGTAATGATGGAATCACTGTATTGAGATGGAGGGATAAACAAGATGTATTAGTTCTCTCAACGAAACATTCTGTACGTTTTCATACAGTCAGCAAACATCGCAAACAGATATCTAAGGCTAAAATTGTTATTGAGTGTTGAACAATATTTAAATAATAGACTAGAGGAACAGACTCCACATTTTTTATTATGGTATTGTTTTATTTGTAAGTAAGTTAGAAATATGTAGATGGTATCACTATTCTAAAAATTAACCACTCGCTGCTTTGTTGAAAAGTTGTAATTGGATTTAATGCGAAGAAAGGATAATAAAACAAAGTAAAAGTATTTACAGTAGTTTATTTAATTATCTGCAAGTACCAACAAAACATAACAGCACGCTTCCACTGCGCAAACGAGGGGGAAAAGTGATGCTAGCTGAAGAATAATTGTTGAAGAAAATTGTGAAAAAACATGGCTCCTACTGTTCCAGAATCGTCGAGATTTGTTATAAAACAGTATAATGGTGACAATGTTAGTACATGGTTATATCGTTTGAAAACAATATTGAATGAACAAGAATGCGTGGATGCTATAATAAAACAGGAATTTGCGATCGAAAATGTCAAACTCGAAGCACGTGCTCGAAGTATTTTGGTGAGTGCGGTGGCAGACAGCCACATTGAATATATCAAGGATGAGGATACAGTATATGATGAAAAATTTAGAAGAAAATTTTATGAAAAAGAACACAAGAAGTAGGATGTACCTAAGACCGGGATTCGGATAGTCGGATATGAAATACAACGAAAAGTACTCATTACAAACTCATTTTATCCATATGGAGGAAATATTTACACAGTTAAAAAATGCCGGAACTGCACTGAAAGAGGAAGAAAAAATTAATTACATTTTGTGTTGTTACCACATTAGAAACTATGACAGATTTAAAGATAAATTTTGTAAAAGAAAGACTGCTAGGAGAAGAAGAGAAAAGGAAGAAAAGTCATCAGGAAGAACACAATTCGACAGCATTTAATTGTTTTAAACGTGGACGTGCAGGTCACAAACAGTTCCAGTGTAGGAGCGGATAAGGCAATTCAATCAGAGAGGCGCGAGCTACATTCACCATGGCAGAGAAAGAGGACTGCAAGGTTAAGGAAGAGGAAACTTTGGTCAGTCAACAAGTGAAAATAGAAGTGGTTTTCATCAGGGTTACAGCAGAGGTGTGTTCATAGGTCGAGGAAGAAGCTATAATAACAGAAGAGGACAATCAGATCAGAGGAGGACATTCATTGCAGGTTACTCAAATAATGGAAATTTAACAAATGCTTTTATATGTAGTAATAATAACTTAAATTACAGTAAAAATGAAAATACAGTGTCAAGTTGGTATATCGATTCAGGCTGTTCTGATCACTTAACAAATAACAAAGAACTCTATAATGATGGATTTGTATATTTAAAAAATCCTAAAATAATATGTGCCGCTAAAAATGGAATAACCTTATCGGCAGTAGGTATTGGCAATATTAGGTCAGAAACATCGATTAATGGAGT
Organism: Euplagia quadripunctaria; assembly: GCA_963859945.1. Lineage (NCBI taxonomy): Eukaryota > Metazoa > Arthropoda > Insecta > Lepidoptera > Erebidae > Euplagia > Euplagia quadripunctaria. The sequence continues at coordinate 5,747,440 of OY982581.1, read as the reverse complement.
TAAGCATTATCATCCCATAAACAATGTATGCTATGTACCTGATTTAAGAACGAATTTATTATCTGTGTCCAAATTAGAGAGTGCAGGTTATAGTCATATTTGCTAACGGTTGTGTAGAAATTTATAACCCTAAACAAATTTTGATAATTCTTGGTTATCCCGAAGGTTCACTATTTACAGTCGAGATGAAACTTAGTTATCCATCTTGTAATTATTCAAACAAGAAAAATAATGAAAGAATAGATCTATGTCATAAACGTTTTGCACATTTGTCACTTAACAGTTTAGGTAAACTTGCAAGGAATGACTTAGTAGAGGGATTGTCTGAACTAAGAAATATTAAAATTGAAAATATCTTGTGTGAAAGCTGTATGATAGGAAAAATGACTAGACTACCTTTTGACCATACTGGACGTAGAGCCACTAAGCCTTTAGAACTTGTACACAGTGACACATGTGGACCTATTACACGACAGACCTGGGACGGTTATAATTATTTTATTACATTTATAGACGACTACTCACATTTTGTCATTGTATATCTGATGAAACATAAATCAGAAGCTTTTGAAAAATTTCAACATTATTTTAACTATGTGACAAAACATCGTAATACTCATTTTTCGAATTTAAGGAATGACAATGGTAGAGAATATTTGTCTAAAGAATTAAAAAATTTTTGTTCTCAAAATGGTTTCACTCTGCAAACTACTGTACCTTACAATCCAGAAATGAATGGGCTGGCAAAAAGAATGAACCGGACATCGACTGACAGGGCTAGGACTGTACTAATAGAATCAAAGTTGGACAAAAGCTTATGGGGTGAAGCAATTCTATATTCAGCATATGTTACAAACAGATGTCCCACATCATCCAAGGATGTGACGACTTCTGAGCTATGGCATGAAAAGAAACCAGATGTGAGTAATATGAGAATTTTTGGTAGTATTGCTTATAATTATATAACGAAGGAAATGAGAAAGAAACTTGACCCTAAAGGGAAGAAAATGTTTATGGTTGGCTAAAGTTTAAATGGGTATAAATTGAAGGATGAAGAGACTGGAAAAGTAGTTGTAGCAAGGAATGTAATTTTTGATGAAAGAGAAAGGTTGAATAATTATGTAGAAATACCAGGATATCAAGAAAGAGAAATATCAGCAGAAAATTAAGATGACAAACAGGACAAGACAGAGAATAACCAGGACAAGGAAATGGAAAAGTTCATAGAGATGGAGATGGAAAATAATACTAGAAAGACGACACATAAAGAAACAGAAAATAGAAAAAATAATGTAAACCAAGAATATGCTAGGAAGAATAATATGAAGGAAGCTACAGGATCTGGAAGAGAAAAGAGGAAAGTTCAGAAAAACAAAACGGCAAAAAGATTTTGAAATAAATATGACAGATGATAGTGATGAAGCTCTATTTGCATTATTAACATGTGATGATGACGTACCAGTACACTACAACAACATTGAAGGAAGAGAAGACGAGGAAGAGTGGAAACAAGCAATTCAAGAAGAATTGAAAATAATTGAGGAAAGTAAAACATGGAAAATAGTGCCACAACCAGAGAATATAAAACCTATTGATTGCAGATGGATATTTACAAAGAAAGAAGTACAAAATAAAGAAATACATAAAGCTAGACTAGTAGTGCGAGGATATAAACAGAAGGATCAAACAGAGGATAATTATTCACCAGTTGTAAGGTTGCAAACATTAAGAATATTATTATCAGTTGCTGTTCACAAAGATTATATTATTAACCAAATGGATGTTAAAGGAGCTTTCCTATATGGAAACATAAATGAAGAGGTATTCTTACTACCCCCTGAAGGATTGTCGATACCACATGGATATGTCTTGAAATTAACAAAGTCTTTGTACGGGCTCAAGAAATCCCCTAAATACTGGTATGAACGTTTTACAGAAGTTATGATTGAATAGTGTTTTAAACGCTCAGAAAATGACTACTGCTTATACATGACATATGACTTATATGTACTGTTATATGTAGATGACCTACTGATTTTAGGAAACAACCAGACGGAAATAGACAAACATAAAAGTTTTTTAACATCTCAATGCATAATGAAACATTTAGGAAACCAAGATATGACTTACCTTGGAATAAGTATTAAAAAGTTTGGTGATTGTATTTTAATGAATCAGTCAAAATATTTACAAGTTATACTTAAAAGATATGGTATGTATGACTGCAAAGGCATTGATACTCCAATGGATACAAATTTTAAATTTTATGACTCTAATACAGATATGACTTTTGAACTCAGATGTAGATCTTTGATAGGATCACTTTTGTATGCAAGCTTTAAGTACAACAGAAGCTGAATTAATATCTCTGTGTGAATCTTGTATTGAGTCATGTTGGATTGTTAAATTGCTTAAAGATTTAAACATTATAATAAAAAACTTTAAAATTTATGAAGATAATCAAAGTACAATTAAATCAGTTCAAACTTATGATCGGAGGAAACTTAAACATTTAGAAATTAAATATAATTTTATTAAGCAGAAAGTAGAGCAAGGATTTGTAACAGTTGAATATATTAACACAAAGAATCAGTTGGCAGATGTTTTTACTAAACCTGTAAGTAAGAATAGTTTAAGAGAAATAGTACATAAGTTAGGAATAAAAAATATAGAGTCTGAGGAAGAGTGTTGAACAATATTTAAATAATAGACTAGAGGAACAGACTCCACATTTTTTATTATGGTATTGTTTTATTTGTAAGTAAGTTAGAAATATGTAGATGGTATTACTATTCTAAAAATTAACCACTCGCTGCTTTGTTGAAAAGTTGTAATTGGATTTAATGCGAGATAATAAAACAAAGTAAAAGTATTTACAGTAGTTTATTTAATTATCTGCAAGTACCAACAAAACATAACATTGAGTACAATAAAGCAAAGGGCGCAGTTGATTTACCCGACCAAATATCAGAAGATGAGGAAGAGCTTCAAATGGTACAAAAAATTAGGCATAGATTTACTGTTAAACACAGCTATGGTAAATGCTTTAATTCTTTATCAGAGTGTGGCCAAGAAGAAGATATCAGTTCTCGAGTTTAGAAAAGAAATTATGAAGAGTTTTGTAGATTCCAATACTAATGATAATAAATACTTCATCAAATCAAAGACCGAGAAGAGTCAAGCACCAATTGAAAAAAAAAGGAAGGACTTTCCAGTAAAACACGTCGTGCATGCCAACAATGCTATAAGAATATGGTGGCTTCCCAAGGACGTCTAATAGCTAAAAATAAAACTAAAAAGGTTAACACCTTTTGTGCTAGTTGTCCTAATGAACCCTATGTGTTGAATGTTTCACAAAAGTTCATTAACAGACAACAATTACGAAGCTGATATAGGCTTTTATAAGTATTTTTTTATTATGTAACTTTAATTTCACATTCATTGCCATAGAGAGGCTCTATTGATGTCTTGATATGTCTTTTTACTTATTTTAATACAGATGTTTTGTCTAGAAAAAGTTTTTTTATTTTAATTTTATCCCAAAGAAATCCTATCAGTGTTTTGACATTTACGTTTCTAAGATCAGCACATTTTTTTTGTCAAGTCGAAGTCCTTTGCGAAAACCAAGTTATGTAGGATAAACTAGAGGGCCGCGCGGGTCACCTTATAAACACATTACTTCGTCAATGTTGTCCGTCAACGCAGCAGGGAGTTTAGAACTCAGGCCTGACGCGTGGTCAACGTTGTCTGATGCGTCTTGAATGGGAAACGTTAGTGTCGCTCAACACTGTCCCCCATGGCCCGAACAGAAAAAGTTCACTTTTATAACGGCAGTTAACGTGTTAAATACACCTCTCATATGTATTTCAATTATAGACGGCCAAAGTATTTGTTATACATCAAATTTACATTGAATAACTAACAATACATTAAACTTAATAATAAGCACTAAAACATAAATTTTATTAAAATTTTAAGAATAAAATTATGCTGTCATATGATTAAAATAAACAATAACGATTGTTCCATATATATGCAGTGGTAATTAAAACATCTATGTAAGTTTAAATCATAATTGCAACATATTTTTAATTTCTAATTGTTTTGAAATAGGTACTTTCATTTTAGACAAATCCTGATTGATGAACATTTGGATGAAATCACAATAGATACGATGGGTGATCAAAAAGTAATGATAAACGGGTATTTCTAATAAAGATAAAAATCCAAAAAAAATTGTTTTCACTTCTTCGGTCCTTCACTACTTCCCACCTAAAAAATTGTATAAATAGGACATCATTTGGAGGAGCTACATTCATTTGAATACCAGCAGTCGGAGCGACAACACGAAAATGGAGAAACACGAAGTGAGATGCGTCATCAAGTACCTCTGTTTGAAAAAAATGTCTACCAAAGAGATACACGCTGATTTGGTGGAGACACTGGGGGACTCTGCTCCTCCATATTCTACGGTGGCACGGTGGTGCAAAGAGTTTAAGCTGGGTAGAACATCCACAGAAGATGAACATCGCGAGGGACGCCCAACCTCGTCCCTCACTGAGGAAATCGTGAAAAAAGTCGAAGATATCGTATTAGCAGACCGAAGAGTAACCATCAGACATTTAGCTGAGGTCACAGGGATCTCATATGGCAGCATCCAAAGCATTTTGACCGGCAAAATGAATATGAAGAAGGTCTCCGCGCGTTGGGTACCGAGAATGTTAACGGACGAACAAAAGAAAAAGCGAGTTGACATTTCAAGAGCCAATCTTGCAAAGTTCCAGGCTGACCAAGAAAATTTTTTGTCTCGATTTGTGACCATGGACGAAACATGGATCCATCATTTTGATCCTGAGACCAAACAACAATCGATGACTTGGAAAAGGCCATCCTCACCGACGCCGAAGAAGTTCAAAGTCTCGAGCTCGGCGGGCAAGGTTATGGCGTCCGTTTTTTGGGATGCTGAGGGAATCATAATGGTTGATTACCTGGAAAAGGGAGCTACTATAACGGGCTCCTACTACGCTGATCAAATAAGACGACTGCGAGAAGCCATAAAGGAAAAAAGACGGGGCAAACTCCGAGCGAAAGTCCTGTTTCATCAGGACAACGCACCTGCACACAAAGCCGAAGTTGCGACGGCTGCCATTCGAGAAGCAGGCTTCGAACTGGTCGAACACCCACCCTATTCTCCAGATTTAGCCCCCAGCGACTTTTATTTGTTTCCTCGGCTCAAGGAACACCTCAGGGGCAAGAAATTTGAGGATGATAGCGAGGTTATGGCTGCTGTAGAGGCATTTTGGGAGAGCCAAGATAAAGATTTTTTTTTAAAGGGTATTTTAGGCTTAGAGAAACGTTGGACTAAATGTATCGACTTGTTAGGAGACTATGTAGAAAAATAAATTAAATTTAAACTAGAATCGTTGTTTTATTATACTCATTATCATTACTTTTTGATCGCCCCTCGTACATCCCTAAATTTAGCTGAACTTCAACCTGGTCCTTCAGGTGAAAAAATTAAGACAAAACAAATGGAATCAAAGGTTTGGAATACAATGATTGATTAATGGTAATAAGAGTTCCCTAAAGAAAGGTAGACAAAATGTTACTAAAATTTAAGTTTCATTCACATTGTTATCTTTTTTTACAGTTGTTTCCTATTAGCAGTATTCCATCCATGACCAATAAACAAGGACTGAATTAACATATAAGTATATGCAGAGTTCGTCGGCTGGAAAATAAAATTAAAAACATTAAATCGAAGCACATATTGAATGTTTTAAATGATAGTGAAGCTGTTAGGAATTTGACAAATAAATTAACTCCATTTGCTTTAATGCTACAAGGTGAGCTAAAAATGTCAAGAGAAAAAATAGAGACAGAAGATGGACGACAGAACAAAAAATTATTGCTCTGAGACTTTTTTAAAGATCTCCAGCAGCTTATCAATTCCTTCAAAGACTGTGGTGTCTCCCAGCACCAAGCACTTTAAAAAACTTTAGGATCATTTCGACTGACTATTGGCCTAAATGACAAGGTTTTTACTAGTTTAAAAACTATGTCAAAACACAAGAGCCTTCTAATAATGATTAGGTGCTTATGCTAGATGAAATGTCAGTAAAAAAACATATTTGGTACAACAAAAAGGAAGACAAAATCGCGAAGGCTACCAAGACCATGACAGACGTGGAAGATCACGACAAAAGGTGACGCATGCCCTTGTTTTAATTTCTGCGGGCATTAGAAACAGAGTTAAACAACCTATAGCATTTTATCTATCAGGGTCAAATATGACTTCAAATAAAATATCTGTCCTAATAAAAGATGTAAGTAAATTGAAAGTTATTTTTCTATCCAATGAGAATAGTTATTTTTTTCTGGGTGAAAAATATTAGTTAGGACACTAAAGATTAGATTTTGGATGATACTCATATGATATGATGATACTGAAGGATACAGGTTCAACTTCTACGAATATGATAGAATTTGGAGGTGACTTACCCTCCACTGAAAGGGGGGGGGGAAGGAGCGGGCCGGAATGTCAAGCTGACACACGTGGCTTGAATATCTTCTCAAATCCCCTTTTTCGCCGGTTCTTGAGTTTTATCACCACCAAGACGTTTTTCTTGATGACAGGGAACATTCGCGTGTGATTTTATAAATATATATATAGCGGTTTAATTATAATTTAGGAGCGTTTTTAGCGGGAGCTCCAATGCGTGCGCGTCGTGATCTTTTTTGCGAGAGAGGAAGCGGGAGGTGTAGGATAATAGGAGGGGCGTGTTATGCGTTCGGAAATGTGTTATGAATGTTTAATACTTATGTAGTATAACTTTATCCTATAAATGTGTGAATTAAAAGTAAAATATAATTATAGGGTAAGCGGCGTTTACAGAATTTAATATTGATATTTAAAATTATGGATTAATTAACGTTGTTATATTACGCCTCTTCAAAGTTTTACAAAAATGTTTTGAAATGGGAGTAAACATTTCAGCAATCGTTTGTGATATGGGTGGAATAAACAAAAAACTTTAACGGTCTTGGGTGGTTTCAAGGAGTCTCCATACTTTACATTTGCAGGACATAAGTCGTGACTATTTTTGACCCTGCTCACTTACTCAAATGCTTCAGAAATATGTTCCAGAAATACAATATAAAATGTAAAACAAGTATAACATTTAACAATGTTAAACGAACAGGTAATATATTTGGCAGGACTTTTCTTATTGAACACCAGAGCAATATAATATATTCTTTTGTATTTATATGTATAAGTACTAGCAGCGCCCCGCGGTTTCATCCGCGTAAGTCCCGATCCCGTGGTAATATCGGAATAAAATGTAGGCTATATGTACCTACATACCAAGTTTCATCGCAATCGGTTCAGTAGTTTTGGCGTGAAAGAGTAACAAACATCCATACAACCTCACACACTTTTATAATGTTAGTAGGATATATATTACAATTTAAATAATTTGCTCATCTATTATGTTATTTACTAATTTATGTGTATAATGCTTTAGAATTTAAACGCAAAGTTTAATTGCACCTAGAATAATGTATGAAATATTGTCATTACTTTCTAGGTTTCGCCAAATGGAAACACTTTATTTTATCTTCTTAACTTCCAGGCTTGCTAGCCATTGCTTTAGCTGCTAGAAATTGAAAATAAACAAGCTTCAACAAATGAAAAAACTATTATGACTATTAGTAATACTAAAATACCACAAGAGCAGTTAGTAAAACTTTTGCCAAAAAATGCAATAATGCATAATATAAAACCAGTTGCTGTGAATAAAAAAATTAAAATGAAAAACAAAACAAAACTACTATAATGATTGTGATGAAATCTTAAAGATTCTCGAGGAACAGTGAGATTTAATATTTTTTGTTTGATTTTTTTAAGACAAAAGAGATTGATTTAAGACACTTATTTTATGTTTATTAGGAAGACACCTTGTACGTAATTAAAATAACTTATATACAACGATATAATCAGTACCTAAACAGTGTTTTATTTATTTGTTGTTTAATTGTTTTCCCTAATTCCAGAACTGTTATAATTTTATTTGCCATACTATTTTAAGAGACGAATTGAAACATTTTTTCAAATAGGTATATAAAGTCCTTACCTATCCAGAAACGACAGGCAAGTAACAGCCCTGTCGAAAATATCTATTAACCCCATACGCGACCCTATTCACCCCAGGGCGTAGGTAATTCGGGTCAAGTAATTTTTTTTTAACTTTTTGTTGGTATTCTTTTATAAAAACATATCTTATTGCATTTTAAATGAAAATATAGACTACCACTAAGTGAGGGGTATAGATCAAAAGCGCCTCTATCCCATTTCAAGTTCTTATTGTTTTTTAAGTGCTAGCAATGATATTCTACTTCTCTTCGGTTTCATTGAATAAAATACGTGCAATATTGTCTCTATCCTATAGAAAATTACTTCAAATTTATGAAGTTAGGTACAAAACCACCTCTGTCGAAACATAAATAACAAAAGCGCCACTATCGTGGCTCGACCAATCACAGGACAGTATTTTGTATAGGAATGTAATGGCGTCCGACTGTTATTTTGGGTTACGATGCAGTTTTATTTTCTTGTTTTTAAATAGAAAAACATCATAAAATGGAAATCAATATTACTGCGGTTCAAGGGAATAAAGCAAGGAAAAGGATTCGAAATGAAAATGAGTGGAAGCGCAACGTAAAAAAGCGGGAAAGGTAAGTTTTGTTTGCTTTACTAACGGTCGTATTTATGCAATACGCGGAACGTGAATAAGTAAGTTCTTACTTACAGTTTATAGTTTTTTTATAATATACCATATTAATAAACCTATACCGTCCGTTCTGTTATGTCTGTCTATCTATTACGGTCACAAGTCTTTTGAACCGCAATAGCAAGCTAGTTTCATTGATTTTTTTTTTAACTCAATTGTTAACTTTTTAGTAAACTAGCAGTCTTCTTCCAAAACAAAAGTAAGCCTAAGTTACCCCTTATAACACCAGGTATCTGCCAGTGAAAGCCCGTGAAAATCGGTTCACCCGACAGACAGACAGACAAAAATTTTAAAAACTGTTTTTCGGGCATAGGTATCGTGCAAATAACTACATAAGCTTAAAAAAACGTATTATTTTGACATTACAAACAGACACTTTAATTTTATTTATTTGTATTGATTAAGTAAATAATTTCAGGTACTCTGCTAAAAGACTACCAAACATAATGGATATTACAAGTTGTAGACATAAGAAGGGTGACAAATTAAAATGTACCACGCTACATTCTCAAGACATAAGACAATTTCATCAGTCATTTTACGCCAAATCTGATAAAGCATTCCAAGATAATTTTTGCTTAAAATTCATGAAAGTACACACACCGAAGCGCCGAAGACGTATAGTGGGAAGCAGAGCCGAATCAAAAACTTTCATAAAGTTTTATGTCCGTACATACACGAATCCATACAAATCAATAAGAGTTTATCAAAGAACCGTTTCCAGGATTCTTGACGTCGGTATTCATAGGCTTCGTAATATATCAAAAATATTCGTGCTACATGGCAATATACCACAAGAAACTCGGGGCGGTGATAGAGTTTCAAGTAAAAATGCCGCAAAAAAGGAAAATGTTAAGCGGTTTATTGAGTCGTTTACATGTATTGAGTCATACTACTGTAGATCAGTTACATCAGAAAGAAATATGTATTATCTTATTTAAATATTCGCAAAATGTGGAGGATGGATGTTTCAGCATCAACAAGAGGATGAAAGCCTCTAAGTGCGACATTGCTTTTTTAGAAAGATTTTTAATACAAATTATAACATCGGATTTAATACACCCAGTGTGGATATTTGTTCCAAGTGTACAGAACTTACAGATGAAATAAAAAAAACACAAACTGAAGAGAAAATTCAATTAATGGCTTCATTGCGGGTCCATAAATTAAAAGCTAAATGTTTTTGTACCTTTTTGCAGGAATATGATGAAAACATGATCACGATATCATTTGATTGCCAAAAGAATCAAGTTTTACCGAAGGTTGCAGACCAAGCTGCATATTATTCGCGGCAACTCTACATCTATAAATTTACTATCGTGATCGGTACAAGTAAAAACAAATTTCCGAAGGAAAATGGCCGAATATACACGTGGACTGAAAATGTCCATGCTAAATCATCCAATGAGATCGCTTCAGCCGTTTTCGATTTACTCTCACTGATTTTACCGAGAAAAAGAAGCTGCGGATCATGGCAGATGGATGTGGCGCTCAAAACAAAAATAGTGTCATGATTGTTATGGTTGCGTACTGATTAACAAATTGTGCTCATAGTAACGTCAAGATCTTTGAACTTATATTTCCTATTCCCGGGCATTCATTTTTGCCAGCTGATCGTATATTCGGACTAATGGAAAAAGAGATAAAGAACAAACAAATAATTATAGACCCATCCGAATATAGATACATTTATAATCATTATGGCATTGTCCGCAAATTGGGCGAGAAGGTAGTTGTGAAAGATTGGAAGGCCTATATGACTGAAACACTAAAACCTCCAGGCCAATACCACTTTAAATTTGCTGATTGCTAGAGATATTACGTAACCAGAGTTAAGAACAAGCTGGGGCGTTTTCTATTGAGAGGGGAAATGCATTATAAAAGTGACATTGGAGTCGCTAAAAGTGTCATAAAACGTGGTGTATCTTCAACATCAGAGTTTGGTATCAGGGATATACCACTATTTCAAACAAACATATCTGCTTTGAAACTGAAAGATGTTAACAATTTGCTAATAAAACATTTCAGTGCAAATTGGAAATCAGGACTAGGTGATCAGCTTTTGTTTTACAAGAATGTTTTAGAAAACACTAATGTCGGTGAACCTGAAAATCAAGAGCACTGTGAATACCTGGAAGAGGTTGGAACGTTGTCTGTATAGTTTTGAATTCCTTTAATAAAAAAATTGATGAATACGGTACAGTTTTTAGCATTAAAACCAAACATAATAAATTCCTAATAAAGATACTTTGACCTACCTGCTGCATAAAACCATCCATACCAGCAATTGAGGCACAAAATAGCGTCTATCCGATAATGACAGATGCAAAACCGCCTCTATCCAGATTTCAATGTCTGTTTCTAATTATTACACTGTGTATTAAATTAGCTTAGTCTTATAAATATAATATAATATCAATTCACCACGATATTCTATTCAAATATGGATAATTGCATAATGTTTAGTACAATAAATGTTTTTTTTTTAATTCTGAAAAAAAATAAAAAGTGGATAGAAGCGCTTTTGCATCCAAACCTCTCAAGTAAAGAAAAAAACGATGAAAATTAATGTCGAACTTAGAAAGTGTCCTGATTCACCCATTTTACGGTAACTTGCCATTGGTGCCTTAATTTTATTCAATATTTTCTCTTCAAATAAAAACAGTTTATTTAATCATGATGTCTTACAATTTAACACACTCCCCAAAATTTATTCAATCAAAGGAATAAAGGCCACTAAGTTTTTTTTCTGTATCAGGAAAACAGTAAAGTTAATAAATTGTTTAACTTAACAGTTGTTTAAAACAATGATCCTTTTTTTAAATTTTAAACTTTATAATGAAACTAGCCATTTTAAATGAAAAACATCAGTGTAAAATGAAAAGTACGGTACTTGTCACTTTTATTTTCTTTTCGTTAGTAATGTAGTAGAGTATAACTTACTCTATTAGCAATAATGCACTCCTGAAGCCTCGCTTGCATATTCTGGATCAAATTCCTTACGTTTTCATCTGGAATCTCCTCCCATGTACGTTTTTAAACGGCAATCAGCTGCTGCTGGTTGTAGAAACCTCGTTCATTCTATGTAACCTTTCGTTTTAATTGGTTCCACATATGCTCAATTGGATTTAAATCCGGACTGTTAGCTGGCAATGGTAATAGAACTCAATATGAGACTCTTCCAGTACAGCTTGGGTCGCTCGAGCTGTATGTGTATGGGCATTGTCTTGCATCAGAACGAATTCAGGACCCATTCGCTATGCAAATGGGATCACTTGAGGCCTGATGACGTCCTCGATGTAACTATCTGCAGTTACGGTACCCCAATTTAACATGGTGAGCTCAGTTTTACCGTGTAAACTAATCCCACCCCAAATCATTACGTTGGGACCGCCGAAACGGTCAACTTCGTGGATGCAGGACTCCGAAAACCCTTCACCGCGTCATCTCCATAATCTAATACCACAATCATCATTAAAAAAAATTACTTTAAACTCACCTGCACCATGCCCCACTCATTAATTCCCTAGCTCAAATAGTGACGGGAGAATCTTAAATGGTTTGCACGTTTAGCCTTGGTCAGAGGAATTCGAACAACTTGTCGTCTTGACATTTGTTGGTCTACGTGTAGTCGATTACAAATAGTTAGGTTACTTATACGGGCAACTGTTGTCAGACGTGATGGAGGTGTTGCAACTTACGGGCCGTCTTTTCTCCAAATGATGGCCAGTACTTTTCAAATTAGGAACACGACCACCTACATGAAAGAGATCAGACACCAAAGAGTTCGTAATATTTGCAAATATACCAAAAGCACACTTATCATATCTTCTTGCTCGACTCAAACGATAGTTGAAAACCCTTTGTTCTACACTCAGATGCTTTCCTGGATATGGACGTATTAGATTGTTAAGTAACGGTAGGCCTTCATCCGCGATAAAAACATAGGGAACGGATTTTTTAAGCCCCGGTAAAGGCTTTGGCACTGGTACGGGAAGTCGACTCTAATTCGTTTAGTTTTGTATTGTAAAAAATCGTGGAATCACATTCCTTTCCATACGATCCTATTTCGACATATACAAATCGATATTTAAAATCCACTAACGCCAGCAAGACAATAGAATTGTAGCTTTTGTAATTGAAAAAAAAACTGATCATCTGTGGGCAGGACTGCAAATTCGGATGTGTTTCCCGTCCAATGCTCCCATGCAATTCGGGAAATTAGTTTTTGTGTCAATATCTTCAGCAATTTGTTCTACTAGCTCTTCGGTTATTTTTGGTATACTTTCCCTTAAAAGAATGTCCCATATAGCGCGACAAACTTCTCGTACAATCTTCCCGATTGTGGTTTTTCTACGATAATCTGTGAATTCTATATCTCTAAATGAATTACCTGTTGCCAAAAACCTGTAAAGAGACATGTCATTAAATATTACATTACACAAAGAATTAATTTCAACTTTTTAACATATTTTTCGTATATTTCCTATTTTTATTTTGTGCAATAAAGGGAATTGTACTGTATTTTATATTGATTGTTACAGGTAATGACGTCATTAAAAAATGGACTAACATTAAAGATACTTTTTTCAAATATATAAAGAAGCTAGAACTTTCAAAGAAATCTGGAGCTGGTGGCAGACATATAAAAGAATATCATTTATATAAACAACTCATGTTTAAAAAAAAAAATGAACCAAATTTAACTGACGATAGCATAGAAGAAGAATCTCAAACTCCAAACACTAGGTCACGATATCAACCCTACAGTAAAACTATACCAAAACAAAAACAAAGTTGCGATGAATTTGATAGGCAAATTGTCGAAACTTTAGCCACTTCTGAAAATACATATCTGTCATTTTTAAAACCATTTTGCCGTCTCTTAACAAGTTAGATGACCACCAGACCTTGCTATTTCAAAGTGGAATATTAAAGATTTTGATGGATTTCCATCAAAATCTTTTAATTTTTATTTGATTGACCTATTCACTCAAAAGCTGAAACTTGAATATGTGACCTGGTCATTTTTCGAAAGTGGCCATGGCAAAGGAGTTGCTGACGGTATAGGTGGATCTGTGAAAAGAGTTTTAGATCGACAAGTTTGCTTTGGAAAAGACATTAGAGAAGCTTCCGACGCTTTCCACATTTTAAAAGCCTCTATGAAAACTGTCAAAATCTGGTTTGTCGAGGATAAAGAAATAAACAATATTATTTCGATGCTTCCAAATAATATCACGACATTGACGGGAACATTACAAATTCATCAGATAATTACAAAAGGAAACGGTATCTTAGCCTACAGGGATATTGGTTGTTTCTGCGCAGAACTCAAAGGTTTATGCAGCTGCTTTGGCTTGAGAACTCATTGTGTCAGAAGGAATACGAAAATTAAAGACACTTGTTTAACGAAATCAACAACTTTCAATTTACCTAACGAATACCAATTATTATCCTCTACGGAAATTACAGCAAGAATCCTGAATTTGCCTATAGAACTCGTCACACCGGAAATCACATCAGAGAAACTAAATCAGCCTATGGATGAATTAGCTACCTCGGAAATAGTATCAATAAATCTGAATATGTCTATAGATGAAGTAGACACCCTCGATATTACATCAGTGAACCTGAATCTGTCTATGAATGAAGTAGCTACCTCCGAAATCGTCTCAACAAACCTGAATTGGCCTATAGATGAAGTAAATAACCTCGATATTACATCAGAGAACCTGAATCTGCCTTCGGATAAAGTAGAAGTAGTGTCAATGAATCTAAATTTGCCTATGGGTGTTGATTTAAATTTAATAGATAATAATTTTATGCCTACATATATTTTACCTGATGCAGAGTCTAATTCTCCAGGGCCAAGTTGTGTTAAATATGAGGCCAAAGAGAAAATTATACCGAAAAAGACTGTAAATGTTTTGCCAGATAACACCTATAAATCATATTGCCCAGGACCAAGTTCTACTAAAAATGATAAATCCAATTGCAAAAAAGGAAAATAAATGTGTACCAAATAAAATAAAGACTAATGCAATCTTATCAAAAAAGCATATAGAATTCCCAAATTGCAGTGGTTGTTCTTGCTCGATATGGCCTGCAAACAAAAATACTGTTCTGACTGCGTTGGTGGGCCCATAACTATTGATTATTTGTGTGATAAATGCTTGGGAGACAGCTTAAATTAGCTAAGCTTAATTAGGCTTGCTTAAATTATAGCGTTTGGTTTGATTCAACTCACGGACAGGAACGCCGTCGTATCCGTGTATCGCCTAAAGCCTGCATTCATCTTTAACAGTACAGAAGAAACATACAAAATACACCATACGTCACCCACTAGAATGACGTCACCCACACCGGCACTCACATCTGATACTCGTGCATCAGCCATCAGCAGAAACGACCACGCGCCGATATGACACACGATATGGCCGTGAAATTCGACCAGCCGTGCGATTTGCAACCTAAGCACTAGTTGCAATCAATTAGTTAATTGTCTGTTAATTACACTGGTCTGCAACGAAATCCTCCTTTCAATAAAATTATGATCCGTATAAAGAGTTTAGCATGCTAAATCTATATCTGCTTTTTGTTTTGTGCTATCACGTACACTTTTTTCTGAAGTTGATTTTTTAAATATTTAAAAATTTTGGAATTTTTTTACTGTCATTCTCGCGTTAACGCAACTTTTATCAGTTCAGTACCTCGAGCACGAACGACTTGCGAAAAAGTATTCGTATCGCTATCGACAAAAAATTGTATGGGATTTGTACAGCGCCCCTATCGTGCGTAAAAGTAACTAGTTTCAGCAACACGAACGATTCTAAGTTAGTTTCGTATCGCAAACGTATCGTCAAGTGCTCGATACGTGACACTTTATAAACAAATTTGAGAGCACGAAGTTAACATTGACGTACGGTAACGTAAATTTCGAAGGCTGGCTATCGAATACAGTCGAATGTAACGGTTGAAATTTCATGTGCAGAGTAGGCGCCAAAAGATACGCATAACGGAACAATGGAAAAATCCGACCGTACTCCCCGAGCAATAATTTTGCAGACAATTTACCACAGCGCACACAGTCATGTGATAGTTACCACTTATAAACTCGATCCTAAAAGTGAAGAATTTTATGGTGGCCACACTCGTTCAACGTCATACGATCTGAAGGAAGTGCTTGTTAACCGCGTCATGCAAGTAAGCGGAAGTGGGACGCATTTACCACTGCTCAATTCCCGAATTATGCTTGATATATCAAGTGATCGCACATGTATGGCTTCAATTGTGAATGCCTATCCTAATACTGAAGACTTTAAAAATCCATACCAACACAGAAATGCTAGGCCCAATGCTGAACCACTGCGATTGAGCGTTGGTTCAACTCACTTAGTGAATTACACCCCAGTAACTCATGGTAGAGTACAGCTCAGCAGTTCTTTCCTGACTGCCATCAGTCCCGGAGATATGCTCACTCCCATGGAGAAAAGGGAGCGAAAGCGCAATAATGAAAAGACTACGAATACTACTACTTCAGTCACCCCCCGAACTACCAGTGCCGCCCAAGGTCCGTCCAGAAACAGAAGAGAACGTACTTTGACATCAGAAGCCCTCCCATCTACGTCCTCTGATGAGAGAGCTTCATCTCTTCCCTTAGGCCTGTTAACCTTAGATACATCAGCACTTCAGGTAGGTGTTGAGCTAGATGAAGAAGATCATGCAAATGCGAAGAATATCGCCCTAAGAAAGCTTGTTTCGATTTGCACTCAGAATAATATTGTTTACCAAATGAACGGTTTCAAAAATGTTAGCGCTGAGGAAGAAGGGAGAGAAGAGTTTGAAAGAGCGTTTAGGAGTATGTATAATCAGAAAATGCATCCACATCTTTCTAGTGCGATGCCGAATAGGATGTATGGCACGAAGGTGGTTTTAGTCACCAAAGGGGCCAAAATCATGGGTGTTGCTGAAGCTACAAGCAGCACCAGAGGAATCGAGCTCATCCCAGAGGAGTTGGGTTTCACCGTTGTTGACCCAAGTGTGTATTGATCGGACGTACGTACGCACCGTCATTACGATGTAAGCTAGTCCGTATGGTAATCATGAAATTCTGTACTGGGTTGGCTAGATGGCGCTGTCTGGCAAGGAGTTAACATAAAGAGCTCCGCGTATTTATTATAATAAAATAATAGTTATCTAAGTTTATTCAATCCAAATTTTTCATAAAACAGTGTAATATTAGTTAGTGAAAGTGTACAAACGTTATCAATAATAATTGTGCAAAAAACATTAACATCATGTGCGATTGATAAACAGATAAATCCTAAAAACGGTAATAATTAGACAACGATGACCAATTAACTAACATAATATCAAAATAACTTTAGTGAAGAAACAGTGTTGTTAAAATAATAAGAAGAGTACGACCTCTCTTAACAAAGTTATACGGAATGTGAAAAAATTCCAAAGTAGTGACTCATAATAACTGATTTGCAAAATACAAAAATCGGCCTTTTATCTAATAGTGCAATATTTAAAACTCCTAGATAAGTAATTCGTAGCGGGTATAGTAGAGTGTCAGACTGTTATCTTGTCAGTCGACGGTTCAAGACCTACCTGTGTGACGAATGTCTTTTTGAGTTGTTTGAAAATCTATAACGTCATTTAAAAATCGTAAAACGCCATCTGTTGAATAAACATGAGTTTCTTAGAAAACATTACCGTTACAACACATAAGGCCCAAACACACTCGTCACTATCAGATAATAATGATAGTGTATACCCTGGCCAGCCACTAGATGACACTACTCATAGCGCTCCTTGCATGTCAGACGACGAAGACACTGACATTGTTGTTAAATTAAAAGAGCAAATTGAAAATCTCACATTGAAATTACTCAGCGCTAACGATGAAATGCTTTCTATAGAGAATAATGCGATGAAAGATGAAATCTAAAATCTGTTGCGCAAGAACAGCCTTTATAAAAAGCTTACTAGAAGCCCGGTAAAATCGACCACTTCAACACCTAAAAAAATAGGTACTTTGAGACTACATGATCACAAGGAGATTCAAACAGACATTGAAATAATATCACAATGTACATCACAAGTGTTTAAACCAACTATTAAGGACCAATCGACCCCAACAATACACCTAAAAGATGAACCTGTAACACAGGAGACTAACTACAACCAAAATGGAGCCTACCCAGTAACGTCTCAAGATTCCACAGCACCTCAAAAGAAAATGTATATTATTAGCTCAAACAAAACAAATAACATCCTATCGTTAGCAAAGTAGTATTATAGTGAAGAATATAATGTATGCCATTTCTTAATCCCTAATGTAGGGATAAATCAACTATTAAAAGATATTGTCTGATGTGTCTGATTAAACGGTGGAGAGTTCGACGGAGAGACTATTGCTTTGAAAACCTAAAGAAGTTTAAAGAATGTATTAGCAAACTGACTTTTTCCGAAATATATACTACTGAAGACCCCAATTTAGCCTACAATATCTTCTATGACTTATTTAAACTGTTTTATGATCTTTGTTTCCCATCTAAACTAGTAACTATAAACGTCCATAGAAAACAAAAATGGGTCTCTCTTTGAATAAAGGTGTGTAGTAAAAAGAAACGAACACTATTATGGCAATATCGGAAAAAGCCCAACGAAGCAAACAAAATTAAACTTAAACAGTTCTCTAAGAGATATAAAAAAATTATTAAATTAACCCAGAGGGCACAAAATACTTTCTCTATTAATACAGCAGATAACAAATCAAAAACTGCTTGGAAAATTATAAATAATACAAAGCAAAATGTCCCAAATGAGTCTATAACCACTATAAAAATTAATAATAAAATCGTAACGGAACCTAGCGAAATGTGTAATATTTTCAATAATTACTTTGTAGACAGAATAGTTCCAAATATCCGAAGTAATAAGTTGCCTTACTTACCACATATAATCCCTACACAAAAGTCTATGTTTCTGAAACCTTGCTCCCCCCTTAATATATTGTATACCATAAAAAATTTAAGGAACACTAACAGCGTAGGGTATGATGAAATATGTACTAAGGTTATAAAATATGTAGGAAGTAATATTTGTCATCATATTTGTCACATTTTAAATTTATGTATAGCGGCTGGGGTTTTCCCCAACAAACTAAAAACAGTTATTATAAAACCTATATTTAAAAAAGAAAATAGACAGAATATAGAAAACTATAGACCTATAGCACTGGTACCTATCTTTTCGAAGATATTCGAGAAATATATATTTAGGGAACTAAATGATTATCTTGAAAAGAATTGTATTTTGGCGAATGAGCAAAAGGGTTTTAGATGTAATAAGACAATAAATATGGCCATATATATGATTTTCTGACATTTGTAATGGAAAATGTTGACAAAAAAATACCTGTTTGTTCTATATATATGGACATGACCCAAGCTTTTGATTATGTAAATTTTTCTACTTTACTAAGTAAATTAAATATATATGGTATAAGAGGCAATGTACTAGACCTAATTGAATCCTATATTAAAAATCGTACTCAATATACTCAACTTACTAGAATCAATGCTGTGACCAACATAGAAGAAGTGTATCAATCTGAAACACGTGTAATACAATATGGCGTGCCCCAAGGCAGCGTGTTAGGACCTTTACTGTTCTTATTATACATAAATGACCTACCTAAGGTAACTAAGAACCCAATAGCTCTATTTGCAGATGATAGTACAATTACTGTGAAATGTGATAATAAGAATACCTATGCTGTTATTGACTGGCTAGATGTAAATAATTTAAGGGCTAATATAGGAAAGACAATGCTTATGCATTTTAGTCAGCGTATTCCATCTATAAAAAACCTACAGATTTGTGCTAATGGCCAATCGTTAAAAGAAGTAAGCTCCACAAAGTTTCTCGGTGTAATAATAGATAGTAAATTAACATGGCAACCACTTATAGAACAATTATGCAAGAGAGTCAGTAAGTCAGCATATGCACTCCATGAATTGTCACAAATAATTAATATCGACGCACTTCTAACAGCATACCATGGTAAAGTAGCCTCGGTTCTTAGGTTTGGTATAATTTTTTGGGGGAACTCTGTACATAAAGAACATATATTTAAGGCACAGAAACGCTGTCTAAGAGCAATGTTCTCTCTTAAAACAACTGACAGCTGCATGCCCTATTTTAAAAAATATAATTTATTGACATTACCTTCTCTGTATATATTCGAAGTAGCTGTATTTATTAAACTTAATCCAAATCTATTTGTTTTGGCTTCTGACGCATTTGGCCGAACGCAAAGAGACAAAAGTCGCCTACACATATGTAAAACAAATACTACTCTAATGCATAATAGTGTCTTCGCCATGGCGCCTAAAATCTATAATAAGTTGCCAAGAAATATTAAGGAGTCTGATGTGAATAGCTTTAAAAAAAAATTAAGGAAACTGCTCAGCGAAAAATGCTATTATAATGTCGCAGATTTTATGTCAGATAAATTGTAGTACAAATTCCTATATCTATCATTCATTTTATTATTTTAATTATATTAAATTTTATTGACATGACCATGTAACATTTATGTACCTATTTAAATATTTGGCATTATAAATTTCTCTGACTTTGACAAATGTATGTAATTAATGAATTTTATCTGATTGTATAATTGGTTATGTTATTTTGCATGTGAATTACTTTATTTTTCTTTTTTAATATCTGCACACCTCTCTGAGGTTATGAAACAGCGCACCTATGCATTTATTATGTACCCTATACCAGCCCTAAACCTGTCTGTCTGTCCATGCAAATAAATGATTTGATTTGATTTGAATGTTTATTCACCTAAGATTTGCCGGTGAGAAAAGTTTCGAAACTTTTAAAGTGTATTTTAAAACTATTATTTTATTGTATTAAGTGATTATTTTTTGGTTATGATACAATGCAAAGACCGCCGCTTTACCAACGTAGTCATATGTATTATCTTCTCGGAAGTTTACTTGAAAATGAAGGAATTCAACAAAGAAACTCTAGGTAAGAAAATCTTGTCTATCTTTATTAAAATAATATGTAAATTAGAAATTTGGCAGAAACTTTTGAAGGAACTTCTACTGTATTAATACAATATATTGATTGTAATATACATAGTTACTATGTTTATCACTTTTTTTTTTTTATTTATCTAATTTTTTTTTTTTTAGTGAAACAAGGCGCAGAGCTAAACTTAGAAAGACGGCTGACCCTGTAGATATCAATGATATTGAATTTAAAAAGAGATATCGCTTAAACAAAGAAGCTTTCGTATTTCTCTGTGAGCAACTCCGTCAAAAAACTTTTTTAAGATCAAGTTCCAGGGTCACTTTAGAGCTTAAGGTACATGTGAATAACTTTAATATTTCAACTGAAATGGAAGTACCTGCAACCCACTAATATGAAATTATTTAAATGTTACAGGTTCTTTGTGCACTCTCTTTTTACGCCACTGGATCATACCAGTGCATAGTGGGAATGGCAAAATATTTAGGCCAAACCACAGTCAGCAAATGCGTCAAGGAAGTGACTTATCACACCTTTTTTTTTTAATTTTTTTTTTTTTTTAATTTGAGGAAACCCCCACGGGTCATCACCTCACCGGGGCCAAACGGAGAGGTGGTATGTCGGACTCGAACCGACTAAAACCACACAGTGTTCCATCACCGGGTCTTATAGCCGGGGCCTCAGGTGTACCCTAGAAAGGAAATCCCTGTGAACCCCGGCAGACTTGGCCGCCTGTTAAACCAGGCGACCCCACTATGAGGTGCAGATGGTTCTATCCCCTATAATTTTGAGAGGCGCGCGCGGAACACGTCGCGCCACCGTCTCGGGCCTGCTTCTGCTAGGGTGACAGATAGCCCCTTCTGTCGCCCCCAGGCAAGCGCTTATGGAGGCCGGAGATCGTTTTGCACTCTCCGGCGCCTGGTGCGTCTTCTGCGGGACGGAAGAGTACTTGTTCTCTCCCGTTCCCTCTCCGCCGCTTCTTTGGCATCCATCACTACCTCACAGAAAGAGGCGGCGGAATCCCACGCACTCTCGCTCTGGACCATGGACATAATCATAGTCTCCAGCGAGAGGCTACCCACACCAATGGCCGCCGTGAGGTCAGCACGCTGCTGCGCCCACGCAGAGCACTCCACCAGAGTGTGGAGTGCGGTATCCTCGCGGCGGCCCCCGCAGTGGTGGCACACAGACGTTGGCTCCCGGCCTATGCGACACAGGTACTTCCCGAAGCAGCCGTGTCCAGTAAGTACCTGCGTCATCCGGTAGGAGAGAGCGCCATGTCGCCTCTCCAGCCAATCCTCCATGACGGGCCTTACCGCCACAATTGAGGCGTGCCCTCCGCCAGAAGTGTTTTCCCTAGACGTCTCCACCTATCAAGGGGTACCTATACCATCTGCCACCTTACACATAGAGCCCTTGCAGGAAACTCATCTTCCCTATGATCCACCTCAGGTAAATCTAGAACAGTCATATGCCGCCCATATGGCCTACAAGTTTGCCGTTTGGATATTGAATAGAAGAGATACAACACATATATCTACCTTGGAGAGGAGGGCCATAGATGATGTGTCTACACCTCCTTTTATTAACCTATCTGAGGCTTGTAGACTCCATGTGGAGTATTTCTTCGAATATCTTGCCTGTTATCTAGTTGTATTGGACATATCATTTAGTACTAACCCTAACTCTATACTAAACGAGTTGAGGAAATCCCCAAATCGAACAGGGTTTGATGACTTAATAGATACTATAATATTAAGTGGTTTAACTCACTCATTCTGTTCTTTAACCAGGTCTTCTCCCATAGACCTACAGGATAGGGATGGATGGAGAAGGGCGGTATCAGATAGAGTATCCTATGAGGTGGACAAAGAGGTCTTATTCTTGGCAGACAGCTCCCTAGTGCTCATACCAGAGGAAACAAGACACCTATTCATCAGATGGTTCAGAACCATGGCTCATTACTTGAGAAGGAGAGTGGATCCGGAGATCATAAAAGGTATGAGGGGTCAGGAGATGAGAGATCTTCTAAATAGAGCACTTCCCAAGTCTCCCCTTAACCACATTAGGTGGCCACCCATGGCAATGTCTGAGGAGGAGAGCATAGCAGGCATCAGAAGAACAGCCAGACCAGGTCACAGACCAATAAGACCTATAGCAATCCCACCTACTCCTCTAACCCAGGAGACGGGTAATGAAGATGCCGACCCTGAGTTAGAGGAGGCCATGTGGTGTGTTGCTGGAGGGAGGGTCATGAACCAGCTCTACGAGATATTTGTTATACTGAGAGACAAGATAAAAGTACTACCTGATAAAGCCATTAGACTCTACACCCTTGGGGACAATAATGGGGCTGTATACTCCATGATTTGCCATATTCTATCCGGGAAAGTGGGAGGTGGATTTCCTTATTGGATAGGGAAGTCCACAAACATTCAATCTTCTCTTGAGACGGGCCCTAGCTGCGTTACAGGTGATCCCTGCTCCGTCCCTTATAACCACCAGGAGTTCCTAGCCAATATAGGGTTGAAGGGGAAACTGAGATATGAGAAGGAGGAGGATGTGGTGGATATATGGGTTGTTGCTGACTCGGAGTATATTAATTGCCTGCCTACAGATGCCGGAGGTCTACTTATAGCGCCTGGCGAGGTTTGTGTTGAGGAGGGGTGGAATAGTGTAGGATCCTTCAACTTCCAGAGAGTAAGAGGTGTCCCTCGGTCTATATGGGGCCAATGGGTAAAGGGGTTTGAGGCTGAGTCCAGGGTTACATATAATATGGGATTGGCACTTATCACACCTGCAATAGTAGGTCATTTTATTAAATTTCCAAATACTAGAGCTGAAAGGGATATAATAAAAAATAAGTTAGTATGAATATTTTTTATTTATTATATTCTGTTCGGTGTAATATAACCGAACACCTTAGTAAGTAATAAGCGAGTCACGCGTTTACCTAATTAGAGCAAACGTGTATAGAGTGAGTGCACTTTGTGTGACTGCGACATTCGGGTGCATTCATTGAAACATTATAACATTTTCATACATAACATTTAACTAACATTTTAACTTTTAAGAACTTATTGTGGAACTGAACAATATATTATTAGTGTGTAACATTTAAAACCTCTCTTTTATTTAACAATCACTGCAAACCTCGCGCTACACCGTACATAAGTTTTGGTCCTTCGATAGGACCTCGCGCGGCTTACATAGTTGTCGTAAAATCGCGACAAGTGCTCGGGCGAGGTATTGAACTGATTAACATATAGTGCTTGGAGTGTGTGTGCAAGGATTGCAGTGCTAACATTGGAGGAGCAGCAGCCACAGCAGATATAGGGGAGTGAAGTACCAATCAACAGACACGCAAGTCATACATTTCATTATTCTTTTAGCAAATATACATTTTACACTCAATCGTCATGGCAGAGCTTATTGATATGCAAGCGATGATCTATGAAAGCATCGTCAAGCTTGGCATTAACATTAAGAAGGATAGCGCTGAAAGAAAAATATTAGATTACTTCAAGAGGCGATTGAATACTTTGGAGGAATACTGGACGGAGTATGAGGGTAATCATGACAGGATTAGCGACGAAGTAAGTCAAACTAACTCTTATTTCGTCAATCGAGAACCTGAGAAGACTATGAAGGTATATGAAGAAGTGAAAGCCTTGATCAACCAGCAACACCAGAAGTTTTTGTCTAAGACTGCCAATTCGGTTGAACAAGGAAGGTCACCGTACAAGGCAGCATGCGGTGCTTCTCAGCCTGAGGAGGAAGAAACAACGGCGGTAACAGGACCCAGCTCGCAAACCCACATTTTGAAAACAAGTACGGGCACGAACAGTAAAGTCGACGATCTGTTACGGCGTCAACAACCAAATTTTAAAGCCTTCTTGCGAACAACTTCGAACATATATGTAGATTCTGTTTCGGAGAAATGGGAGTTCGAAGACGTTTTGAAAACTCTGGAAGCGAGATGGTCAACAATTGATACTCTGCATTGGGAAATTGAGAGTGAGCTAGACGAAGAAAATTTGTCATATAACTGCATGTTTGACAAGTATGAGAAACAATTCAACACTTTGAAAAAGTCTATAAACAAAAAGATGTGGTCCGTAGTGCATAGGAACAAGGCGACTCCCCAACTTGAAATTCCTGTGTTTTCGGGAACAACCAGTGGGTATCTTTTCGTGACTTGTTTACAGAAGCTATCCATAACAACCCATCATTATCTAACGGCCAGAAGATGCAATATCTCAAGAGTAAGGTACGCGGTGAGGCGGAAAAGCTTATACAACACTTGCAGATTAGTGCAGAGAACTATTTGGCATCTTGGGATATTCTTACGCATCGTTATAACAACACAAAATTGATATTTTCTTCACACATGAACATTCTTCTGAACCTTCCTAACATGCAGCAGCAGTCAGTACATCAAATTAAAAGAATGCATGATACAACAGTGGAATGTCTAAATGGCATTAAGAACTTGGGAGTGGACGTTACATCTTGGGACCCTATCGTGGTCCATATTTTAGGCCAGAAATTAGATAACGAAACATATAACGACTACATAGAGTCACTAAAGAATTCGAGAGAATTGCCAGTACTTAAAGAATTGCTTGGATTTTTGGAAACCAAATTCACGACCCTGGAAACGGCCTATAGAAAACAAGACACGGCCTCGTCGAAACATTATCAAACAAAGCAGAATAATCCATCATCCAACATAAAGAAATTAAATTATAACTTTTATAGTAAGTCGAACAATATGTACAATAACTTAAGTAACCCAAATAAATCCGTTGCGAAATCTATGCACGTGACAAACATCAAGTGCCCGATATGCAATAGTCAGCACGGCATTTATAATTGCAAAAAGTATTTAGCTCTGAGTGATGAATTAAGACTAAAAACAGCCAACAAATTGAAACTCTGCACTAATTGTTTATTCAGTCATTATGGCAATAAGTGCAACTCTACGTTAACATGTCGTAAGTGTCAAGAACCGCACAATACGATTCTACATGATGCACTTACAAAACATTCAAATTTTTCAAGTCGTAATCATTTAACACAACAAGAGCATGAAAATTTCGCTGCTACGTCACATACTTCCCAAATTGACCCCTCAGAGATATTGCTTGCGACAGCGTTGTTGAAAGTCGAAGCCTCTGATGGTTCATGTTATACTATGCGAGCTTTAGTCGATCAAGGTTCCCAAATATCATTAATAACAGAAAAGGCGGCTCAGCTGTTAAACATTAAAAGACAAAGATGTAAAGGAGTAATTTTCGGTGTAGGACAAAAAGAAAGCAATTACAAGGGAATGATTTCTATAGAATGTGCTTCATTATGTAACAATTATACATTAAAAGCGGAAGTTTTTATTATGACAAATCTCATAAAAAGCCTACCAAACAAAAGCTTCCCGAAACCAGATTGGTCACACATAGCTAACATACAGTTGGCCGATCCGGAGTTCCATAAAAGCCGCCCAGTGGACTTGTTACTCGGAGCGGACATTTATGCGAACATAATCCTCGGTGGTATTATTAAAAGTGGTAACAACTATCAGCCCTTAGTACAACAAACCCAACTAGGGTGGTTGTTATGCGGTAACGTAACAACATATCAATGTAACGTTGTATTGAATAACTTAGAAGATATAAAAAGGTTTTGGCAGGTGGAAGAGATTAGTGAGACGTCAGACCTATCACAAGAAGATCAAGAGTGTCTAACATTTTATGAGTCAACAAGAAGAAGAACAGACGAAGGCCGCTATGAGGTTAGAATACCACTGAAAGAAGAATTGAAACACAAACTGGGTTTATCTAAACCGATGGCAATTGCGCAATTAAAAAATTTAGAAAATAGATTTAAGAAACAAGAACAGCTGGCGGATAAATATAGGTCATTTATGAGCGAGTATCTCGAGTTACAACATATGAAACCCGAAGAAACAAACACAACAGCGAGCTTGCAATGCTACCTACCTCATCATGGAGTACAGCGCGATGAGTCATTAACTACCAAGTTACGAGTAGTATTTAATGCGTCCGCTAAAACATCAACAAAGTTTAGTTTAAACGATGTAATGTATAAAGGGCCTAACATGCAAAAGGACTTACAGTCGTTGTTATTACAGTGGAGACAGTATCCTTACGCTTTTACCGCTGATATCGAGAAAATGTATCTTCAGATTTTAGTAAATAGCATAGACCAACACCTTCAAAAAATCGTTTGGAGGGAGTCCCCAGAACAACCCACACAGAGCTTCCAATTGACTACGGTCACTTATGGTACCAAAGCAGCACCATTTTTAGCCATTAGAACATTAAAACAGCTGGCGGCAGACGAGCGCATTAAACATCCTGAAGCAGCAGAGGTCTTGGAAAACTCATTCTTCATGGATGACCTCGTTTATGGCACCTATAGCATTGAAAAAGGAAAGTACCTTGTTAATGAATTGATCCAACTATTAAAATTAGGTGGATTTAATTTAAGAAAATGGACCTCTAATAGTCATGAATTATTGGCGAGCGTAACACAGAATGTGGAGGAAAACATTTATAACTTCAAAAATGAGGATACGTCCAAAACATTAGGCCTATGCTAGGAGACGAAACAAGATCATTTTACATTTAATTGCAATTTCACACCAACAAAAGGAAAACTTACGAAAAGAAAACTACTTTCAGAAATTTCGAAACTATTTGACCCATTAGGCTGGTTAACACCGTTATCTACAAAACTAAAATTACTTTTCCAAAAATTATGGCAAACAGATTGTCAATGGGAGGATGTGGTATCTGAGGACATATATAAGGAGTGGTCTAAGTTAGCAGCGGAAATCGTAAACATAAAATATTGTGGGGTACCGAGATGGATTTTAACACAACCGGGTAGTGTTATTGAATTCCATGGTTTTTGTGACGCTTCCATGGAGGCCTATGCATGTGCGGTATATGCTCGAACAAAACATAGTCAGCAAACTATATTAGTAGCCGGCAAATCTAAACTTGTACCACACAAGAAGGCGATAACATTACCGAGAATTGAGCTATGTGGTGCAGATCTACTAGCGAAACTCATGAACAAAATTATAAATAGTGTTAACTGTACATATGAAATCTATGGTTGGTGTGATTCCATGGTCGTACTAAGCTGACTGTGGCTACACTTAGACAACAGTACTGGATACCGGGAGGAATTAAAACAATTAAGGCACAGTTACGTAATTGTATAGTTTGCCGGAAGCACGACTCAAGAAAGGAACATCAATTGATGGGAAATCTACCCGCGGCTAGAACAAACCCTGCCCCGCCGTTTTACCACACAGGGGTAGTTCAGGTAGTTTCATGGAGGTGAAAGCCAGCAAAGGTAGAGGTGCCCGAACAACAAAAGGATATGTCGCTGTGTTTGTTTGTATGGTGACTAAAGCCGTGCATCTGGAGTTGGTATCTGACCTCACCAGTTCTACATTTTTAGCAGCGCTCAACACGATGGCGGCCAGGAGAGGATCACTGTACATGTGATGTGGTCACATGTACAGTGATCAAGGAACCAACTTTATCGGAGCGAATCGGATGCAAGTTTCTCTCGGAGATTGCAGATATGAACATTGAATGGCACTTTAACGCACCATCCTGGCCTAGCGCTAGGGGTTTGTGGGAAAGAGCAGTGCGTAGTTTAAAACATCACTTGAAAAGAGTTGTCGGGGAACAACGACTAACGTTTGAAGAATTCTCCACGATTCTAACAAGACTAGAAGCTTGTCTTAACTCCCGACCGCTCTGTTCGCTGACCGAAAACATAGAAGATTTAGAATATTTAACACCGGCTCATTTTTTGACAGGAAGATCTGGCCTAACAGTCATTGAGACAAAGTTTGATGCTCGCACACGGTGGCATTTAGCTAATAACATTTTTCGAAACATTTGGTCCAAATGGAAAACAGAATACTTAACACAGTTGACGGCCAGAGATAAATGGGCGAAACCTCAAAGAAACATGAATATCGGAGATATGGTCGTTGTGCACGAAGACAATGTCCCAGCGGGGAAATGGATCATGGGCAGAGTCATAGACGTACACTCTGGCAGTGACGGGTACGTGCGAGTAGTTACCTTAAGGACGAAAAGTGGGATTATAAAACAGCCGATTGTCAAACTCTCGATTTTGCCTATTGAAACAAATGAACAACGAAGCATTTGCCCGGAAACAAGCACCCAAACAACAAATACTGAAAGGGAACCTTTCACAATACAGAGCAAAAATATTACCCGAAGGAGAAAGGTGAACCCTGTTACCTTCTCGAACATTGTTATGGCTCTAACATTTTTTATAACTCTTTGTGGCTGTGTAAGCGGAACATATAATGTTACGCAGGTTGGAAAGGAGCATTCTTTGTTTTTTGATCCGGCTCGAAGGACCAAAACTTATGTACGGTGTAGCGCGAGGTATATTGTATGAGTATATTGTTCAGTTCCACAATAAGTTCTTAAAAGTTAAAATGTTAGTTAAATGTTATGTATGAAAATGTTATAATGTTTCAATGAATGCACCCGAATGTCGCAGTCACACAAAGTGCACTCACTCTATACACGTTTGCTCTAATTAGGTAAACGCGTGACTCGCTTATTGCTTACTAAGGTGTTCGGTTATATTACACCGAACACCATCATTTTAAAATGTATTGAATTATGTGGAATTAGTATACAGTACATTATTTGCTTTAAAAAAAAATAAGTACAGTTAATAGTTTTATTTTAATCTTATTTCATAAAATCATGAGCCAACATGAAACTGTAATTATTATTGAAATCTATTTTTAAGTTACAGATTTTTTGCTAAGTTTGGTTTCCCTGGTGTGACAGGGTGCATTGATGGAAGTCATTTCCATATTTTTACGCCCAATAAAGAAATTGAACATTTATTTTACTGTAGAAAGCATTTCTATTCCCTGAATGTTCAAATGGTAAGCAGTGACATAGTAACAAAATTAATTATTAGTAATAAAATATTTTCCACAAGGCTTTACATTTAATTTCAGATATGTGAAAGTGACTGCAGAATTTTAAATGTAAATGCAAAATATGGAGGGGCCACCCATGATGCTTTTATATGGGAAAATAGTTTAGTCCACAATTATATGAAAGAGTGGGTTAGACGCAGTCGGTGAACTTCGCAACTTGTACACCATGCTCAAATGGTGCACTTCGCATTTGGTGCACTTCTCAATTGGTGCATTTCGCAACTGGTGCACTTCTCAATTGGTGCACTTCGCAAAAGGAGCACTTTTTAAGATGAGTGGAGATTTGGCAAATTGTCTAAAAATGAATGAATCTTTGGTTTAGCGCAGGTAATTTTCTTAAAAATATAATCAACTAACACCCTTACAAGTAGGTACACACTTACTTACAACTTAAATAATTTTCAATATTAATACAAAAAATCACTCGAAAGTTATAAACAAATTTTGCAAAATAATTATTATAATAACAAAGTGATTATGCTATTAAGTACTTTTATTAGATATTTTTATTTTATAGAGAGGTAACCCAATATCCCCATTATAATAAAAGAACTACTTTGTGCAATGTTGCAATCGTTCAGTTACCTATGATGAAACAAGGAAAATTGTTATAAGAAGATCTGCACATACTTGTGATGGACAAGACAATACTAGAAATAAAATACGTAATCATATATCGTTTTTAAAAAAGGCCGTATGCAATGATTTTAGGTCTGTCCAAAAAATATTTGAGGAGAATGATGCAAAGTTACGCAGAATTGTTGAAAATAAATATCATTTTTTACTACCATCATTTCATTCCGTCAAGGACACCATAGTTCTCCTGCAGATGTACATATACCTAAAGCATTAGGTAAGAATTTTTTTTGTGTGTGAGGACGGTGAAGAAGAAAAAAATATCATTTTTGCTACTAACACAGTAAGAAAACTAATGAAAGCGCCAGGATCGTATTACGCAGATGGTACTTTTCAATCAGCTCCACGGCCATTTTATCAGGTTTACACTATTCATCTGGATGTGAACTCAAACAAACAGGTTACTGGCATAATACCTGCAATTTATGTTTTATTACCAAATAAAACACAACAAACATACACACGGCTCTTTTCAATATTGAAGGAAAAACTCGGTATAATTATTAAAAAATTTAAATCTGATTATGAAATTGCGCAGTTGAATGCGGTTAAATCAGTTTTTCCGGCTGTAGAATTGAGTGGATGCTACCGTCATTTTAACGCCGCTATATGGAAAAAAGCTAAATCACTGAAATTGCTAAGCACAAAAGCTGGACGGAACACCGCTAGGTTGTCCTCCATTATACCATTAGTACCGGAGAACCATAAACCTGCCGCGTGGACCTACATTTTAAGTGTTTCTCCAAACAATCAACAAATGACGAAATTCCAAGAATATTTTGAAAAAACGTGGTTTCCGAAAATGCCACCGTCAATTCTGAGCTGCGCAAATCAGACACACAGGACTACCAATGCCTTGGAAGGATGGCATCGCCGTTTAAATGCTCGAATACATAAACGTCCCAACTTGTACATGTTTGTACACAAATTAAAAATCGAAAGCAAGTATTGGGATAAGCGTGTGTGTAACATTTTATTTCACAATGTCAGAACAAATCGTAAACATCGTGATGTGATATTTGACCGAAAATATAAGAAACCATTAGTTAAATTGGAAGCCGGAAATATCACTGTGGAACATTTCATGAAAAAGGTCATTTTTCTCCAATTATTAAAGTAACTTAAAACCATGTATAATTTAATATTATGTGAATAAATAAAAATATGATTTTGGTAAAATTTATATCAATATACTTAATTAATAGTAACAATTACTAAATAAAAATACAGCTTTAATTTATAAACTGTTTTAAAAAAACAGGCTATGAATTAATTTAAAGCTTATATTTAATTAACAATAATAACTATAACTAAAAAAGTACAGTTATTAAAAAAAAGGTTATTGATATAATATGATATTATATCATGACTTTATTATGATAACTTTATTGCTGTAAATCTACATATTTTTTCCTACATAATTGTATTTTTATGACTTCCGAGTGTGATATTTTTTTAAATAATAAAAATGTTATTGTGATTAAGTTACGTTTAATTAAAATAATTTTCTGTCATATTTGTTTATAACTTTCGAGTGACTTTTTGCGAAGTGCACCATTTGATCATGGTGTACAAGTTGCGAAGTGCACCGACTGCGTCTAACCCGAAAGAGTTACATAGAAACAATGAGCAAGTTTGGTTATTAGGTTAGTGTCAAATAAATAGTACTAGTTATTCGTAAAACTAATCGAACCACTTCCATAATATTTATAATTATTAATAATAATAATGTTTATTTCTTACTACAATATACAGTTTACAACAAACAGTTTAATAAGTATACATAATTCAGGTAAATATACATTGTAGGAGACTGGTGCCTAAGCTAGGCTCTAGGCCTGTGTTTCAGGACACCCCTTAACATTACTTTATATAAAGACAATATGTTTTTATTTTAAGTAAAAGGTAGTGTTAGTAGAATATGTAAGTTTGTGTGTGGGTGTGTGTTTGTATTTAATTATTATAATATTAATCTTATTATTACTTAATATTATTATTATTAATTGTACATATTTAATTATTTGCAGGTGATTCTGGCTATCCGCAACGTCCCTGGTTAATGACACCAATTCTGGATGATGCTTCGGCACAGACATACGAGTACATCCCTAAATTTAGCTGAACTTCAACCTGGTCCTTCAGGTGAAAAAATTAAGACAAAACAAATGGAATCAAAGGTTTGGAATACAATGATTGATTAATGGTAATAAGAGTTCCCTAAAGAAAGGTAGACAAAATGTTACTAAAATTTAAGTTTCATTCACATTGTTATCTTTTTTTACAGTTGTTTCCTATTAGCAGTATTCCATCCATGACCAATAAACAAGGACTGAATTAACATATAAGTATATGCAGAGTTCGTCGGCTGGAAAATAAAATTAAAAACATTAAATCGAAGCACATATTGAATGTTTTAAATGATAGTGAAGCTGTTAGGAATTTGACAAATAAATTAACTCCATTTGCTTTAATGCTACAAGGTGAGCTAAAAATGTCAAGAGAAAAAATAGAGACAGAAGATGGACGACAGAACAAAAAATTATTGCTCTGAGACTTTTTTAAAGATCTCCAGCAGCTTATCAATTCCTTCAAAGACTGTGGTGTCTCCCAGCACCAAGCACTTTAAAAAACTTTAGGATCATTTCGACTGACTATTGGCCTAAATGACAAGGTTTTTACTAGTTTAAAAACTATGTCAAAACACAAGAGCCTTCTAATAATGATTAGGTGCTTATGCTAGATGAAATGTCAGTAAAAAAACATATTTGGTACAACAAAAAGGAAGACAAAATCGCGAAGGCTACCAAGACCATGACAGACGTGGAAGATCACGACAAAAGGTGACGCATGCCCTTGTTTCAATTTCTGCGGGCATTAGAAACAGAGTTAAACAACCTATAGCATTTTATCTATCAGGGTCAAATATGACTTCAAATAAAATATCTGTCCTAATAAAAGATGTAAGTAAATTGAAAGTTATTTTTCTATCCAATGAGAATAGTTATTTTTTTCTGGGTGAAAAATATTAGTTAGGACACTAAAGATTAGATTTTGGATGATACTCATATGATATGATGATACTGAAGGATACAGGTTCAACTTCTACGAATATGATAGAATTTGGAGGTGACTTACCCTCCACTGAAAGGGGGGGGGGGAAGGAGCGGGCCGGAATGTCAAGCTGACACACGTGGCTTGAATATCTTCTCAAATCCCCTTTTTTCGCCGGTTCTTGAGTTTTATCACCACCAAGACGTTTTTCTTGATGACAGGGAACATTCGCGTGTGATTTTATAAATATATATATAGCGGTTTAATTATAATTTAGGAGCGTTTTTAGCGGGAGCTCCAATGCGTGCGCGTCGTGATCTTTTTTGCGAGAGAGGAAGCGGGAGGTGTAGGATAATAGGAGGGGCGTGTTATGCGTTCGGAAATGTGTTATGAATGTTTAATACTTATGTAGTATAACTTTATCCTATAAATGTGTGAATTAAAAGTAAAATATAATTATAGGGTAAGCGGCGTTTACAGAATTTAATATTGATATTTAAAATTATGGATTAATTAACGTTGTTATATTACGCCTCTTCAAAGTTTTACAAAAATGTTTTGAAATGGGAGTAAACATTTCAGCAATCGTTTGTGATATGGGTGGAATAAACAAAAAACTTTAACGGTCTTGGGTGATTTCAAGGAGTCTCCATACTTTACATTTGCAGGACATAAGTCGTGACTATTTTTGACCCTGCTCACTTACTCAAATGCTTCAGAAATATGTTCCAGAAATACAATATAAAATGTAAAACAAGTATAACATTTAACAATGTTAAACGAACAGGTAATATATTTGGCAGGACTTTTCTTATTGAACACCAGAGCAATATAATATATTCTTTTGTATTTATATGTATAAGTACTAGCAGCGCCCCGCGGTTTCATCCGCGTAAGTCCCGATCCCGTGGTAATATCGGAATAAAATGTAGGCTATATGTACCTACATACCAAGTTTCATCGCAATCGGTTCAGTAGTTTTGGCGTGAAAGAGTAACAAACATCCATACAACCTCACACACTTTTATAATGTTAGTAGGATATATATTACAATTTAAATAATTTGCTCATCTATTATGTTATTTACTAATTTATGTGTATAATGCTTTAGAATTTAAACGCAAAGTTTAATTGCACCTAGAATAATGTATGAAATATTGTCATTACTTTCTAGGTTTCGCCAAATGGAAACACTTTATTTTATCTTCTTAACTTCCAGGCTTGCTAGCCATTGCTTTAGCTGCTAGAAATTGAAAATAAACAAGCTTCAACAAATGAAAAAACTATTATGACTATTAGTAATACTAAAATACCACAAGAGCAGTTAGTAAAACTTTTGCCAAAAAATGCAATAATGCATAATATAAAACCAGTTGCTGTGAATAAAAAAATTAAAATGAAAAACAAAACAAAACTACTATAATGATTGTGATGAAATCTTAAAGATTCTCGAGGAACAGTGAGATTTAATATTTTTTGTTTGATTTTTTTAAGACAAAAGAGATTGATTTAAGACACTTATTTTATGTTTATTAGGAAGACACCTTGTACGTAATTAAAATAACTTATATACAACGATATAATCAGTACCTAAACAGTGTTTTATTTATTTGTTGTTTAATTGTTTTCCCTAATTCCAGAACTGTTATAATTTTATTTGCCATACTATTTTAAGAGACGAATTGAAACATTTTTTCAAATAGGTATATAAAGTCCTTACCTATCCAGAAACGACAGGCAAGTAACAGCCCTGTCGAAAATATCTATTAACCCCATACGCGACCCTATTCACCCCAGGGCGTAGGTAATTCGGGTCAAGTAATTTTTTTTTAACTTTTTGTTGGTATTCTTTTATAAAAACATATCTTATTGCATTTTAAATGAAAATATAGACTACCACTAAGTGAGGGGTATAGATCAAAAGCGCCTCTATCCCATTTCAAGTTCTTATTGTTTTTTAAGTGCTAGCAATGATATTCTACTTCTCTTCGGTTTCATTGAATAAAATACGTGCAATATTGTCTCTATCCTATAGAAAATTACTTCAAATTTATGAAGTTAGGTACAAAACCACCTCTGTCGAAACATAAATAACAAAAGCGCCACTATCGTGGCTCGACCAATCACAGGACAGTATTTTGTATAGGAATGTAATGGCGTCCGACTGTTATTTTGGGTTACGATGCAGTTTTATTTTCTTGTTTTTAAATAGAAAAACATCATAAAATGGAAATCAATATTACTGCGGTTCAAGGGAATAAAGCAAGGAAAAGGATTCGAAATGAAAATGAGTGGAAGCGCAACGTAAAAAAGCGGGAAAGGTAAGTTTTGTTTGCTTTACTAACGGTCGTATTTATGCAATACGCGGAACGTGAATAAGTAAGTTCTTACTTACAGTTTATAGTTTTTTTATAATATACCATATTAATAAACCTATACCGTCCGTTCTGTTATGTCTGTCTATCTATTACGGTCACAAGTCTTTTGAACCGCAATAGCAAGCTAGTTTCATT
The DNA here is from genome assembly GCA_963859945.1 of Euplagia quadripunctaria. Lineage (NCBI taxonomy): Eukaryota > Metazoa > Arthropoda > Insecta > Lepidoptera > Erebidae > Euplagia > Euplagia quadripunctaria. Next base: position 5,711,345 of record OY982581.1, on the reverse strand, counting down.
GATTTTTTTTTTAACTCAATTGTTAACTTTTTAGTAAACTAGCAGTCTTCTTCCAAAACAAAAGTAAGCCTAAGTTACCCCTTATAACACCAGGTATCTGCCAGTGAAAGCCCGTGAAAATCGGTTCACCCGACAGACAGACAGACAAAAATTTTAAAAACTGTTTTTCGGGCATAGGTATCGTGCAAATAACTACATAAGCTTAAAAAAACGTATTATTTTGACATTACAAACAGACACTTTAATTTTATTTATTTGTATTGATTAAGTAAATAATTTCAGGTACTCTGCTAAAAGACTACCAAACATAATGGATATTACAAGTTGTAGACATAAGAAGGGTGACAAATTAAAATGTACCACGCTACATTCTCAAGACATAAGACAATTTCATCAGTCATTTTACGCCAAATCTGATAAAGCATTCCAAGATAATTTTTGCTTAAAATTCATGAAAGTACACACACCGAAGCGCCGAAGACGTATAGTGGGAAGCAGTGCCGAATCAAAAACTTTCATAAAGTTTTATGTCCGTACATACACGAATCCATACAAATCAATAAGAGTTTATCAAAGAACCGTTTCCAGGATTCTTGACGTCGGTATTCATAGGCTTCGTAATATATCAAAAATATTCGTGCTACATGGCAATATACCACAAGAAACTCGGGGCGGTGATAGAGTTTCAAGTAAAAATGCCGCAAAAAAGGAAAATGTTAAGCGGTTTATTGAGTCGTTTACATGTATTGAGTCATACTACTGTAGATCAGTTACATCAGAAAGAAATATGTATTATCTTATTTAAATATTCGCAAAATGTGGAGGATGGATGTTTCAGCATCAACAAGAGGATGAAAGCCTCTAAGTGCGACATTGCTTTTTTAGAAAGATTTTTAATACAAATTATAACATCGGATTTAATACACCCAGTGTGGATATTTGTTCCAAGTGTACAGAACTTACAGATGAAATAAAAAAAACACAAACTGAAGAGAAAATTCAATTAATGGCTTCATTGCGGGTCCATAAATTAAAAGCTAAATGTTTTTGTACCTTTTTGCAGGAATATGATGAAAACATGATCACGATATCATTTGATTGCCAAAAGAATCAAGTTTTACCGAAGGTTGCAGACCAAGCTGCATATTATTCGCGGCAACTCTACATCTATAAATTTACTATCGTGATCGGTACAAGTAAAAACAAATTTCCGAAGGAAAATGGCCGAATATACACGTGGACTGAAAATGTCCATGCTAAATCATCCAATGAGATCGCTTCAGCCGTTTTCGATTTACTCTCACTGATTTTACCGAGAAAAAGAAGCTGCGGATCATGGCAGATGGATGTGGCGCTCAAAACAAAAATAGTGTCATGATTGTTATGGTTGCGTACTGATTAACAAATTGTGCTCATAGTAACGTCAAGATCTTTGAACTTATATTTCCTATTCCCGGGCATTCATTTTTGCCAGCTGATCGTATATTCGGACTAATGGAAAAAGAGATAAAGAACAAACAAATAATTATAGACCCATCCGAATATAGATACATTTATAATCATTATGGCATTGTCCGCAAATTGGGCGAGAAGGTAGTTGTGAAAGATTGGAAGGCCTATATGACTGAAACACTAAAACCTCCAGGCCAATACCACTTTAAATTTGCTGATTGCTAGAGATATTACGTAACCAGAGTTAAGAACAAGCTGGGGCGTTTTCTATTGAGAGGGGAAATGCATTATAAAAGTGACATTGGAGTCGCTAAAAGTGTCATAAAACGTGGTGTATCTTCAACATCAGAGTTTGGTATCAGGGATATACCACTATTTCAAACAAACATATCTGCTTTGAAACTGAAAGATGTTAACAATTTGCTAATAAAACATTTCAGTGCAAATTGGAAATCAGGACTAGGTGATCAGCTTTTGTTTTACAAGAATGTTTTAGAAAACACTAATGTCGGTGAACCTGAAAATCAAGAGCACTGTGAATACCTGGAAGAGGTTGGAACGTTGTCTGTATAGTTTTGAATTCCTTTAATAAAAAAATTGATGAATACGGTACAGTTTTTAGCATTAAAACCAAACATAATAAATTCCTAATAAAGATACTTTGACCTACCTGCTGCATAAAACCATCCATACCAGCAATTGAGGCACAAAATAGCGTCTATCCGATAATGACAGATGCAAAACCGCCTCTATCCAGATTTCAATGTCTGTTTCTAATTATTACACTGTGTATTAAATTAGTTTAGTCTTATAAATATAATATAATATCAATTCACCACGATATTCTATTCAAATATGGATAATTGCATAATGTTTAGTACAATAAATGTTTTTTTTTTAATTCTGAAAAAAAAATAAAAAGTGGATAGAAGCGCTTTTGCATCCAAACCTCTCAAGTAAAGAAAAAAACGATGAAAATTAATGTCGAACTTAGAAAGTGTCCTGATTCACCCATTTTACGGTAACTTGCCATTGGTGCCTTAATTTTATTCAATATTTTCTCTTCAAATAAAAACAGTTTATTTAATCATGATGTCTTACAATTTAACACACTCCCCAAAATTTATTCAATCAAAGGAATAAAGGCCACTAAGTTTTTTTTCTGTATCAGGAAAACAGTAAAGTTAATAAATTGTTTAACTTAACAGTTGTTTAAAACAATGATCCTTTTTTTAAATTTTAAACTTTATAATGAAACTAGCCATTTTAAATGAAAAACATCAGTGTAAAATGAAAAGTACGGTACTTGTCACTTTTATTTTCTTTTCGTTAGTAATGTAGTAGAGTATAACTTACTCTATTAGCAATAATGCACTCCTGAAGCCTCGCTTGCATATTCTGGATCAAATTCCTTACGTTTTCATCTGGAATCTCCTCCCATGTACGTTTTTAAACGGCAATCAGCTGCTGCTGGTTGTAGAAACCTCGTTCATTCTATGTAACCTTTCGTTTTAATTGGTTCCACATATGCTCAATTGGATTTAAATCCGGACTGTTAGCTGGCAATGGTAATAGAACTCAATATGAGACTCTTCCAGTACAGCTTGGGTCGCTCGAGCTGTATGTGTATGGGCATTGTCTTGCATCAGAACGAATTCAGGACCCATTCGCTATGCAAATGGGATCACTTGAGGCCTGATGACGTCCTCGATGTAACTATCTGCAGTTACGGTACCCCAATTTAACATGGTGAGCTCAGTTTTACCGTGTAAACTAATCCCACCCCAAATCATTACGTTGGGACCGCCGAAACGGTCAACTTCGTGGATGCAGGACTCCGAAAACCCTTCACCGCGTCATCTCCATAATCTAATACCACAATCATCATTAAAAAAAATTACTTTAAACTCACCTGCACCATGCCCCACTCATTAATTCCCTAGCTCAAATAGTGACGGGAGAATCTTAAATGGTTTGCACGTTTAGCCTTGGTCAGAGGAATTCGAACAACTTGTCGTCTTGACATTTGTTGGTCTACGTGTAGTCGATTACAAATAGTTAGGTTACTTATACGGGCAACTGTTGTCAGACGTGATGGAGGTGTTGCAACTTACGGGCCGTCTTTTCTCCAAATGATGGCCAGTACTTTTCAAATTAGGAACACGACCACCTACATGAAAGAGATCAGACACCAAAGAGTTCGTAATATTTGCAAATATACCAAAAGCACACTTATCATATCTTCTTGCTCGACTCAAACGATAGTTGAAAACCCTTTGTTCTACACTCAGATGCTTTCCTGGATATGGACGTATTAGATTGTTAAGTAACGGTAGGCCTTCATCCGCGATAAAAACATAGGGAACGGATTTTTTAAGCCCCGGTAAAGGCTTTGGCACTGGTACGGGAAGTCGACTCTAATTCGTTTAGTTTTGTATTGTAAAAAATCGTGGAATCACATTCCTTTCCATACGATCCTATTTCGACATATACAAATCGATATTTAAAATCCACTAACGCCAGCAAGACAATAGAATTGTAGCTTTTGTAATTGAAAAAAAAACTGATCATCTGTGGGCAGGACTGCAAATTCGGATGTGTTTCCCGTCCAATGCTCCCATGCAATTCGGGAAATTAGTTTTTGTGTCAATATCTTCAGCAATTTGTTCTACTAGCTCTTCGGTTATTTTTGGTATACTTTCCCTTAAAAGAATGTCCCATATAGCGCGACAAACTTCTCGTACAATCTTCCCGATTGTGGTTTTTCTACGATAATCTGTGAATTCTATATCTCTAAATGAATTACCTGTTGCCAAAAACCTGTAAAGAGACATGTCATTAAATATTACATTACACAAAGAATTAATTTCAACTTTTTAACATATTTTTCGTATATTTCCTATTTTTATTTTGTGCAATAAAGGGAATTGTACTGTATTTTATATTGATTGTTACAGGTAATGACGTCATTAAAAAATGGACTAACATTAAAGATACTTTTTTCAAATATATAAAGAAGCTAGAACTTTCAAAGAAATCTGGAGCTGGTGGCAGACATATAAAAGAATATCATTTATATAAACAACTCATGTTTAAAAAAAAAAATGAACCAAATTTAACTGACGATAGCATAGAAGAAGAATCTCAAACTCCAAACACTAGGTCACGATATCAACCCTACAGTAAAACTATACCAAAACAAAAACAAAGTTGCGATGAATTTGATAGGCAAATTGTCGAAACTTTAGCCACTTCTGAAAATACATATCTGTCATTTTTAAAACCATTTTGCCGTCTCTTAACAAGTTAGATGACCACCAGACCTTGCTATTTCAAAGTGGAATATTAAAGATTTTGATGGATTTCCATCAAAATCTTTTAATTTTTATTTGATTGACCTATTCACTCAAAAGCTGAAACTTGAATATGTGACCTGGTCATTTTTCGAAAGTGGCCATGGCAAAGGAGTTGCTGACGGTATAGGTGGATCTGTGAAAAGAGTTTTAGATCGACAAGTTTGCTTTGGAAAAGACATTAGAGAAGCTTCCGACGCTTTCCACATTTTAAAAGCCTCTATGAAAACTGTCAAAATCTGGTTTGTCGAGGATAAAGAAATAAACAATATTATTTCGATGCTTCCAAATAATATCACGACATTGACGGGAACATTACAAATTCATCAGATAATTACAAAAGGAAACGGTATCTTAGCCTACAGGGATATTGGTTGTTTCTGCGCAGAACTCAAAGGTTTATGCAGCTGCTTTGGCTTGAGAACTCATTGTGTCAGAAGGAATACGAAAATTAAAGACACTTGTTTAACGAAATCAACAACTTTCAATTTACCTAACGAATACCAATTATTATCCTCTACGGAAATTACAGCAAGAATCCTGAATTTGCCTATAGAACTCGTCACACCGGAAATCACATCAGAGAAACTAAATCAGCCTATGGATGAATTAGCTACCTCGGAAATAGTATCAATAAATCTGAATATGTCTATAGATGAAGTAGACACCCTCGATATTACATCAGTGAACCTGAATCTGTCTATGAATGAAGTAGCTACCTCCGAAATCGTCCCAACAAACCTGAATTGGCCTATAGATGAAGTAAATAACCTCGATATTACATCAGAGAACCTGAATCTGCCTTCGGATAAAGTAGAAGTAGTGTCAATGAATCTAAATTTGCCTATGGGTGTTGATTTAAATTTAATAGATAATAATTTTATGCCTACATATATTTTACCTGATGCAGAGTCTAATTCTCCAGGGCCAAGTTGTGTTAAATATGAGGCCAAAGAGAAAATTATACCGAAAAAGACTGTAAATGTTTTGCCAGATAACACCTATAAATCATATTGCCCAGGACCAAGTTCTACTAAAAATGATAAATCCAATTGCAAAAAAGGAAAATAAATGTGTACCAAATAAAATAAAGACTAATGCAATCTTATCAAAAAAGCATATAGAATTCCCAAATTGCAGTGGTTGTTCTTGCTCGATATGGCCTGCAAACAAAAATACTGTTCTGACTGCGTTGGTGGGCCCATAACTATTGATTATTTGTGTGATAAATGCTTGGGAGACAGCTTAAATTAGCTAAGCTTAATTAGGCTTGCTTAAATTATAGCGTTTGGTTTGATTCAACTCACGGACAGGAACGCCGTCGTATCCGTGTATCGCCTAAAGCCTGCATTCATCCTTAACAGTACAGAAGAAACATACAAAATACACCATACGTCACCCACTAGAATGACGTCACCCACACCGGCACTCACATCTGATACTCGTGCATCAGCCATCAGCAGAAACGACCACGCGCCGATATGACACACGATATGGCCGTGAAATTCGACCAGCCGTGCGATTTGCAACCTAAGCACTAGTTGCAATCAATTAGTTAATTGTCTGTTAATTACACTGGTCTGCAACGAAATCCTCCTTTCAATAAAATTATGATCCGTATAAAGAGTTTAGCATGCTAAATCTATATCTGCTTTTTGTTTTGTGCTATCACGTACACTTTTTTCTGAAGTTGATTTTTTAAATATTTAAAAATTTTGGAATTTTTTTACTGTCATTCTCGCGTTAACGCAACTTTTATCAGTTCAGTACCTCGAGCACGAACGACTTGCGAAAAAGTATTCGTATCGCTATCGACAAAAAATTGTATGGGATTTGTACAGCGCCCCTATCGTGCGTAAAAGTAACTAGTTTCAGCAACACGAACGATTCTAAGTTAGTTTCGTATCGCAAACGTATCGTCAAGTGCTCGATACGTGACACTTTATAAACAAATTTGAGAGCACGAAGTTAACATTGACGTACGGTAACGTAAATTTCGAAGGCTGGCTATCGAATACAGTCGAATGTAACGGTTGAAATTTCATGTGCAGAGTAGGCGCCAAAAGATACGCATAACGGAACAATGGAAAAATCCGACCGTACTCCCCGAGCAATAATTTTGCAGACAATTTACCACAGCGCACACAGTCATGTGATAGTTACCACCTATAAACTCGATCCTAAAAGTGAAGAATTTTATGGTGGCCACACTCGTTCAACGTCATACGATCTGAAGGAAGTGCTTGTTAACCGCGTCATGCAAGTAAGCGGCAGTGGGACGCATTTACCACTGCTCAATTCCCGAATTATGCTTGATATATCAAGTGATCGCACATGTATGGCTTCAATTGTGAATGCCTATCCTAATACTGAAGACTTTAAAAATCCATACCAACACAGAAATGCTAGGCCCAATGCTGAACCACTGCGATTGAGCGTTGGTTCAACTCACTTAGTGAATTACACCCCAGTAACTCATGGTAGAGTACAGCTCAGCAGTTCTTTCCTGACTGCCATCAGTCCTGGAGATATGCTCACTCCCATGGAGAAAAGGGAGCGAAAGCGCAATAATGAAAAGACTACGAATACTACTACTTCAGTCACCCCCCGAACTACCAGTGCCGCCCAAGGTCCGTCCAGAAACAGAAGAGAACGTACTTTGACATCAGAAGCCCTCCCATCTACGTCCTCTGATGAGAGAGCTTCATCTCTTCCCTTAGGCCTGTTAACCTTAGATACATCAGCACTTCAGGTAGGTGTTGAGCTAGATGAAGAAGATCATGCAAATGCGAAGAATATCGCCCTAAGAAAGCTTGTTTCGATTTGCACTCAGAATAATATTGTTTACCAAATGAACGGTTTCAAAAATGTTAGCGCTGAGGAAGAAGGGAGAGAAGAGTTTGAAAGAGCGTTTAGGAGTATGTATAATCAGAAAATGCATCCACATCTTTCTAGTGCGATGCCGAATAGGATGTATGGCACGAAGGTGGTTTTAGTCACCAAAGGGGCCAAAATCATGGGTGTTGCTGAAGCTACAAGCAGCACCAGAGGAATCGAGCTCATCCCAGAGGAGTTGGGTTTCACCGTTGTTGACCCAAGTGTGTATTGATCGGACGTACGTACGCACCGTCATTACGATGTAAGCTAGTCCGTATGGTAATCATGAAATTCTGTACTGGGTTGGCTAGATGGCGCTGTCTGGCAAGGAGTTAACATAAAGAGCTCCGCGTATTTATTATAATAAAATAATAGTTATCTAAGTTTATTCAATCCAAATTTTTCATAAAACAGTGTAATATTAGTTAGTGAAAGTGTACAAACGTTATCAATAATAATTGTGCAAAAAACATTAACATCATGTGCGATTGATAAACAGATAAATCCTAAAAACGGTAATAATTAGACAACGATGACCAATTAACTAACATAATATCAAAATAACTTTAGTGAAGAAACAGTGTTGTTAAAATAATAAGAAGAGTACGACCTCTCTTAACAAAGTTATACGGAATGTGAAAAAATTCCAAAGTAGTGACTCATAATAACTGATTTGCAAAATACAAAAATCGGCCTTTTATCTAATAGTGCAATATTTAAAACTCCTAGATAAGTAATTCGTAGCGGGTATAGTAGAGTGTCAGACTGTTATCTTGTCAGTCGACGGTTCAAGACCTACCTGTGTGACGAATGTCTTTTTGAGTTGTTTGAAAATCTATAACGTCATTTAAAAATCGTAAAACGCCATCTGTTGAATAAACATGAGTTTCTTAGAAAACATTACCGTTACAACACATAAGGCCCAAACACACTCGTCACTATCAGATAATAATGATAGTGTATACCCTGGCCAGCCACTAGATGACACTACTCATAGCGCTCCTTGCATGTCAGACGACGAAGACACTGACATTGTTGTTAAATTAAAAGAGCAAATTGAAAATCTCACATTGAAATTACTCAGCGCTAACGATGAAATGCTTTCTATAGAGAATAATGCGATGAAAGATGAAATCCAAAATCTGTTGCGCAAGAACAGCCTTTATAAAAAGCTTACTAGAAGCCCGGTAAAATCGACCACTTCAACACCTAAAAAAATAGGTACTTTGAGACCACATGATCACAAGGAGATTCAAACAGACATTGAAATAATATCACAATGTACATCACAAGTGTTTAAACCAACTATTAAGGACCAATCGACCCCAACAATACACCTAAAAGATGAACCTGTAACACAGGAGACTAACTACAACCAAAATGGAGCCTACCCAGTAACGTCTCAAGATTCCACAGCACCTCAAAAGAAAATGTATATTATTAGCTCAAACAAAACAAATAACATCCTATCGTTAGCAAAGTAGTATTATAGTGAAGAATATAATGTATGCCATTTCTTAATCCCTAATGTAGGGATAAATCAACTATTAAAAGATATTGTCTGATGTGTCTGATTAAACGGTGGAGAGTTCGACGGAGAGACTATTGCTTTGAAAACCTAAAGAAGTTTAAAGAATGTATTAGCAAACTGACTTTTTCCGAAATATATACTACTGAAGACCCCAATTTAGCCTACAATATCTTCTATGACTTATTTAAACTGTTTTATGATCTTTGTTTCCCATCTAAACTAGTAACTATAAACGTCCATAGAAAACAAAAATGGGTCTCTCTTTGAATAAAGGTGTGTAGTAAAAAGAAACGAACACTATTATGGCAATATCGGAAAAAGCCCAACGAAGCAAACAAAATTAAACTTAAACAGTTCTCTAAGAGATATAAAAAAATTATTAAATTAACCCAGAGGGCACAAAATACTTTCTCTATTAATACAGCAGATAACAAATCAAAAACTGCTTGGAAAATTATAAATAATACAAAGCAAAATGTCCCAAATGAGTCTATAACCACTATAAAAATTAATAATAAAATCGTAACGGAACCTAGCGAAATGTGTAATATTTTCAATAATTACTTTGTAGACAGAATAGTTCCAAATATCCGAAGTAATAAGTTGCCTTACTTACCACATATAATCCCTACACAAAAGTCTATGTTTCTGAAACCTTGCTCCCCCCTTAATATATTGTATACCATAAAAAATTTAAGGAACACTAACAGCGTAGGGTATGATGAAATATGTACTAAGGTTATAAAATATGTAGGAAGTAATATTTGTCATCATATTTGTCACATTTTAAATTTATGTATAGCGGCTGGGGTTTTCCCCAACAAACTAAAAACAGTTATTATAAAACCTATATTTAAAAAAGAAAATAGACAGAATATAGAAAACTATAGACCTATAGCACTGGTACCTATCTTTTCGAAGATATTCGAGAAATATATATTTAGGGAACTAAATGATTATCTTGAAAAGAATTGTATTTTGGCGAATGAGCAAAAGGGTTTTAGATGTAATAAGACAATAAATATGGCCATATATATGATTTTCTGACATTTGTAATGGAAAATGTTGACAAAAAAATACCTGTTTGTTCTATATATATGGACATGACCCAAGCTTTTGATTATGTAAATTTTTCTACTTTACTAAGTAAATTAAATATATATGGTATAAGAGGCAATGTACTAGACCTAATTGAATCCTATATTAAAAATCGTACTCAATATACTCAACTTACTAGAATCAATGCTGTGACCAACATAGAAGAAGTGTATCAATCTGAAACACGTGTAACACAATATGGCGTGCCCCAAGGCAGCGTGTTAGGACCTTTACTGTTCTTATTATACATAAATGACCTACCTAAGGTAACTAAGAACCCAATAGCTCTATTTGCAGATGATAGTACAATTACTGTGAAATGTGATAATAAGAATACCTATGCTGTTATTGACTGGCTAGATGTAAATAATTTAAGGGCTAATATAGGAAAGACAATGCTTATGCATTTTAGTCAGCGTATTCCATCTATAAAAAACCTACAGATTTGTGCTAATGGCCAATCGTTAAAAGAAGTAAGCTCCACAAAGTTTCTCGGTGTAATAATAGATAGTAAATTAACATGGAAACCACTTATAGAACAATTATGCAAGAGAGTCAGTAAGTCAGCATATGCACTCCATGAATTGTCACAAATAATTAATATCGACGCACTTCTAACAGCATACCATGGTAAAGTAGCCTCGGTTCTTAGGTTTGGTATAATTTTTTGGGGGAACTCTGTACATAAAGAACATATATTTAAGGCACAGAAACGCTGTCTAAGAGCAATGTTCTCTCTTAAAACAACTGACAGCTGCATGCCCTATTTTAAAAAATATAATTTATTGACATTACCTTCTCTGTATATATTCGAAGTAGCTGTATTTATTAAACTTAATCCAAATCTATTTGTTTTGGCTTCTGACGCATTTGGCCGAACGCAAAGAGACAAAAGTCGCCTACACATATGTAAAACAAATACTACTCTAATGCATAATAGTGTCTTCGCCATGGCGCCTAAAATCTATAATAAGTTGCCAAGAAATATTAAGGAGTCTGATGTGAATAGCTTTAAAAAAAAATTAAGGAAACTGCTCAGCGAAAAATGCTATTATAATGTCGCAGATTTTATGTCAGATAAATTGTAGTACAAATTCCTATATCTATCATTCATTTTATTATTTTAATTATATTAAATTTTATTGACATGACCATGTAACATTTATGTACCTATTTAAATATTTGGCATTATAAATTTCTCTGACTTTGACAAATGTATGTAATTAATGAATTTTATCTGATTGTATAATTGGTTATGTTATTTTGCATGTGAATTACTTTATTTTTATATTTCATAACCTCAGAGAGGTGTGCAGATATTAAAATATCTGCACACCTCTCCGAGGTTATGAAACAGCGCACCTATGCATTTATTATGTACCCTATACCAGCCCTAAACCTGTCTGTCTGTCCATGCAAATAAATGATTTGATTTGATTTGAATGTTTATTCACCTAAGATTTGCCGGTGAGAAAAGTTTCGAAACTTTTAAAGTGTATTTTAAAACTATTATTTTATTGTATTAAGTGATTATTTTTTGGTTATGATACAATGCAAAGACCGCCGCTTTACCAACGTAGTCATATGTATTATCTTCTCGGAAGTTTACTTGAAAATGAAGGAATTCAACAAAGAAACTCTAGGTAAGAAAATCTTGTCTATCTTTATTAAAATAATATGTAAATTAGAAATTTGGCAGAAACTTTTGAAGGAACTTCTACTGTATTAATACAATATATTGATTGTAATATACATAGTTACTATGTTTATCACTTTTTTTTTTTTATTTATCTAATTTTTTTTTTTTTAGTGAAACAAGGCGCAGAGCTAAACTTAGAAAGACGGCTGACCCTGTAGATATCAATGATATTGAATTTAAAAAGAGATATCGCTTAAACAAAGAAGCTTTCGTATTTCTCTGTGAGCAACTCCGTCAAAAAACTTTTTTAAGATCAAGTTCCAGGGTCACTTTAGAGCTTAAGGTACATGTGAATAACTTTAATATTTCAACTGAAATGGAAGTACCTGCAACCCACTAATATGAAATTATTTAAATGTTACAGGTTCTTTGTGCACTCTCTTTTTACGCCACTGGATCATACCAGTGCATAGTGGGAATGGCAAAATATTTAGGCCAAACCACAGTCAGCAAATGCGTCAAGGAAGTGACTTATCACACCTTTTTTTTTTAATTTTTTTTTTTTTTTAATTTGAGGAAACCCCCACGGGTCATCACCTCACCGGGGCCAAACGGGGAGGTGGTATGTCGGACTCGAACCGACTAAAACCACACAGTGTTCCATCACCGGGTCTTATAGCCGGGGCCTCAGGTGTACCCTAGAAAGGAAATCCCTGTGAACCCCGGCAGACTTGGCCGCCTGTTAAACCAGGCGACCCCACTATGAGGTGCAGATGGTTCTATCCCCTCTAATTTTGAGAGGCGCGCGCGGAACACGTCGCGCCACCGTCTCGGGCCTGCTTCTGCTAGGGTGACAGATAGCCCCTTCTGTCGCCCCCAGGCAAGCGCTTATGGAGGCCGGAGATCGTTTTGCACTCTCCGGCGCCTGGTGCGTCTTCTGCGGGACGGAAGAGTACTTGTTCTCTCCCGTTCCCTCTCCGCCGCTTCTTTGGCATCCATCACTACCTCACAGAAAGAGGCGGCGGAATCCCACGCACTCTCGCTCTGGACCATGGACATAATCATAGTCTCCAGCGAGAGGCTACCCACACCAATGGCCGCCGTGAGGTCAGCACGCTGCTGCGCCCACGCAGAGCACTCCACCAGAGTGTGGAGTGCGGTATCCTCGCGGCGGCCCCCGCAGTGGTGGCACACAGACGTTGGCTCCCGGCCTATGCGACACAGGTACTTCCCGAAGCAGCCGTGTCCAGTAAGTACCTGCGTCATCCGGTAGGAGAGAGCGCCATGTCGCCTCTCCAGCCAATCCTCCATGACGGGCCTTACCGCCACAATTGAGGCGTGCCCTCCGCCAGAAGTGTTTTCCCTAGACGTCTCCACCTATCAAGGGGTACCTATACCATCTGCCACCTTACACATAGAGCCCTTGCAGGAAACTCATCTTCCCTATGATCCACCTCAGGTAAATCTAGAACAGTCATATGCCGCCCATATGGCCTACAAGTTTGCCGTTTGGATATTGAATAGAAGAGATACAACACATATATCTACCTTGGAGAGGAGGGCCATAGATGATGTGTCTACACCTCCTTTTATTAACCTATCTGAGGCTTGTAGACTCCATGTGGAGTATTTCTTCGAATATCTTGCCTGTTATCTAGTTGTATTGGACATATCATTTAGTACTAACCCTAACTCTATACTAAACGAGTTGAGGAAATCCCCAAATCGAACAGGGTTTGATGACTTAATAGACACTATAATATTAAGTGGTTTAACTCACTCATTCTGTTCTTTAACCAGGTCTTCTCCCATAGACCTACAGGATAGGGATGGATGGAGAAGGGCGGTATCAGATAGAGTATCCTATGAGGTGGACAAAGGGGTCTTATTCTTGGCAGACAGCTCCCTAGTGCTCATACCAGAGGAAACAAGACACCTATTCATCAGATGGTTCAGAACCATGGCTCATTACTTGAGAAGGAGAGTGGATCCGGAGATCATAAAAGGTATGAGGGGTCAGGAGATGAGAGATCTTCTAAATAGAGCACTTCCCAAGTCTCCCCTTAACCACATTAGGTGGCCACCCATGGCAATGTCTGAGGAGGAGAGCATAGCAGGCATCAGAAGAACAGCCAGACCAGGTCACAGACCAATAAGACCTATAGCAATCCCACCTACTCCTCTAACCCAGGAGACGGGTAATGAAGATGCCGACCCTGAGTTAGAGGAGGCCATGTGGTGTGTTGCTGGAGGGAGGGTCATGAACCAGCTCTACGAGATATTTGTTATACTGAGAGACAAGATAAAAGTACTACCTGATAAAGCCATTAGACTCTACACCCTTGGGGACAATAATGGGGCTGTATACTCCATGATTTTCCATATTCTATCCGGGAAAGTGGGAGGTGGATTTCCTTATTGGATAGGGAAGTCCACAAACATTCAATCTTCTCTTGAGACGGGCCCTAGCTGCGTTACAGGTGATCCCTGCTCCGTCCCTTATAACCACCAGGAGTTCCTAGCCAATATAGGGTTGAAGGGGAAACTGAGATATGAGAAGGAGGAGGATGTGGTGGATATATGGGTTGTTGCTGACTCGGAGTATATTAATTGCCTGCCTACAGATGCCGGAGGTCTACTTATAGCGCCTGGCGAGGTTTGTGTTGAGGAGGGGTGGAATAGTGTAGGATCCTTCAACTTCCAGAGAGTAAGAGGTGTCCCTCGGTCTATATGGGGCCAATGGGTAAAGGGGTTTGAGGCTGAGTCCAGGGTTACATATAATATGGGATTGGCACTTATCACACCTGCAATAGTAGGTCATTTTATTAAATTTCCAAATACTAGAGCTGAAAGGGATATAATAAAAAATAAGTTAGTATGAATATTTTTTATTTATTATATTCTGTTCGGTGTAATATAACCGAACACCTTAGTAAGTAATAAGCGAGTCACGCGTTTACCTAATTAGAGCAAACGTGTATAGAGTGAGTGCACTTTGTGTGACTGCGACATTCGGGTGCATTCATTGAAACATTATAACATTTTCATACATAACATTTAACTAACATTTTAACTTTTAAGAACTTATTGTGGAACTGAACAATATATTATTAGTGTGTAACATTTAAAACCTCTCTTTTATTTAACAATCACTGCAAACCTCGCGCTACACCGTACATAAGTTTTGGTCCTTCGATAGGACCTCGCGCGGCTTACATAGTTGTCGTAAAATCGCGACAAGTGCTCGGGCGAGGTATTGAACTGGTTAACATATAGTGCTTGGAGTGTGTGTGCAAGGATTGCAGTGCTAACATTGGAGGAGCAGCAGCCACAGCAGATATAGGGGAGTGAAGTACCAATCAACAGACACGCAAGTCATACATTTCATTATTCTTTTAGCAAATATACATTTTACACTCAATCGTCATGGCAGAGCTTATTGATATGCAAGCGATGATCTATGAAAGCATCGTCAAGCTTGGCATTAACATTAAGAAGGATAGCGCTGAAAGAAAAATATTAGATTACTTCAAGAGGCGATTGAATACTTTGGAGGAATACTGGACGGAGTATGAGGGTAATCATGACAGGATTAGCGACGAAGTAAGTCAAACTAACTCTTATTTCGTCAATCGAGAACGTGAGAAGACTATGAAGGTATATGAAGAAGTGAAAGCCTTGATCAACCAGCAACACCAGAAGTTTTTGTCTAAGACTGCCAATTCGGTTGAACAAGGAAGGTCACCGTACAAGGCAGCATGCGGTGCTTCTCAGCCTGAGGAGGAAGAAACAACGGCGGTAACAGGACCCAGCTCGCAAACCCACATTTTGAAAACAAGTACGGGCACGAACAGTAAAGTCGACGATCTGTTACGGCGTCAACAACCAAATTTTAAAGCCTTCTTGCGAACAACTTCGAACATATATGTAGATTCTGTTTCGGAGAAATGGGAGTTCGAAGACGTTTTGAAAACTCTGGAAGCGAGATGGTCAACAATTGATACTCTGCATTGGGAAATTGAGAGTGAGCTAGACGAAGAAAATTTGTCATATAACTGCATGTTTGACAAGTATGAGAAACAATTCAACACTTTGAAAAAGTCTATAAACAAAAAGATGTGGTCCGTAGTGCATAGGAACAAGGCGACTCCCCAACTTGAAATTCCTGTGTTTTCGGGAACAACCAGTGGGTATCTTTTCGTGACTTGTTTACAGAAGCTATCCATAACAACCCATCATTATCTAACGGCCAGAAGATGCAATATCTCAAGAGTAAGGTACGCGGTGAGGCGGAAAAGCTTATACAACACTTGCAGATTAGTGCAGAGAACTATTTGGCATCTTGGGATATTCTTACGCATCGTTATAACAACACAAAATTGATATTTTCTTCACACATGAACATTCTTCTGAACCTTCCTAACATGCAGCAGCAGTCAGTACATCAAATTAAAAGAATGCATGATACAACAGTGGAATGTCTAAATGGCATTAAGAACTTGGGAGTGGACGTTACATCTTGGGACCCTATCGTGGTCCATATTTTAGGCCAGAAATTAGATAACGAAACATATACCGACTACATAGAGTCACTAAAGAATTCGAGAGAATTGCCAGTACTTAAAGAATTGCTTGGATTTTTGGAAACCAAATTCACGACCCTGGAAACGGCCTATAGAAAACAAGACACGGCCTCGTCGAAACATTATCAAACAAAGCAGAATAATCCATCATCCAACATAAAGAAATTAAATTATAACTTTTATAGTAAGTCGAACAATATGTACAATAACTTAAGTAACCCAAATAAATCCGTTGCGAAATCTATGCACGTGACAAACATCAAGTGCCCGATATGCAATAGTCAGCACGGCATTTATAATTGCAAAAAGTATTTAGCTCTGAGTGATGAATTAAGACTAAAAACAGCCAACAAATTGAAACTCTGCACTAATTGTTTATTCAGTCATTATGGCAATAAGTGCAACTCTACGTTAACATGTCGTAAGTGTCAAGAACCGCACAATACGATTCTACATGATGCACTTACAAAACATTCAAATTTTTCAAGTCGTAATCATTTAACACAACAAGAGCATGAAAATTTCGCTGCTACGTCACATACTTCCCAAATTGACCCCTCAGAGATATTGCTTGCGACAGCGTTGTTGAAAGTCGAAGCCTCTGATGGTTCATGTTATACTATGCGAGCTTTAGTCGATCAAGGTTCCCAAATATCATTAATAACAGAAAAGGCGGCTCAGCTGTTAAACATTAAAAGACAAAGATGTAAAGGAGTAATTTTCGGTGTAGGACAAAAAGAAAGCAATTACAAGGGAATGATTTCTATAGAATGTGCTTCATTATGTAACAATTATACATTAAAAGCGGAAGTTTTTATTATGACAAATCTCATAAAAAGCCTACCAAACAAAAGCTTCCCGAAACCAGATTGGTCACACATAGCTAACATACAGTTGGCCGATCCGGAGTTCTATAAAAGCCGCCCAGTGGACTTGTTACTCGGAGCGGACATTTATGCGAACATAATCCTCGGTGGTATTATTAAAAGTTGTAACAACTATCAGCCCTTAGTACAACAAACCCAACTAGGGTGGTTGTTATGCGGTAACGTAACAACATATCAATGTAACGTTGTATTGAATAACTTAGAAGATATAAAAAGGTTTTGGCAGGTGGAAGAGATTAGTGAGACGTCAGACCTATCACAAGAAGATCAAGAGTGTCTAACATTTTATGAGTCAACAAGAAGAAGAACAGACGAAGGCCGCTATGAGGTTAGAATACCACTGAAAGAAGAATTGAAACACAAACTGGGTTTATCTAAACCGATGGCAATTGCGCAATTAAAAAATTTAGAAAATAGATTTAAGAAACAAGAACAGCTGGCGGATAAATATAGGTCATTTATGAGCGAGTATCTCGAGTTACAACATATGAAACCCGAAGAAACAAACACAACAGCGAGCTTGCAATGCTACCTACCTCATCATGGAGTACAGCGCGATGAGTCATTAACTACCAAGTTACGAGTAGTATTTAATGCGTCCGCTAAAACATCAACAAAGTTTAGTTTAAACGATGTAATGTATAAAGGGCCTAACATGCAAAAGGACTTACAGTCGTTGTTATTACAGTGGAGACAGTATCCTTACGCTTTTACCGCTGATATCGAGAAAATGTATCTTCAGATTTTAGTAAATAGCATAGACCAACACCTTCAAAAAATCGTTTGGAGGGAGTCCCCAGAACAACCCACACAGAGCTTCCAATTGACTACGGTCACTTATGGTACCAAAGCAGCACCATTTTTAGCCATTAGAACATTAAAACAGCTGGCGGCAGACGAGCGCATTAAACATCCTGAAGCAGCAGAGGTCTTGGAAAACTCATTCTTCATGGATGACCTCGTTTATGGCACCTATAGCATTGAAAAAGGAAAGTACCTTGTTAATGAATTGATCCAACTATTAAAATTAGGTGGATTTAATTTAAGAAAATGGAACTCTAATAGTCATGAATTATTGGCGAGCGTAACACAGAATGTGGAGGAAAACATTTATAACTTCAAAAATGAGGATACGTCCAAAACATTAGGCCTATGCTAGGAGACGAAACAAGATCATTTTACATTTAATTGCAATTTCACACCAACAAAAGGAAAACTTACGAAAAGAAAACTACTTTCAGAAATTTCGAAACTATTTGACCCATTAGGCTGGTTAACACCGTTATCTACAAAACTAAAATTACTTTTCCAAAAATTATGGCAAACAGATTGTCAATGGGAGGATGTGGTATCTGAGGACATATATAAGGAGTGGTCTAAGTTAGCAGCGGAAATCGTAAACATAAAATATTGTGGGGTACCGAGATGGATTTTAACACAACCGGGTAGTGTTATTGAATTCCATGGTTTTTGTGACGCTTCCATGGAGGCCTATGCATGTGCGGTATATGCTCGAACAAAACATAGTCAGCAAACTATATTAGTAGCCGGCAAATCTAAACTTGTACCACACAAGAAGGCGATAACATTACCGAGAATTGAGCTATGTGGTGCAGATCTACTAGCGAAACTCATGAACAAAATTATAAATAGTGTTAACTGTACATATGAAATCTATGGTTGGTGTGATTCCATGGTCGTACTAAGCTGACTGTGGCTACACTTAGACAACAGTACTGGATACCGGGAGGAATTAAAACAATTAAGGCACAGTTACGTAATTGTATAGTTTGCCGGAAGCACGACTCAAGAAAGGAACATCAATTGATGGGAAATCTACCCGCGGCTAGAACAAACCCTGCCCCGCCGTTTTACCACACAGGGGTAGTTCAGGTAGTTTCATGGAGGTGAAAGCCAGCAAAGGTAGAGGTGCCCGAACAACAAAAGGATATGTCGCTGTGTTTGTTTGTATGGTGACTAAAGCCGTGCATCTGGAGTTGGTATCTGACCTCACCAGTTCTACATTTTTAGCAGCGCTCAACACGATGGCGGCCAGGAGAGGATCACTGTACATGTGATGTGGTCACATGTACAGTGATCAAGGAACCAACTTTATCGGAGCGAATCGGATGCAAGTTTCTCTCGGAGATTGCAGATATGAACATTGAATGGCACTTTAACGCACCATCCTGGCCTAGCGCTAGGGGTTTGTGGGAAAGAGCAGTGCGTAGTTTAAAACATCACTTGAAAAGAGTTGTCGGGGAACAACGACTAACGTTTGAAGAATTCTCCACGATTCTAACAAGACTAGAAGCTTGTCTTAACTCCCGACCGCTCTGTTCGCTGACCGAAAACATAGAAGATTTAGAATATTTAACACCGGCTCATTTTTTGACAGGAAGATCTGGCCTAACAGTCATTGAGACAAAGTTTGATGCTCGCACACGGTGGCATTTAGCTAATAACATTTTTCGAAACATTTGGTCCAAATGGAAAACAGAATACTTAACACAGTTGACGGCCAGAGATAAATGGGCGAAACCTCAAAGAAACATGAATATCGGAGATATGGTCGTTGTGCACGAAGACAATGTCCCAGCGGGGAAATGGATCATGGGCAGAGTCATAGACGTACACTCTGGCAGTGACGGGTACGTGCGAGTAGTTACCTTAAGGACGAAAAGTGGGATTATAAAACAGCCGATTGTCAAACTCTCGATTTTGCCTATTGAAACAAATGAACAACGAAGCATTTGCCCGGAAACAAGCACCCAAACAACAAATACTGAAAGGGAACCTTTCACAATACAGAGCAAAAATATTACCCGAAGGAGAAAGGTGAACCCTGTTACCTTCTCGAACATTGTTATGGCTCTAACATTTTTTATAACTCTTTGTGGCTGTGTAAGCGGAACATATAATGTTACGCAGGTTGGAAAGGAGCATTCTTTGTTTTTTGATCCGGCTCGAAGGACCAAAACTTATGTACGGTGTAGCGCGAGGTATATTGTATGAGTATATTGTTCAGTTCCACAATAAGTTCTTAAAAGTTAAAATGTTAGTTAAATGTTATGTATGAAAATGTTATAATGTTTCAATGAATGCACCCGAATGTCGCAGTCACACAAAGTGCACTCACTCTATACACGTTTGCTCTAATTAGGTAAACGCGTGACTCGCTTATTGCTTACTAAGGTGTTCGGTTATATTACACCGAACACCATCATTTTAAAATGTATTGAATTATGTGGAATTAGTATACAGTACATTATTTGCTTTAAAAAAAAATAAGTACAGTTAATAGTTTTATTTTAATCTTATTTCATAAAATCATGAGCCAACATGAAACTGTAATTATTATTGAAATCTATTTTTATGTTACAGATTTTTTGCTAAGTTTGGTTTCCCTGGTGTGACAGGGTGCATTGATGGAAGTCATTTCCATATTTTTACGCCCAATAAAGAAATTGAACATTTATTTTACTGTAGAAAGCATTTCTATTCCCTGAATGTTCAAATGGTAAGCAGTGACATAGTAACAAAATTAATTATTAGTAATAAAATATTTTCCACAAGGCTTTACATTTAATTTCAGATATGTGAAAGTGACTGCAGAATTTTAAATGTAAATGCAAAATATGGAGGGGCCACCCATGATGCTTTTATATGGGAAAATAGTTTAGTCCACAATTATATGAAAGAGTGGGTTAGACGCAGTCGGTGAACTTCGCAACTTGTACACCATGCTCAAATGGTGCACTTCGCATTTGGTGCACTTCTCAATTGGTGCATTTCGCAACTGGTGCACTTCTCAATTGGTGCACTTCGCAAAAGGAGCACTTTTTAAGATGAGTGGAGATTTGGCAAATTGTCTAAAAATGAATGAATCTTTGGTTTAGCGCAGGTAATTTTCTTAAAAATATAATCAACTAACACCCTTACAAGTAGGTACACACTTACTTACAACTTAAATAATTTTCAATATTAATACAAAAAATCACTCGAAAGTTATAAACAAATTTTGCAAAATAATTATTATAATAACAAAGTGATTATGCTATTAAGTACTTTTATTAGATATTTTTATTTTATAGAGAGGTAACCCAATATCCCCATTATAATAAAAGAACTACTTTGTGCAATGTTGCAATCGTTCAGTTACCTATGATGAAACAAGGAAAATTGTTATAAGAAGATCTGCACATACTTGTGATGGACAAGACAATACTAGAAATAAAATACGTAATCATATATCGTTTTTAAAAAAGGCCGTATGCAATGATTTTAGGTCTGTCCAAAAAATATTTGAGGAGAATGATGCAAAGTTACGCAGAATTGTTGAAAATAAATATCATTTTTTACTACCATCATTTCATTCCGTCAAGGACACCATAGTTCTCCTGCAGATGTACATATACCTAAAGCATTAGGTAAGCTTTTTTTTTGTGTGTGAGGACGGTGAAGAAGAAAAAAATATCATTTTTGCTACTAACACAGTAAGAAAACTAATGAAAGCGCCAGGATCGTATTACGCAGATGGTACTTTTCAATCAGCTCCACGGCCATTTTATCAGGTTTACACTATTCATCTGGATGTGAACTCAAACAAACAGGTTACTGGCATAATACCTGCAATTTATGTTTTATTACCAAATAAAACACAACAAACATACACACGGCTCTTTTCAATATTGAAGGAAAAACTCGGTATAATTATTAAAAAATTTAAATCTGATTATGAAATTGCGCAGTTGAATGCGGTTAAATCAGTTTTTCCGGCTGTAGAATTGAGTGGATGCTACCGTCATTTTAACGCCGCTATATGGAAAAAAGCTAAATCACTGAAATTGCTAAGCACAAAAGCTGGACGGAACACCGCTAGGTTGTCCTCCATTATACCATTAGTACCGGAGAACCATATACCTGCCGCGTGGACCT
Source organism: Euplagia quadripunctaria (assembly GCA_963859945.1). Taxonomy (NCBI): domain Eukaryota; kingdom Metazoa; phylum Arthropoda; class Insecta; order Lepidoptera; family Erebidae; genus Euplagia; species Euplagia quadripunctaria. The sequence continues at coordinate 5,688,987 of OY982581.1, read as the reverse complement.
ACATTTTAAGTGTTTCTCCAAACAATCAACAAATGACGAAATTCCAAGAATATTTTGAAAAAACGTGGTTTCCGAAAATGCCACCGTCAATTCTGAGCTGCGCAAATCAGACACACAGGACTACCAATGCCTTGGAAGGATGGCATCGCCGTTTAAATGCTCGAATACATAAACGTCCCAACTTGTACATGTTTGTACACAAATTAAAAATCGAAAGCAAGTATTGGGATAAGCGTGTGTGTAACATTTTATTTCACAATGTCAGAACAAATCGTAAACATCGTGATGTGATATTTGACCGAAAATATAAGAAACTATTAGTTAAATTGGAAGCCGGAAATATCACTGTGGAACATTTCATGAAAAAGGTCATTTTTCTCCAATTATTAAAGTAACTTAAAACCATGTATAATTTAATATTATGTGAATAAATAAAAATATGATTTTGGTAAAATTTATATCAATATACTTAATTAATAGTAACAATTACTAAATAAAAATACAGCTTTAATTTATAAACTGTTTTAAAAAAACAGGCTATGAATTAATTTAAAGCTTATATTTAATTAACAATAATAACTATAACTAAAAAAGTACAGTTATTAAAAAAAAGGTTATTGATATAATATGATATTATATCATGACTTTATTATGATAACTTTATTGCTGTAAATCTACATATTTTTTCCTACATAATTGTATTTTTATGACTTCCGAGTGTGATATTTTTTTAAATAATAAAAATGTTATTGTGATTAAGTTACGTTTAATTAAAATAATTTTCTGTCATATTTGTTTATAACTTTCGAGTGACTTTTTGTATTAATATTGAAAATTATTTAAGTTGTAAGTAAGTGTGTGCCTACTTGAAAGGGTGTTAGTTGATTATATTTTTAAGAAAATTACCTGCGCTAAACCAAAGATTCATTCATTTTTAGACAATTTGCCAAATCTCCACTCATCTTAAAAAGTGCTCCTTTTGCGAAGTGCACCAATTGAGAAGTGCACCAGTTGCGAAATGCACCAATTGAGAAGTGCACCAATTGCGAAGTGCACCATTTGATCATGGTGTACAAGTTGCGAAGTGCACCGACTGCGTCTAACCCGAAAGAGTTACATAGAAACAATGAGCAAGTTTGGTTATTAGGTTAGTGTCAAATAAATAGTACTAGTTATTCGTAAAACTAATCGAACCACTTCCATAATATTTATAATTATTAATAATAATAATGTTTATTTCTTACTACAATATACAGTTTACAACAAACAGTTTAATAAGTATACATAATTCAGGTAAATATACATTGTAGGAGACTGGTGCCTAAGCTAGGCTCTAGGCCTGTGTTTCAGGACACCCCTTAACATTACTTTATATAAAGACAATATGTTTTTATTTTAAGTAAAAGGTAGTGTTAGTAGAATATGTAAGTTTGTGTGTGGGTGTGTGTTTGTATTTAATTATTATAATATTAATCTTATTATTACTTAATATTATTATTATTAATTGTACATATTTAATTATTTGCAGGTGATTCTGGCTATCCGCAACGTCCCTGGTTAATGACACCAATTCTGGATGATGCTTCGGCACAGACATACGAGTACATCCCTAAATTTAGCTGAACTTCAACCTGGTCCTTCAGGTGAAAAAATTAAGACAAAACAAATGGAATCAAAGGTTTGGAATACAATGATTGATTAATGGTAATAAGAGTTCCCTAAAGAAAGGTAGACAAAATGTTACTAAAATTTAAGTTTCATTCACATTGTTATCTTTTTTTACAGTTGTTTCCTATTAGCAGTATTCCATCCATGACCAATAAACAAGGACTGAATTAACATATAAGTATATGCAGAGTTCGTCGGCTGGAAAATAAAATTAAAAACATTAAATCGAAGCACATATTGAATGTTTTAAATGATAGTGAAGCTGTTAGGAATTTGACAAATAAATTAACTCCATTTGCTTTAATGCTACAAGGTGAGCTAAAAATGTCAAGAGAAAAAATAGAGACAGAAGATGGACGACAGAACAAAAAATTATTGCTCTGAGACTTTTTTAAAGATCTCCAGCAGCTTATCAATTCCTTCAAAGACTGTGGTGTCTCCCAGCACCAAGCACTTTAAAAAACTTTAGGATCATTTCGACTGACTATTGGCCTAAATGACAAGGTTTTTACTAGTTTAAAAACTATGTCAAAACACAAGAGCCTTCTAATAATGATTAGGTGCTTATGCTAGATGAAATGTCAGTAAAAAAACATATTTGGTACAACAAAAAGGAAGACAAAATCGCGAAGGCTACCAAGACCATGACAGACGTGGAAGATCACGACAAAAGGTGACGCATGCCCTTGTTTCAATTTCTGCGGGCATTAGAAACAGAGTTAAACAACCTATAGCATTTTATCTATCAGGGTCAAATATGACTTCAAATAAAATATCTGTCCTAATAAAAGATGTAAGTAAATTGAAAGTTATTTTTCTATCCAATGAGAATAGTTATTTTTTTCTGGGTGAAAAATATTAGTTAGGACACTAAAGATTAGATTTTGGATGATACTCATATGATATGATGATACTGAAGGATACAGGTTCAACTTCTACGAATATGATAGAATTTGGAGGTGACTTACCCTCCACTGAAAGGGGGGGGGGGAAGGAGCGGGCCGGAATGTCAAGCTGACACACGTGGCTTGAATATCTTCTCAAATCCCCTTTTTTCGCCGGTTCTTGAGTTTTATCACCACCAAGACGTTTTTCTTGATGACAGGGAACATTCGCGTGTGATTTTATAAATATATATATAGCGGTTTAATTATAATTTAGGAGCGTTTTTAGCGGGAGCTCCAATGCGTGCGCGTCGTGATCTTTTTTGCGAGAGAGGAAGCGGGAGGTGTAGGATAATAGGAGGGGCGTGTTATGCGTTCGGAAATGTGTTATGAATGTTTAATACTTATGTAGTATAACTTTATCCTATAAATGTGTGAATTAAAAGTAAAATATAATTATAGGGTAAGCGGCGTTTACAGAATTTAATATTGATATTTAAAATTATGGATTAATTAACGTTGTTATATTACGCCTCTTCAAAGTTTTACAAAAATGTTTTGAAATGGGAGTAAACATTTCAGCAATCGTTTGTGATATGGGTGGAATAAACAAAAAACTTTAACGGTCTTGGGTGGTTTCAAGGAGTCTCCATACTTTACATTTGCAGGACATAAGTCGTGACTATTTTTGACCCTGCTCACTTACTCAAATGCTTCAGAAATATGTTCCAGAAATACAATATAAAATGTAAAACAAGTATAACATTTAACAATGTTAAACGAACAGGTAATATATTTGGCAGGACTTTTCTTATTGAACACCAGAGCAATATAATATATTCTTTTGTATTTATATGTATAAGTACTAGCAGCGCCCCGCGGTTTCATCCGCGTAAGTCCCGATCCCGTGGTAATATCGGAATAAAATGTAGGCTATATGTACCTACATACCAAGTTTCATCGCAATCGGTTCAGTAGTTTTGGCGTGAAAGAGTAACAAACATCCATACAACCTCACACACTTTTATAATGTTAGTAGGATATATATTACAATTTAAATAATTTGCTCATCTATTATGTTATTTACTAATTTATGTGTATAATGCTTTAGAATTTAAACGCAAAGTTTAATTGCACCTAGAATAATGTATGAAATATTGTCATTACTTTCTAGGTTTCGCCAAATGGAAACACTTTATTTTATCTTCTTAACTTCCAGGCTTGCTAGCCATTGCTTTAGCTGCTAGAAATTGAAAATAAACAAGCTTCAACAAATGAAAAAACTATTATGACTATTAGTAATACTAAAATACCACAAGAGCAGTTAGTAAAACTTTTGCCAAAAAATGCAATAATGCATAATATAAAACCAGTTGCTGTGAATAAAAAAATTAAAATGAAAAACAAAACAAAACTACTATAATGATTGTGATGAAATCTTAAAGATTCTCGAGGAACAGTGAGATTTAATATTTTTTGTTTGATTTTTTTAAGACAAAAGAGATTGATTTAAGACACTTATTTTATGTTTATTAGGAAGACACCTTGTACGTAATTAAAATAACTTATATACAACGATATAATCAGTACCTAAACAGTGTTTTATTTATTTGTTGTTTAATTGTTTTCCCTAATTCCAGAACTGTTATAATTTTATTTGCCATACTATTTTAAGAGACGAATTGAAACATTTTTTCAAATAGGTATATAAAGTCCTTACCTATCCAGAAACGACAGGCAAGTAACAGCCCTGTCGAAAATATCTATTAACCCCATACGCGACCCTATTCACCCCAGGGCGTAGGTAATTCGGGTCAAGTAATTTTTTTTTAACTTTTTGTTGGTATTCTTTTATAAAAACATATCTTATTGCATTTTAAATGAAAATATAGACTACCACTAAGTGAGGGGTATAGATCAAAAGCGCCTCTATCCCATTTCAAGTTCTTATTGTTTTTTAAGTGCTAGCAATGATATTCTACTTCTCTTCGGTTTCATTGAATAAAATACGTGCAATATTGTCTCTATCCTATAGAAAATTACTTCAAATTTATGAAGTTAGGTACAAAACCACCTCTGTCGAAACATAAATAACAAAAGCGCCACTATCGTGGCTCGACCAATCACAGGACAGTATTTTGTATAGGAATGTAATGGCGTCCGGCTGTTATTTTGGGTTACGATGCAGTTTTATTTTCTTGTTTTTAAATAGAAAAACATCATAAAATGGAAATCAATATTACTGCGGTTCAAGGGAATAAAGCAAGGAAAAGGATTCGAAATGAAAATGAGTGGAAGCGCAACGTAAAAAAGCGGGAAAGGTAAGTTTTGTTTGCTTTACTAACGGTCGTATTTATGCAATACGCGGAACGTGAATAAGTAAGTTCTTACTTACAGTTTATAGTTTTTTTATAATATACCATATTAATAAACCTATACCGTCCGTTCTGTTATGTCTGTCTATCTATTACGGTCACAAGTCTTTTGAACCGCAATAGCAAGCTAGTTTCATTGTTTTTTTTTTTAACTCAATTGTTAACTTTTTAGTAAACTAGCAGTCTTCTTCCAAAACAAAAGTAAGCCTAAGTTACCCCTTATAACACCAGGTATCTGCCAGTGAAAGCCCGTGAAAATCGGTTCACCCGACAGACAGACAGACAAAAATTTTAAAAACTGTTTTTCGGGCATAGGTATCGTGCAAATAACTACATAAGCTTAAAAAAACGTATTATTTTGACATTACAAACAGACACTTTAATTTTATTTATTTGTATTGATTAAGTAAATAATTTCAGGTACTCTGCTAAAAGACTACCAAACATAATGGATATTACAAGTTGTAGACATAAGAAGGGTGACAAATTAAAATGTACCACGCTACATTCTCAAGACATAAGACAATTTCATCAGTCATTTTACGCCAAATCTGATAAAGCATTCCAAGATAATTTTTGCTTAAAATTCATGAAAGTACACACACCGAAGCGCCGAAGACGTATAGTGGGAAGCAGAGCCGAATCAAAAACTTTCATAAAGTTTTATGTCCGTACATACACGAATCCATACAAATCAATAAGAGTTTATCAAAGAACCGTTTCCAGGATTCTTGACGTCGGTATTCATAGGCTTCGTAATATATCAAAAATATTCGTGCTACATGGCAATATACCACAAGAAACTCGGGGCGGTGATAGAGTTTCAAGTAAAAATGCCGCAAAAAAGGAAAATGTTAAGCGGTTTATTGAGTCGTTTACATGTATTGAGTCATACTACTGTAGATCAGTTACATCAGAAAGAAATATGTATTATCTTATTTAAATATTCGCAAAATGTGGAGGATGGATGTTTCAGCATCAACAAGAGGATGAAAGCCTCTAAGTGCGACATTGCTTTTTTAGAAAGATTTTTAATACAAATTATAACATCGGATTTAATACACCCAGTGTGGATATTTGTTCCAAGTGTACAGAACTTACAGATGAAATAAAAAAAACACAAACTGAAGAGAAAATTCAATTAATGGCTTCATTGCGGGTCCATAAATTAAAAGCTAAATGTTTTTGTACCTTTTTGCAGGAATATGATGAAAACATGATCACGATATCATTTGATTGCCAAAAGAATCAAGTTTTACCGAAGGTTGCAGACCAAGCTGCATATTATTCGCGGCAACTCTACATCTATAAATTTACTATCGTGATCGGTACAAGTAAAAACAAATTTCCGAAGGAAAATGGCCGAATATACACGTGGACTGAAAATGTCCATGCTAAATCATCCAATGAGATCGCTTCAGCCGTTTTCGATTTACTCTCACTGATTTTACCGAGAAAAAGAAGCTGCGGATCATGGCAGATGGATGTGGCGCTCAAAACAAAAATAGTGTCATGATTGTTATGGTTGCGTACTGATTAACAAATTGTGCTCATAGTAACGTCAAGATCTTTGAACTTATATTTCCTATTCCCGGGCTGAATGCCAGCTGATCGTATATTCGGACTAATGGAAAAAGAGATAAAGAACAAACAAATAATTATAGACCCATCCGAATATAGATACATTTATAATCATTATGGCATTGTCCGCAAATTGGGCGAGAAGGTAGTTGTGAAAGATTGGAAGGCCTATATGACTGAAACACTAAAACCTCCAGGCCAATACCACTTTAAATTTGCTGATTGCTAGAGATATTACGTAACCAGAGTTAAGAACAAGCTGGGGCGTTTTCTATTGAGAGGGGAAATGCATTATAAAAGTGACATTGGAGTCGCTAAAAGTGTCATAAAACGTGGTGTATCTTCAACATCAGAGTTTGGTATCAGGGATATACCACTATTTCAAACAAACATATCTGCTTTGAAACTGAAAGATGTTAACAATTTGCTAATAAAACATTTCGGTGCAAATTGGAAATCAGGACTAGGTGATCAGCTTTTGTTTTACAAGAATGTTTTAGAAAACACTAATGTCGGTGAACCTGAAAATCAAGAGCACTGTGAATACCTGGAAGAGGTTGGAACGTTGTCTGTATAGTTTTGAATTCCTTTAATAAAAAAATTGATGAATACGGTACAGTTTTTAGCATTAAAACCAAACATAATAAATTCCTAATAAAGATACTTTGACCTACCTGCTGCATAAAACCATCCATACCAGCAATTGAGGCACAACATAGCGTCTATCCGATAATGACAGATGCAAAACCGCCTCTATCCAGATTTCAATGTCTGTTTCTAATTATTACACTGTGTATTAAATTAGTTTAGTCTTATAAATATAATATAATATCAATTCACCACGATATTCTATTCAAATATGGATAATTGCATAATGTTTAGTACAATAAATGTTTTTTTTTTAATTCTGAAAAAAAATAAAAAGTGGATAGAAGCGCTTTTGCATCCAAACCTCTCAAGTAAAGAAAAAAACGATGAAAATTAATGTCGAACTTAGAAAGTGTCCTGATTCACCCATTTTACGGTAACTTGCCATTGGTGCCTTAATTTTATTCAATATTTTCTCTTCAAATAAAAACAGTTTATTTAATCATGATGTCTTACAATTTAACACACTCCCCAAAATTTATTCAATCAAAGGAATAAAGGCCACTAAGTTTTTTTTCTGTATCAGGAAAACAGTAAAGTTAATAAATTGTTTAACTTAACAGTTGTTTAAAACAATGATCCTTTTTTTAAATTTTAAACTTTATAATGAAACTAGCCATTTTAAATGAAAAACATCAGTGTAAAATGAAAAGTACGGTACTTGTCACTTTTATTTTCTTTTCGTTAGTAATGTAGTAGAGTATAACTTACTCTATTAGCAATAATGCACTCCTGAAGCCTCGCTTGCATATTCTGGATCAAATTCCTTACGTTTTCATCTGGAATCTCCTCCCATGTACGTTTTTAAACGGCAATCAGCTGCTGCTGGTTGTAGAAACCTCGTTCATTCTATGTAACCTTTCGTTTTAATTGGTTCCACATATGCTCAATTGGATTTAAATCCGGACTGTTAGCTGGCAATGGTAATAGAACTCAATATGAGACTCTTCCAGTACAGCTTGGGTCGCTCGAGCTGTATGTGTATGGGCATTGTCTTGCATCAGAACGAATTCAGGACCCATTCGCTATGCAAATGGGATCACTTGAGGCCTGATGACGTCCTCGATGTAACTATCTGCAGTTACGGTACCCCAATTTAACATGGTGAGCTCAGTTTTACCGTGTAAACTAATCCCACCCCAAATCATTACGTTGGGACCGCCGAAACGGTATGCAGGACTCCGAAAACCCTTCACCGCGTCATCTCCATAATCTAATACCACAATCATCATTAAAAAAAATTACTTTAAACTCACCTGCACCATGCCCCACTCATTAATTCCCTAGCTCAAATAGTGACGGGAGAATCTTAAATGGTTTGCACGTTTAGCCTTGGTCAGAGGAATTCGAACAACTTGTCGTCTTGACATTTGTTGGTCTACGTGTAGTCGATTACAAATAGTTAGGTTACTTATACGGGCAACTGTTGTCAGACGTGATGGAGGTGTTGCAACTTACGGGCCGTCTTTTCTCCAAATGATGGCCAGTACTTTTCAAATTAGGAACACGACCACCTACATGAAAGAGATCAGACACCAAAGAGTTCGTAATATTTGCAAATATACCAAAAGCACACTTATCATATCTTCTTGCTCGACTCAAACGATAGTTGAAAACCCTTTGTTCTACACTCAGATGCTTTCCTGGATATGGACGTATTAGATTGTTAAGTAACGGTAGGCCTTCATCCGCGATAAAAACATAGGGAACGGATTTTTTAAGCCCCGGTAAAGGCTTTGGCACTGGTACGGGAAGTCGACTTTAATTCGTTTAGTTTTGTATTGTAAAAAATCGTGGAATCACATTCCTTTCCATACGATCCTATTTCGACATATACAAATCGATATTTAAAATCCACTAACGCCAGCAAGACAATAGAATTGTAGCTTTTGTAATTGAAAAAAAAACTGATCATCTGTGGGCAGGACTGCAAATTCGGATGTGTTTCCCGTCCAATGCTCCCATGCAATTCGGGAAATTAGTTTTTGTGTCAATATCTTCAGCAATTTGTTCTACTAGCTCTTCGGTTATTTTTGGTATACTTTCCCTTAAAAGAATGTCCCATATAGCGCGACAAACTTCTCGTACAATCTTCCCGATTGTGGTTTTTCTACGATAATCTGTGAATTCTATATCTCTAAATGAATTACCTGTTGCCAAAAACCTGTAAAGAGACATGTCATTAAATATTACATTACACAAAGAATTAATTTCAACTTTTTAACATATTTTTCGTATATTTCCTATTTTTATTTTGTGCAATAAAGGGAATTGTACTGTATTTTATATTGATTGTTACAGGTAATGACGTCATTAAAAAATGGACTAACATTAAAGATACTTTTTTCAAATATATAAAGAAGCTAGAACTTTCAAAGAAATCTGGAGCTGGTGGCAGACATATAAAAGAATATCATTTATATAAACAACTCATGTTTAAAAAAAAAAATGAACCAAATTTAACTGACGATAGCATAGAAGAAGAATCTCAAACTCCAAACACTAGGTCACGATATCAACCCTACAGTAAAACTATACCAAAACAAAAACAAAGTTGCGATGAATTTGATAGGCAAATTGTCGAAACTTTAGCCACTTCTGAAAATACATATCTGTCATTTTTAAAACCATTTTGCCGTCTCTTAACAAGTTAGATGACCACCAGACCTTGCTATTTCAAAGTGGAATATTAAAGATTTTGATGGATTTCCATCAAAATCTTTTAATTTTTATTTGATTGACCTATTCACTCAAAAGCTGAAACTTGAATATGTGACCTGGTCATTTTTCGAAAGTGGCCATGGCAAAGGAGTTGCTGACGGTATAGGTGGATCTGTGAAAAGAGTTTTAGATCGACAAGTTTGCTTTGGAAAAGACATTAGAGAAGCTTCCGACGCTTTCCACATTTTAAAAGCCTCTATGAAAACTGTCAAAATCTGGTTTGTCGAGGATAAAGAAATAAACAATATTATTTCGATGCTTCCAAATAATATCACGACATTGACGGGAACATTACAAATTCATCAGATAATTACAAAAGGAAACGGTATCTTAGCCTACAGGGATATTGGTTGTTTCTGCGCAGAACTCAAAGGTTTATGCAGCTGCTTTGGCTTGAGAACTCATTGTGTCAGAAGGAATACGAAAATTAAAGACACTTGTTTAACGAAATCAACAACTTTCAATTTACCTAACGAATACCAATTATTATCCTCTACGGAAATTACAGCAAGAATCCTGAATTTGCCTATAGAACTCGTCACACCGGAAATCACATCAGAGAAACTAAATCAGCCTATGGATGAATTAGCTACCTCGGAAATAGTATCAATAAATCTGAATATGTCTATAGATGAAGTAGACACCCTCGATATTACATCAGTGAACCTGAATCTGTCTATGAATGAAGTAGCTACCTCCGAAATCGTCCCAACAAACCTGAATTGGCCTATAGATGAAGTAAATAACCTCGATATTACATCAGAGAACCTGAATCTGCCTTCGGATAAAGTAGAAGTAGTGTCAATGAATCTAAATTTGCCTATGGGTGTTGATTTAAATTTAATAGATAATAATTTTATGCCTACATATATTTTACCTGATGCAGAGTCTAATTCTCCAGGGCCAAGTTGTGTTAAATATGAGGCCAAAGAGAAAATTATACCGAAAAAGACTGTAAATGTTTTGCCAGATAACACCTATAAATCATATTGCCCAGGACCAAGTTCTACTAAAAATGATAAATCCAATTGCAAAAAAGGAAAATAAATGTGTACCAAATAAAATAAAGACTAATGCAATCTTATCAAAAAAGCATATAGAATTCCCAAATTGCAGTGGTTGTTCTTGCTCGATATGGCCTGCAAACAAAAATACTGTTCTGACTGCGTTGGTGGGCCCATAACTATTGATTATTTGTGTGATAAATGCTTGGGAGACAGCTTAAATTAGCTAAGCTTAATTAGGCTTGCTTAAATTATAGCGTTTGGTTTGATTCAACTCACGGACAGGAACGCCGTCGTATCCGTGTATCGCCTAAAGCCTGCATTCATCCTTAACAGTACAGAAGAAACATACAAAATACACCATACGTCACCCACTAGAATGACGTCACCCACACCGGCACTCACATCTGATACTCGTGCATCAGCCATCAGCAGAAACGACCACGCGCCGATATGACACACGATATGGCCGTGAAATTCGACCAGCCGTGCGATTTGCAACCTAAGCACTAGTTGCAATCAATTAGTTAATTGTCTGTTAATTACACTGGTCTGCAACGAAATCCTCCTTTCAATAAAATTATGATCCGTATAAAGAGTTTAGCATGCTAAATCTATATCTGCTTTTTGTTTTGTGCTATCACGTACACTTTTTTCTGAAGTTGATTTTTTAAATATTTAAAAATTTTGGAATTTTTTTACTGTCATTCTCGCGTTAACGCAACTTTTATCAGTTCAGTACCTCGAGCACGAACGACTTGCGAAAAAGTATTCGTATCGCTATCGACAAAAAATTGTATGGGATTTGTACAGCGCCCCTATCGTGCGTAAAAGTAACTAGTTTCAGCAACACGAACGATTCTAAGTTAGTTTCGTATCGCAAACGTATCGTCAAGTGCTCGATACGTGACACTTTATAAACAAATTTGAGAGCACGAAGTTAACATTGACGTACGGTAACGTAAATTTCGAAGGCTGGCTATCGAATACAGTCGAATGTAACGGTTGAAATTTCATGTGCAGAGTAGGCGCCAAAAGATACGCATAACGGAACAATGGAAAAATCCGACCGTACTCCCCGAGCAATAATTTTGCAGACAATTTACCACAGCGCACACAGTCATGTGATAGTTACCACCTATAAACTCGATCCTAAAAGTGAAGAATTTTATGGTGGCCACACTCGTTCAACGTCATACGATCTGAAGGAAGTGCTTGTTAACCGCGTCATGCAAGTAAGCGGAAGTGGGACGCATTTACCACTGCTCAATTCCCGAATTATGCTTGATATATCAAGTGATCGCACATGTATGGCTTCAATTGTGAATGCCTATCCTAATACTGAAGACTTTAAAAATCCATACCAACACAGAAATGCTAGGCCCAATGCTGAACCACTGCGATTGAGCGTTGGTTCAACTCACTTAGTGAATTACACCCCAGTAACTCATGGTAGAGTACAGCTCAGCAGTTCTTTCCTGACTGCCATCAGTCCCGGAGATATGCTCACTCCCATGGAGAAAAGGGAGCGAAAGCGCAATAATGAAAAGACTACGAATACTACTACTTCAGTCACCCCCCGAACTACCAGTGCCGCCCAAGGTCCGTCCAGAAACAGAAGAGAACGTACTTTGACATCAGAAGCCCTCCCATCTACGTCCTCTGATGAGAGAGCTTCATCTCTTCCCTTAGGCCTGTTAACCTTAGATACATCAGCACTTCAGGTAGGTGTTGAGCTAGATGAAGAAGATCATGCAAATGCGAAGAATATCGCCCTAAGAAAGCTTGTTTCGATTTGCACTCAGAATAATATTGTTTACCAAATGAACGGTTTCAAAAATGTTAGCGCTGAGGAAGAAGGGAGAGAAGAGTTTGAAAGAGCGTTTAGGAGTATGTATAATCAGAAAATGCATCCACATCTTTCTAGTGCGATGCCGAATAGGATGTATGGCACGAAGGTGGTTTTAGTCACCAAAGGGGCCAAAATCATGGGTGTTGCTGAAGCTACAAGCAGCACCAGAGGAATCGAGCTCATCCCAGAGGAGTTGGGTTTCACCGTTGTTGACCCAAGTGTGTATTGATCGGACGTACGTACGCACCGTCATTACGATGTAAGCTAGTCCGTATGGTAATCATGAAATTCTGTACTGGGTTGGCTAGATGGCGCTGTCTGGCAAGGAGTTAACATAAAGAGCTCCGCGTATTTATTATAATAAAATAATAGTTATCTAAGTTTATTCAATCCAAATTTTTCATAAAACAGTGTAATATTAGTTAGTGAAAGTGTACAAACGTTATCAATAATAATTGTGCAAAAAACATTAACATCATGTGCGATTGATAAACAGATAAATCCTAAAAACGGTAATAATTAGACAACGATGACCAATTAACTAACATAATATCAAAATAACTTTAGTGAAGAAACAGTGTTGTTAAAATAATAAGAAGAGTACGACCTCTCTTAACAAAGTTATACGGAATGTGAAAAAATTCCAAAGTAGTGACTCATAATAACTGATTTGCAAAATACAAAAATCGGCCTTTTATCTAATAGTGCAATATTTAAAACTCCTAGATAAGTAATTCGTAGCGGGTATAGTAGAGTGTCAGACTGTTATCTTGTCAGTCGACGGTTCAAGACCTACCTGTGTGACGAATGTCTTTTTGAGTTGTTTGAAAATCTATAACGTCATTTAAAAATCGTAAAACGCCATCTGTTGAATAAACATGAGTTTCTTAGAAAACATTACCGTTACAACACATAAGGCCCAAACACACTCGTCACTATCAGATAATAATGATAGTGTATACCCTGGCCAGCCACTAGATGACACTACTCATAGCGCTCCTTGCATGTCAGACGACGAAGACACTGACATTGTTGTTAAATTAAAAGAGCAAATTGAAAATCTCACATTGAAATTACTCAGCGCTAACGATGAAATGCTTTCTATAGAGAATAATGCGATGAAAGATGAAATCCAAAATCTGTTGCGCAAGAACAGCCTTTATAAAAAGCTTACTAGAAGCCCGGTAAAATCGACCACTTCAACACCTAAAAAAATAGGTACTTTGAGACTACATGATCACAAGGAGATTCAAACAGACATTGAAATAATATCACAATGTACATCACAAGTGTTTAAACCAACTATTAAGGACCAATCGACCCCAACAATACACCTAAAAGATGAACCTGTAACACAGGAGACTAACTACAACCAAAATGGAGCCTACCCAGTAACGTCTCAAGATTCCACAGCACCTCAAAAGAAAATGTATATTATTAGCTCAAACAAAACAAATAACATCCTATCGTTAGCAAAGTAGTATTATAGTGAAGAATATAATGTATGCCATTTCTTAATCCCTAATGTAGGGATAAATCAACTATTAAAAGATATTGTCTGATGTGTCTGATTAAACGGTGGAGAGTTCGACGGAGAGACTATTGCTTTGAAAACCTAAAGAAGTTTAAAGAATGTATTAGCAAACTGACTTTTTCCGAAATATATACTACTGAAGACCCCAATTTAGCCTACAATATCTTCTATGACTTATTTAAACTGTTTTATGATCTTTGTTTCCCATCTAAACTAGTAACTATAAACGTCCATAGAAAACAAAAATGGGTCTCTCTTTGAATAAAGGTGTGTAGTAAAAAGAAACGAACACTATTATGGCAATATCGGAAAAAGCCCAACGAAGCAAACAAAATTAAACTTAAACAGTTCAATACTCAATACTCAATACTCAATACTCAATACATTTATTGCGTTCCATAATGTGATACAGATGTCGAGCTTATAATTAGGTTACAATTATGGACCCTGTCGGGCACAGCACAATGTTAAGAGAGAGGAAGAGTTTGTTATAATTATTATTTTTAGTACCTTGACAAAGTTTATTATATTTATTATTGCACACATGTAATATTATATTATTGCACTATTCAGTCGGCTTTCTGTGGTGAGATATTATATGATTCGCATCTAAAGTTATTTAATTTATTTTTATTTATTTATTTTTATATTTAATCTTATTTACTTAATTTTCATTAAAAAATATTTTTCATTTTAATTTATGTTGTAGGTTATAAATATGAACACATAAAAATGGGAACCAATTCAATTGTTGTAAATAATAATAAAATTATTCTGTATTATGTCAATATATAATATTAAATGTCATTCATACATACTTAAATCATATTAATTTGTTTTTAATAGTATTTTTAATTAAGTCAATATTATATTATATTAATGTCATTTTCATATTTATGTATAAAAATAACTTGGGTATATTCAATGTAAGTATTAATTGTTATATTATAATGTTAATATGATATTAAATGTCGTTTACATACACAATACAAACATAAATAGGGTTAGTCTAATGTAAATACATAATTATATTTTCTATATAATTTCAATATAATATTAAATATCATTTGTTTTAATTTGTATTATAAGTTCATTTAAATGGAAATTTATTATAGAGATTCTGTCAATAGGTGGTAATTAATGTTTGTCGTTTAAGTATTCTTGTATACTGTAGTAGCTTTTGCTTACTAGGAAATTTTTTAGTTTATTTTTAAAAATGTGAATTTTTTCTTCATTTTTAATGGACTCTGGCAGCTTATTGTATATTTTTATTGACATGACCAAGGGGCCTGAGGAATGCATTGCTAGTCGGGAGGTTGGTAGGTTAAGTCTATTTTTGTGCCTTAGTGTGTATCTGGTTTGTATATTTTCTCTTGTAGTGTAGTGTTCCGGGTATTTCCGGACAAATTTGCAAATTTCTAAAATGTATATGGATGGCAAAGTTAATATTTTTAGCTTTTTGAAATGGGGCTTGCATGTGTCTGTTTCCTCTATATTCACTAAAATTCTTATTAGTTTTTTTTGTTGAGTAAATATAGAAGGTGCATCTGTGCTATTTCCCCATAAAATTACGCCATAGCTTAGCCAGGAATATGCATAGGCGTAGTAGGTGACAAGAGCAGTTGCCAGATCAGTAGTTTTCTTGACTTCAAGTAGGGCGTAGGAGAATTTTGAAATTTTTGCTCTCACCTTTTTGACATGCGGCTTCCAGCTTATATGAGTGTCTATGGTTAAGCCGAGTAAGTTGAATTGGTTAACAGCTTCCAGTTTGACGTTTTCAAAATTAAAATCAATATTTATTGGTGCCTTTTGATGTGGGTGAAAGGGCATTATTTTTGTTTTTGTGTAATTTATTTCTAGATTGTGTTCAGCCATCCAGAATGCTGTTTTCTCCAAAATTGACTTAAGTTTCTCTTTTAAATTTAAGCTACTTTCACATGTGACGAGTAAGGAGATATCATCTGCAAACAATACACATGGTTCACCTATGGCTTTAGGCAGATCATTGATGTAGATGAGAAAAAGTAAGCACCCTATCACGCTACCCTGAGGAATTGAGGCTTTTATATCCAATTTGTCAGAGCGGATTTTTTCTATTTGTCTAGTGGTTTCGTTAAAAAAATCTATCTCCACCAGTTGCTTTCTGTCCGTTAGGTATGATGAGAGCCACTTATGAGCTTGTCCCCGTATGCCTATACCATATAGTTTGTGTAGTAGGATATCGAATTGCACCTTGTCGTAGGCCTTGGTCATGTCAAGCAGCACACCTATTGCATATTTTTTATTATTTACAATATTTAGAGCTTCTTGTATGTACTTATACACGGCTAAGATTGTAGATCTATTATGACGGAAGCCATTTTGGCATTCGTCGAATATATGGAATTTTTCGCAGAAGGAGTATATTCTATTGCACATCGCCTTTTCGAAAATCTTTGAGGCAGTCGGCAATAGAGCAATAGGGCGGTAATTGCTTGGTTCTGTTTTTGAGTTTTTTTTGTGAATTGGTTTTATAACTGCATGTTTCAATTGGTCGGGAACGACGCCCTCTTCAAATGACTGGTTTACTAACATGTAAAATGGTAGGGTTAGTTCTTTAGCACAAAACCTGAGCAGGTTGGGTGGGAGCTCATCGATTCCATGGCTCTTTTTATTGTTTAAGTTTTTTAATATTCTGTTAATTTCGTAAGGCTCTGCAGGACCAAGGAACATAGTGTTTTCTGTGGGGTGGATCACAGATGTGCAACTTGGCTTCCTGCCTGATCTAAGAGTGGTTGTGTCCCCAATGGATGCAAAGAATTTATTAAAGTAGTTAGCAATTTTTCGGGGCTCGCTTATAAGGCTATCATTAATTTTTAATTTTATATTTCGATTATATTTTTTTGTTTTTTTATTGGTCCTCTCATTAATAATACTCCACATAGCTTTTGTTTTATTATTAGATTTTATTATTTTATTTTTGTAGTGTATTTTTTTTGAAGTTGCTACAACATTTTTTAGTGTTTTTTCGTAGTTTTTATAATATGTTTTTAATATTGGATTGTTTGTTCTCAGTGCAAGCAATTTGAGAAGTCTTTTATTTCTGCAAGAAAGTTTAATACCTACTGTCAGCCAATGTTTTTTTAACCGGTTTTTTATTTTTAATTTTCGTACTGGCATGCATGTATTTAATATACTTGTTAGTGTGTCTTTGAAAGCGTTATAGTTATCATTAGTATTTTTATTTTTCGATAAAATGTTGTGCCAGTTTTGCTCGTTCAGTTTAGTTTTGAAGTGTTGCATATTTTTTTCACTAAATATTCTTATTTTTGTGTGCCATGTAATCTGTTTTGTTTGCTGAGGTAATTCTAGGTGGATGGCTGTCCCATTGTGGTCAGAGAAGCCCAATTTCTCTACCGTTGTGAATACATTAATGTTATTAAAATTCGTGAATATTAAGTCTATGCAACTTGAAGTGGTTTGCGTGATGCGTGTGGGATGCTTAATGAGTTGGGTAAAATTATATTCCAGCATGAGATCTAAAAATTGGTTGGTTTTTGACTTACTTTCAAAGGCATTAATATTGAAATCTCCTCCTAGAATTACATTTGATTTTGAGTACTTGTTAGTGATGTATTTTAGAATTTGTTTCAATTTGTTTTTAAATATTTCTTCCTCTCGTCCATTCCAATACATAGACAACAATAATATATTTTCCAATGGTAATTCACATGCACATACCTCTAAAACATACTCTATTGACATATTAGTTATACATTGAACTTCCCTATATTCTATGTGTTCACGAAGTAGGATGCACACCCCTCCGCCCACATGATTGGTACGGGTAAATGAGGATGCCATACTGTAGCCGGTAATTTGTATAGTTTCTAGCTTTTCAGGTGTTAACCAGGACTCTGATATACATAAAGCCATATATATTGGTTGTTCTACTATGAAGGCTTCTAAGAGATGTTGCTTGTTATACATACTTTGCATATTTTGAAAAAGTATTTTAAATTGTAGGCCTGTTGTTTCGAAAGGAGTGATTAGGGGCTTTGATATTATGTTCTCTAAGAGATATAAAAAAATTATTAAATTAACCCAGAGGGCACAAAATACTTTCTCTATTAATACAGCAGATAACAAATCAAAAACTGCTTGGAAAATTATAAATAATACAAAGCAAAATGTCCCAAATGAGTCTATAACCACTATAAAAATTAATAATAAAATCGTAACGGAACCTAGCGAAATGTGTAATATTTTCAATAATTACTTTGTAGACAGAATAGTTCCAAATATCCGAAGTAATAAGTTGCCTTACTTACCACATATAATCCCTACACAAAAGTCTATGTTTCTGAAACCTTGCTCCCCCCTTAATATATTGTATACCATAAAAAATTTAAGGAACACTAACAGCGTAGGGTATGATGAAATATGTACTAAGGTTATAAAATATGTAGGAAGTAATATTTGTCATCATATTTGTCACATTTTAAATTTATGTATAGCGGCTGGGGTTTTCCCCAACAAACTAAAAACAGTTATTATAAAACCTATATTTAAAAAAGAAAATAGACAGAATATAGAAAACTATAGACCTATAGCACTGGTACCTATCTTTTCGAAGATATTCGAGAAATATATATTTAGGGAACTAAATGATTATCTTGAAAAGAATTGTATTTTGGCGAATGAGCAAAAGGGTTTTAGATGTAATAAGACAATAAATATGGCCATATATGATTTTCTGACATTTGTACGACACAATATGGCGTGCCCCAAGGCAGCGTGTTAGGACCTTTACTGTTCTTATTATACATAAATGACCTACCTAAGGTAACTAAGAACCCAATAGCTCTATTTGCAGATGATAGTACAATTACTGTGAAATGTGATAATAAGAATACCTATGCTGTTATTGACTGGCTAGATGTAAATAATTTAAGGGCTAATATAGGAAAGACAATGCTTATGCATTTTAGTCAGCGTATTCCATCTATAAAAAACCTACAGATTTGTGCTAATGGCCAATCGTTAAAAGAAGTAAGCTCCACAAAGTTTCTCGGTGTAATAATAGATAGTAAATTAACATGGAAACCACTTATAGAACAATTATGCAAGAGAGTCAGTAAGTCAGCATATGCACTCCATGAATTGTCACAAATAATTAATATCGACGCACTTCTAACAGCATACCATGGTAAAGTAGCCTCGGTTCTTAGGTTTGGTATAATTTTTTGGGGGAACTCTGTACATAAAGAACATATATTTAAGGCACAGAAACGCTGTCTAAGAGCAATGTTCTCTCTTAAAACAACTGACAGCTGCATGCCCTATTTTAAAAAATATAATTTATTGACATTACCTTCTCTGTATATATTCGAAGTAGCTGTATTTATTAAACTTAATCCAAATCTATTTGTTTTGGCTTCTGACGCATTTGGCCGAACGCAAAGAGACAAAAGTCGCCTACACATATGTAAAACAAATACTACTCTAATGCATAATAGTGTCTTCGCCATGGCGCCTAAAATCTATAATAAGTTGCCAAGAAATATTAAGGAGTCTGATGTGAATAGCTTTAAAAAAAAATTAAGGAAACTGCTCAGCGAAAAATGCTATTATAATGTCGCAGATTTTATGTCAGATAAATTGTAGTACAAATTCCTATATCTATCATTCATTTTATTATTTTAATTATATTAAATTTTATTGACATGACCATGTAACATTTATGTACCTATTTAAATATTTGGCATTATAAATTTCTCTGACTTTGACAAATGTATGTAATTAATGAATTTTATCTGATTGTATAATTGGTTATGTTATTTTGCATGTGAATTACTTTATTTTTCTTTTTTAATATCTGCACACCTCTCTGAGGTTATGAAACAGCGCACCTATGCATTTATTATGTACCCTATACCAGCCCTAAACCTGTCTGTCTGTCCATGCAAATAAATGATTTGATTTGATTTGAATGTTTATTCACCTAAGATTTGCCGGTGAGAAAAGTTTCGAAACTTTTAAAGTGTATTTTAAAACTATTATTTTATTGTATTAAGTGATTATTTTTTGGTTATGATACAATGCAAAGACCGCCGCTTTACCAACGTAGTCATATGTATTATCTTCTCGGAAGTTTACTTGAAAATGAAGGAATTCAACAAAGAAACTCTAGGTAAGAAAATCTTGTCTATCTTTATTAAAATAATATGTAAATTAGAAATTTGGCAGAAACTTTTGAAGGAACTTCTACTGTATTAATACAATATATTGATTGTAATATACATAGTTACTATGTTTATCACTTTTTTTTTTTTATTTATCTAATTTTTTTTTTTTTAGTGAAACAAGGCGCAGAGCTAAACTTAGAAAGACGGCTGACCCTGTAGATATCAATGATATTGAATTTAAAAAGAGATATCGCTTAAACAAAGAAGCTTTCGTATTTCTCTGTGAGCAACTCCGTCAAAAAACTTTTTTAAGATCAAGTTCCAGGGTCACTTTAGAGCTTAAGGTACATGTGAATAACTTTAATATTTCAACTGAAATGGAAGTACCTGCAACCCACTAATATGAAATTATTTAAATGTTACAGGTTCTTTGTGCACTCTCTTTTTACGCCACTGGATCATACCAGTGCATAGTGGGAATGGCAAAATATTTAGGCCAAACCACAGTCAGCAAATGCGTCAAGGAAGTGACTTATCACACCTTTTTTTTTTAATTTTTTTTTTTTTTTTAATTTGAGGAAACCCCCACGGGTCATCACCTCACCGGGGCCAAACGGGGAGGTGGTATGTCGGACTCGAACCGACTAAAACCACACAGTGTTCCATCACCGGGTCTTATAGCCGGGGCCTCAGGTGTACCCTAGAAAGGAAATCCCTGTGAACCCCGGCAGACTTGGCCGCCTGTTAAACCAGGCGACCCCACTATGAGGTGCAGATGGTTCTATCCCCTCTAATTTTGAGAGGCGCGCGCGGAACACGTCGCGCCACCGTCTCGGGCCTGCTTCTGCTAGGGTGACAGATAGCCCCTTCTGTCGCCCCCAGGCAAGCGCTTATGGAGGCCGGAGATCGTTTTGCACTCTCCGGCGCCTGGTGCGTCTTCTGCGGGACGGAAGAGTACTTGTTCTCTCCCGTTCCCTCTCCGCCGCTTCTTTGGCATCCATCACTACCTCACAGAAAGAGGCGGCGGAATCCCACGCACTCTCGCTCTGGACCATGGACATAATCATAGTCTCCAGCGAGAGGCTACCCACACCAATGGCCGCCGTGAGGTCAGCACGCTGCTGCGCCCACGCAGAGCACTCCACCAGAGTGTGGAGTGCGGTATCCTCGCGGCGGCCCCCGCAGTGGTGGCACACAGACGTTGGCTCCCGGCCTATGCGACACAGGTACTTCCCGAAGCAGCCGTGTCCAGTAAGTACCTGCGTCATCCGGTAGGAGAGAGCGCCATGTCGCCTCTCCAGCCAATCCTCCATGACGGGCCTTACCGCCACAATTGAGGCGTGCCCTCCGCCAGAAGTGTTTTCCCTAGACGTCTCCACCTATCAAGGGGTACCTATACCATCTGCCACCTTACACATAGAGCCCTTGCAGGAAACTCATCTTCCCTATGATCCACCTCAGGTAAATCTAGAACAGTCATATGCCGCCCATATGGCCTACAAGTTTGCCGTTTGGATATTGAATAGAAGAGATACAACACATATATCTACCTTGGAGAGGAGGGCCATAGATGATGTGTCTACACCTCCTTTTATTAACCTATCTGAGGCTTGTAGACTCCATGTGGAGTATTTCTTCGAATATCTTGCCTGTTATCTAGTTGTATTGGACATATCATTTAGTACTAACCCTAACTCTATACTAAACGAGTTGAGGAAATCCCCAAATCGAACAGGGTTTGATGACTTAATAGACACTATAATATTAAGTGGTTTAACTCACTCATTCTGTTCTTTAACCAGGTCTTCTCCCATAGACCTACAGGATAGGGATGGATGGAGAAGGGCGGTATCAGATAGAGTATCCTATGAGGTGGACAAAGAGGTCTTATTCTTGGCAGACAGCTCCCTAGTGCTCATACCAGAGGAAACAAGACACCTATTCATCAGATGGTTCAGAACCATGGCTCATTACTTGAGAAGGAGAGTGGATCCGGAGATCATAAAAGGTATGAGGGGTCAGGAGATGAGAGATCTTCTAAATAGAGCACTTCCCAAGTCTCCCCTTAACCACATTAGGTGGCCACCCATGGCAATGTCTGAGGAGGAGAGCATAGCAGGCATCAGAAGAACAGCCAGACCAGGTCACAGACCAATAAGACCTATAGCAATCCCACCTACTCCTCTAACCCAGGAGACGGGTAATGAAGATGCCGACCCTGAGTTAGAGGAGGCCATGTGGTGTGTTGCTGGAGGGAGGGTCATGAACCAGCTCTACGAGATATTTGTTATACTGAGAGACAAGATAAAAGTACTACCTGATAAAGCCATTAGACTCTACACCCTTGGGGACAATAATGGGGCTGTATACTCCATGATTTGCCATATTCTATCCGGGAAAGTGGGAGGTGGATTTCCTTATTGGATAGGGAAGTCCACAAACATTCAATCTTCTCTTGAGACGGGCCCTAGCTGCGTTACAGGTGATCCCTGCTCCGTCCCTTATAACCACCAGGAGTTCCTAGCCAATATAGGGTTGAAGGGGAAACTGAGATATGAGAAGGAGGAGGATGTGGTGGATATATGGGTTGTTGCTGACTCGGAGTATATTAATTGCCTGCCTACAGATGCCGGAGGTCTACTTATAGCGCCTGGCGAGGTTTGTGTTGAGGAGGGGTGGAATAGTGTAGGATCCTTCAACTTCCAGAGAGTAAGAGGTGTCCCTCGGTCTATATGGGGCCAATGGGTAAAGGGGTTTGAGGCTGAGTCCAGGGTTACATATAATATGGGATTGGCACTTATCACACCTGCAATAGTAGGTCATTTTATTAAATTTCCAAATACTAGAGCTGAAAGGGATATAATAAAAAATAAGTTAGTATGAATATTTTTTATTTATTATATTCTGTTCGGTGTAATATAACCGAACACCTTAGTAAGTAATAAGCGAGTCACGCGTTTACCTAATTAGAGCAAACGTGTATAGAGTGAGTGCACTTTGTGTGACTGCGACATTCGGGTGCATTCATTGAAACATTATAACATTTTCATACATAACATTTAACTAACATTTTAACTTTTAAGAACTTATTGTGGAACTGAACAATATATTATTAGTGTGTAACATTTAAAACCTCTCTTTTATTTAACAATCACTGCAAACCTCGCGCTACACCGTACATAAGTTTTGGTCCTTCGATAGGACCTCGCGCGGCTTACATAGTTGTCGTAAAATCGCGACAAGTGCTCGGGCGAGGTATTGAACTGATTAACATATAGTGCTTGGAGTGTGTGTGCAAGGATTGCAGTGCTAACATTGGAGGAGCAGCAGCCACAGCAGATATAGGGGAGTGAAGTACCAATCAACAGACACGCAAGTCATACATTTCATTATTCTTTTAGCAAATATACATTTTACACTCAATCGTCATGGCAGAGCTTATTGATATGCAAGCGATGATCTATGAAAGCATCGTCAAGCTTGGCATTAACATTAAGAAGGATAGCGCTGAAAGAAAAATATTAGATTACTTCAAGAGGCGATTGAATACTTTGGAGGAATACTGGACGGAGTATGAGGGTAATCATGACAGGATTAGCGACGAAGTAAGTCAAACTAACTCTTATTTCGTCAATCGAGAACCTGAGAAGACTATGAAGGTATATGAAGAAGTGAAAGCCTTGATCAACCAGCAACACCAGAAGTTTTTGTCTAAGACTGCCAATTCGGTTGAACAAGGAAGGTCACCGTACAAGGCAGCATGCGGTGCTTCTCAGCCTGAGGAGGAAGAAACAACGGCGGTAACAGGACCCAGCTCGCAAACCCACATTTTGAAAACAAGTACGGGCACGAACAGTAAAGTCGACGATCTGTTACGGCGTCAACAACCAAATTTTAAAGCCTTCTTGCGAACAACTTCGAACATATATGTAGATTCTGTTTCGGAGAAATGGGAGTTCGAAGACGTTTTGAAAACTCTGGAAGCGAGATGGTCAACAATTGATACTCTGCATTGGGAAATTGAGAGTGAGCTAGACGAAGAAAATTTGTCATATAACTGCATGTTTGACAAGTATGAGAAACAATTCAACACTTTGAAAAAGTCTATAAACAAAAAGATGTGGTCCGTAGTGCATAGGAACAAGGCGACTCCCCAACTTGAAATTCCTGTGTTTTCGGGAACAACCAGTGGGTATCTTTTCGTGACTTGTTTACAGAAGCTATCCATAACAACCCATCATTATCTAACGGCCAGAAGATGCAATATCTCAAGAGTAAGGTACGCGGTGAGGCGGAAAAGCTTATACAACACTTGCAGATTAGTGCAGAGAACTATTTGGCATCTTGGGATATTCTTACGCATCGTTATAACAACACAAAATTGATATTTTCTTCACACATGAACATTCTTCTGAACCTTCCTAACATGCAGCAGCAGTCAGTACATCAAATTAAAAGAATGCATGATACAACAGTGGAATGTCTAAATGGCATTAAGAACTTGGGAGTGGACGTTACATCTTGGGACCCTATCGTGGTCCATATTTTAGGCCAGAAATTAGATAACGAAACATATAACGACTACATAGAGTCACTAAAGAATTCGAGAGAATTGCCAGTACTTAAAGAATTGCTTGGATTTTTGGAAACCAAATTCACGACCCTGGAAACGGCCTATAGAAAACAAGACACGGCCTCGTCGAAACATTATCAAACAAAGCAGAATAATCCATCATCCAACATAAAGAAATTAAATTATAACTTTTATAGTAAGTCGAACAATATGTACAATAACTTAAGTAACCCAAATAAATCCGTTGCGAAATCTATGCACGTGACAAACATCAAGTGCCCGATATGCAATAGTCAGCACGGCATTTATAATTGCAAAAAGTATTTAGCTCTGAGTGATGAATTAAGACTAAAAACAGCCAACAAATTGAAACTCTGCACTAATTGTTTATTCAGTCATTATGGCAATAAGTGCAACTCTACGTTAACATGTCGTAAGTGTCAAGAACCGCACAATACGATTCTACATGATGCACTTACAAAACATTCAAATTTTTCAAGTCGTAATCATTTAACACAACAAGAGCATGAAAATTTCGCTGCTACGTCACATACTTCCCAAATTGACCCCTCAGAGATATTGCTTGCGACAGCGTTGTTGAAAGTCGAAGCCTCTGATGGTTCATGTTATACTATGCGAGCTTTAGTCGATCAAGGTTCCCAAATATCATTAATAACAGAAAAGGCGGCTCAGCTGTTAAACATTAAAAGACAAAGATGTAAAGGAGTAATTTTTGGTGTAGGACAAAAAGAAAGCAATTACAAGGGAATGATTTCTATAGAATGTGCTTCATTATGTAACAATTATACATTAAAAGCGGAAGTTTTTATTATGACAAATCTCATAAAAAGCCTACCAAACAAAAGCTTCCCGAAACCAGATTGGTCACACATAGCTAACATACAGTTGGCCGATCCGGAGTTCCATAAAAGCCGCCCAGTGGACTTGTTACTCGGAGCGGACATTTATGCGAACATAATCCTCGGTGGTATTATTAAAAGTGGTAACAACTATCAGCCCTTAGTACAACAAACCCAACTAGGGTGGTTGTTATGCGGTAACGTAACAACATATCAATGTAACGTTGTATTGAATAACTTAGAAGATATAAAAAGGTTTTGGCAGGTGGAAGAGATTAGTGAGACGTCAGACCTATCACAAGAAGATCAAGAGTGTCTAACATTTTATGAGTCAACAAGAAGAAGAACAGACGAAGGCCGCTATGAGGTTAGAATACCACTGAAAGAAGAATTGAAACACAAACTGGGTTTATCTAAACCGATGGCAATTGCGCAATTAAAAAATTTAGAAAATAGATTTAAGAAACAAGAACAGCTGGCGGATAAATATAGGTCATTTATGAGCGAGTATCTCGAGTTACAACATATGAAACCCGAAGAAACAAACACAACAGCGAGCTTGCAATGCTACCTACCTCATCATGGAGTACAGCGCGATGAGTCATTAACTACCAAGTTACGAGTAGTATTTAATGCGTCCGCTAAAACATCAACAAAGTTTAGTTTAAACGATGTAATGTATAAAGGGCCTAACATGCAAAAGGACTTACAGTCGTTGTTATTACAGTGGAGACAGTATCCTTACGCTTTTACCGCTGATATCGAGAAAATGTATCTTCAGATTTTAGTAAATAGCATAGACCAACACCTTCAAAAAATCGTTTGGAGGGAGTCCCCAGAACAACCCACACAGAGCTTCCAATTGACTACGGTCACTTATGGTACCAAAGCAGCACCATTTTTAGCCATTAGAACATTAAAACAGCTGGCGGCAGACGAGCGCATTAAACATCCTGAAGCAGCAGAGGTCTTGGAAAACTCATTCTTCATGGATGACCTCGTTTATGGCACCTATAGCATTGAAAAAGGAAAGTACCTTGTTAATGAATTGATCCAACTATTAAAATTAGGTGGATTTAATTTAAGAAAATGGACCTCTAATAGTCATGAATTATTGGCGAGCGTAACACAGAATGTGGAGGAAAACATTTATAACTTCAAAAATGAGGATACGTCCAAAACATTAGGCCTATGCTAGGAGACGAAACAAGATCATTTTACATTTAATTGCAATTTCACACCAACAAAAGGAAAACTTACGAAAAGAAAACTACTTTCAGAAATTTCGAAACTATTTGACCCATTAGGCTGGTTAACACCGTTATCTACAAAACTAAAATTACTTTTCCAAAAATTATGGCAAACAGATTGTCAATGGGAGGATGTGGTATCTGAGGACATATATAAGGAGTGGTCTAAGTTAGCAGCGGAAATCGTAAACATAAAATATTGTGGGGTACCGAGATGGATTTTAACACAACCGGGTAGTGTTATTGAATTCCATGGTTTTTGTGACGCTTCCATGGAGGCCTATGCATGTGCGGTATATGCTCGAACAAAACATAGTCAGCAAACTATATTAGTAGCCGGCAAATCTAAACTTGTACCACACAAGAAGGCGATAACATTACCGAGAATTGAGCTATGTGGTGCAGATCTACTAGCGAAACTCATGAACAAAATTATAAATAGTGTTAACTGTACATATGAAATCTATGGTTGGTGTGATTCCATGGTCGTACTAAGCTGACTGTGGCTACACTTAGACAACAGTACTGGATACCGGGAGGAATTAAAACAATTAAGGCACAGTTACGTAATTGTATAGTTTGCCGGAAGCACGACTCAAGAAAGGAACATCAATTGATGGGAAATCTACCCGCGGCTAGAACAAACCCTGCCCCGCCGTTTTACCACACAGGGGTAGTTCAGGTAGTTTCATGGAGGTGAAAGCCAGCAAAGGTAGAGGTGCCCGAACAACAAAAGGATATGTCGCTGTGTTTGTTTGTATGGTGACTAAAGCCGTGCATCTGGAGTTGGTATCTGACCTCACCAGTTCTACATTTTTAGCAGCGCTCAACACGATGGCGGCCAGGAGAGGATCACTGTACATGTGATGTGGTCACATGTACAGTGATCAAGGAACCAACTTTATCGGAGCGAATCGGATGCAAGTTTCTCTCGGAGATTGCAGATATGAACATTGAATGGCACTTTAACGCACCATCCTGGCCTAGCGCTAGGGGTTTGTGGGAAAGAGCAGTGCGTAGTTTAAAACATCACTTGAAAAGAGTTGTCGGGGAACAACGACTAACGTTTGAAGAATTCTCCACGATTCTAACAAGACTAGAAGCTTGTCTTAACTCCCGACCGCTCTGTTCGCTGACCGAAAACATAGAAGATTTAGAATATTTAACACCGGCTCATTTTTTGACAGGAAGATCTGGCCTAACAGTCATTGAGACAAAGTTTGATGCTCGCACACGGTGGCATTTAGCTAATAACATTTTTCGAAACATTTGGTCCAAATGGAAAACAGAATACTTAACACAGTTGACGGCCAGAGATAAATGGGCGAAACCTCAAAGAAACATGAATATCGGAGATATGGTCGTTGTGCACGAAGACAATGTCCCAGCGGGGAAATGGATCATGGGCAGAGTCATAGACGTACACTCTGGCAGTGACGGGTACGTGCGAGTAGTTACCTTAAGGACGAAAAGTGGGATTATAAAACAGCCGATTGTCAAACTCTCGATTTTGCCTATTGAAACAAATGAACAACGAAGCATTTGCCCGGAAACAAGCACCCAAACAACAAATACTGAAAGGGAACCTTTCACAATACAGAGCAAAAATATTACCCGAAGGAGAAAGGTGAACCCTGTTACCTTCTCGAACATTGTTATGGCTCTAACATTTTTTATAACTCTTTGTGGCTGTGTAAGCGGAACATATAATGTTACGCAGGTTGGAAAGGAGCATTCTTTGTTTTTTGATCCGGCTCGAAGGACCAAAACTTATGTACGGTGTAGCGCGAGGTATATTGTATGAGTATATTGTTCAGTTCCACAATGAGTTCTTAAAAGTTAAAATGTTAGTTAAATGTTATGTATGAAAATGTTATAATGTTTCAATGAATGCACCCGAATGTCGCAGTCACACAAAGTGCACTCACTCTATACACGTTTGCTCTAATTAGGTAAACGCGTGACTCGCTTATTGCTTACTAAGGTGTTCGGTTATATTACACCGAACACCATCATTTTAAAATGTATTGAATTATGTGGAATTAGTATACAGTACATTATTTGCTTTAAAAAAAAATAAGTACAGTTAATAGTTTTATTTTAATCTTATTTCATAAAATCATGAGCCAACATGAAACTGTAATTATTATCGAAATCTATTTTTATGTTACAGATTTTTTGCTAAGTTTGGTTTCCCTGGTGTGACAGGGTGCATTGATGGAAGTCATTTCCATATTTTTACGCCCAATAAAGAAATTGAACATTTATTTTACTGTAGAAAGCATTTCTATTCCCTGAATGTTCAAATGGTAAGCAGTGACATAGTAACAAAATTAATTATTAGTAATAAAATATTTTCCACAAGGCTTTACATTTAATTTCAGATATGTGAAAGTGACTGCAGAATTTTAAATGTAAATGCAAAATATTGGGGGCCACCCATGATGCTTTTATATGGGAAAATAGTTTAGTCCACAATTATATGAAAGAGTGGGTTAGACGCAGTCGGTGAACTTCGCAACTTGTACACCATGCTCAAATGGTGCACTTCGCATTTGGTGCACTTCTCAATTGGTGCATTTCGCAACTGGTGCACTTCTCAATTGGTGCACTTCGCAAAAGGAGCACTTTTTAAGATGAGTGGAGATTTGGCAAATTGTCTAAAAATGAATGAATCTTTGGTTTAGCGCAGGTAATTTTCTTAAAAATATAATCAACTAACACCCTTACAAGTAGGTACACACTTACTTACAACTTAAATAATTTTCAATATTAATACAAAAAATCACTCGAAAGTTATAAACAAATTTTGCAAAATAATTATTATAATAACAAAGTGATTATGCTATTAAGTACTTTTATTAGATATTTTTATTTTATAGAGAGGTAACCCAATATCCCCATTATAATAAAAGAACTACTTTGTGCAATGTTGCAATCGTTCAGTTACCTATGATGAAACAAGGAAAATTGTTATAAGAAGATCTGCACATACTTGTGATGGACAAGACAATACTAGAAATAAAATACGTAATCATATATCGTTTTTAAAAAAGGCCGTATGCAATGATTTTAGGTCTGTCCAAAAAATATTTGAGGAGAATGATGCAAAGTTACGCAGAATTGTTGAAAATAAATATCATTTTTTACTACCATCATTTCATTCCGTCAAGGACACCATAGTTCTCCTGCAGATGTACATATACCTAAAGCATTAGGTAAGCTTTTTTTTTGTGTGTGAGGACGGTGAAGAAGAAAAAAATATCATTTTTGCTACTAACACAGTAAGAAAACTAATGAAAGCGCCAGGATCGTATTACGCAGATGGTACTTTTCAATCAGCTCCACGGCCATTTTATCAGGTTTACACTATTCATCTGGATGTGAACTCAAACAAACAGGTTACTGGCATAATACCTGCAATTTATGTTTTATTACCAAATAAAACACAACAAACATACACACGGCTCTTTTCAATATTGAAGGAAAAACTCGGTATAATTATTAAAAAATTTAAATCTGATTATGAAATTGCGCAGTTGAATGCGGTTAAATCAGTTTTTCCGGCTGTAGAATTGAGTGGATGCTACCGTCATTTTAACGCCGCTATATGGAAAAAAGCTAAATCACTGAAATTGCTAAGCACAAAAGCTGGACGGAACACCGCTAGGTTGTCCTCCATTATACCATTAGTACCGGAGAACCATATACCTGCCGCGTGGACCTACATTTTAAGTGTTTCTCCAAACAATCAACAAATGACGAAATTCCAAGAATATTTTGAAAAAACGTGGTTTCCGAAAATGCCACCGTCAATTCTGAGCTGCGCAAATCAGACACACAGGACTACCAATGCCTTGGAAGGATGGCATCGCCGTTTAAATGCTCGAATACATAAACGTCCCAACTTGTACATGTTTGTACACAAATTAAAAATCGAAAGCAAGTATTGGGATAAGCGTGTGTGTAACATTTTATTTCACAATGTCAGAACAAATCGTAAACATCGTGATGTGATATTTGACCGAAAATATAAGAAACTATTAGTTAAATTGGAAGCCGGAAATATCACTGTGGAACATTTCATGAAAAAGGTCATTTTTCTCCAATTATTAAAGTAACTTAAAACCATGTATAATTTAATATTATGTGAATAAATAAAAATATGATTTTGGTAAAATTTATATCAATATACTTAATTAATAGTAACAATTACTAAATAAAAATACAGCTTTAATTTATAAACTGTTTTAAAAAAACAGGCTATGAATTAATTTAAAGCTTATATTTAATTAACAATAATAACTATAACTAAAAAAGTACAGTTATTAAAAAAAAGGTTATTGATATAATATGATATTATATCATGACTTTATTATGATAACTTTATTGCTGTAAATCTACATATTTTTTCCTACATAATTGTATTTATATGACTTCCGAGTGTGATATTTTTTTAAATAATAAAAATGTTATTGTGATTAAGTTACGTTTAATTAAAATAATTTTCTGTCATATTTGTTTATAACTTTCGAGTGACTTTTTGTATTAATATTGAAAATTATTTAAGTTGTAAGTAAGTGTGTGCCTACTTGAAAGGGTGTTAGTTGATTATATTTTTAAGAAAATTACCTGCGCTAAACCAAAGATTCATTCATTTTTAGACAATTTGCCAAATCTCCACTCATCTTAAAAAGTGCTCCTTTTGCGAAGTGCACCAATTGAGAAGTGCACCAGTTGCGAAATGCACCAATTGAGAAGTGCACCAATTGCGAAGTGCACCATTTGATCATGGTGTACAAGTTGCGAAGTGCACCGACTGCGTCTAACCCGAAAGAGTTACATAGAAACAATGAGCAAGTTTGGTTATTAGGTTAGTGTCAAATAAATAGTACTAGTTATTCGTAAAACTAATCGAACCACTTCCATAATATTTATAATTATTAATAATAATAATGTTTATTTCTTACTACAATATACAGTTTACAACAAACAGTTTAATAAGTATACATAATTCAGGTAAATATACATTGTAGGAGACTGGTGCCTAAGCTAGGCTCTAGGCCTGTGTTTCAGGACACCCCTTAACATTACTTTATATAAAGACAATATGTTTTTATTTTAAGTAAAAGGTAGTGTTAGTAGAATATGTAAGTTTGTGTGTGGGTGTGTGTTTGTATTTAATTATTATAATATTAATCTTATTATTACTTTATTTTATTTTTTATTTATTCTTTATTGTACACTAAAACTAGATTAATAAAAACAAGGAAATGGTATGTACAAAGGCGAGCTTAACCCAAACCTGAGTTTTCTTCCAGCAAACCTTGGAGTGAATAGAGGATAGTTGAAAAACTTAGAGGCAAAGTCGTGTGTACGTAAACTAATTAGAGATAGTAATTAATAGATATAACTTAGTTAAAATAAATATCATGTATACCGACACGTATACTCATTTTGAAATATAAATACCTATACTTACACATATAATAAAGTAATATATATTCAATATATAAATACATACAAATATATTTCCATACATATACTAATACATATCATAAGTCTGATTTATTGTTGAGAGAGAAAATAATCCCTGGTTCTCCGCTTGAACACGCTTAGAGAAGGGCTATCGCGTATTGAATGCGGTAAGGCATTCCATAACCGGACAGCAGAAACACTAAAAGAATTGTCATAACGAGTAGACGTATGGGAAGGAGTTCGAAGGAGAAGAGAAGAAGAGGAGCGACAGGGATTGCTCCTGGGAACAAAGCGCTCACGCAGATATGAAGGAAAATTAGGGTTGTGTAGAATTGAATAAAGTAAGGAAAGGATGTGGACATCTCGACGCCGCCGAATAGGTAGCCAATTTAGTTTTTTTCGAAATTCTGAAACATGATCATATTTTCTCAAGCCAAATATGTAGCGGATGCAAAGGTTTTGCAACCGTTCTAACTTATTCCAGAGTTCTTCGGTAGCGTCGAGAAAGGAGACATCAGCATAGTCAAGAATAGGTAGGAGCAGGGATTGAGAAAGGTAGACTTTAGTCTGAAATGGAAGAAAATTTTGAAGACGTTTAAGGGCGTGATATGTTCCAAAAACTTTCCTGCTTACCTCTGTTATGTGAGTGGTCCATGACATGTTAAAGTCTATAAAAACCCCGAGATTTTTGACATGGGTCGAATATGGTATAACAGTGTTATTGTATAAGACGGGAGGTAGTGATGTGTGGTCGAGGCTATTATACATGTACCTGCCACCAATAATGACGGCTTGCGATTTAGCGGGATTGACAAGCAGTCCAAACGATTTTGCCCATTTACAGATGTTCTGCAGGTATAGCTGATAGATTTAGATAGCAGCGATAGCTTCTGTGAGTTCATCAGTTTTAAAATGTCGGTAAAGCTGCAAATCGTCTGCATAAAGATGATATCGAGAAGATATAACTTTGGTGATAGCATTAATAAACACGGAAAAAAGTAGAGGAGATAGTACGCCACCTTGAGGCACACCCGTAGTAAGGTCACACCAATCAGAGGATGCCTCTTCTGAGCGGACCAGCTGCGAGCGACCCCGAAGATAAGAGCTAAACCAAGCGATTACAGAATTGGAGACATTCAGAGACGACAGGATGCCTAAGAGGATGTCAAAATCAACAGAGTTAAAGGCACTGCTGAAGTCTAATAACACCAATACTGTCAGAAGTTTATTTTCCATAGCCAGTCGTATGTCGTCAGTTATTTTGACTAATGCAGTTACAGTGCTATGTCCAGAACGAAATCCAGATTGGTATGGACTCAGCAGGCTATTAGAGGATAAAAAACTGTTCAGTTGATTTCGGACAGTACTCTCAAGCACTTTGGAAAGGATTGGGAGTACAGATATGGGACGAAACTGGGATACTGAGGAAGGGTTAGCAGTTTTAGGTAGAGGGATAACATGGGCCATCTTCCAGGGAGATGGAAACACGCTTTCCTGTAGGGAGTAATTTATGATATGAGTGACAGCTGGAAGGAGGTCACTTACAATAGGTCGCAACATTTGTTGTTGAATCCCTGAATGAATTACTTAATATTATTATTATTAATTGTACATATTTAATTATTTGCAGGTGATTCTGGCTATCCGCAACGTCCCTGGTTAATGACACCAATTCTGGATGATGCTTCGGCACAGACATACGAGGGGTGATCAAAAAGTAATGATAAACGGGTATTTCTAATAAAGATAAAAATCCAAAAAAAATTGTTTTCACTTCTTCGGTCCTTCACTACTTCCCACCTAAAAAATTGTATAAATAGGACATCATTTGGAGGAGCTACATTCATTTGAATACCAGCAGTCGGAGCGACAACACGAAAATGGAGAAACACGAAGTGAGATGCGTCATCAAGTACCTCTGTTTGAAAAAAATGTCTACCAAAGAGATACACGCTGATTTGGTGGAGACACTGGGGGACTCTGCTCCTCCATATTCTACGGTGGCACGGTGGTGCAAAGAGTTTAAGCTGGGTAGAACATCCACAGAAGATGAACATCGCGAGGGACGCCCAACCTCGTCCCTCACTGAGGAAATCGTGAAAAAAGTCGAAGATATCGTATTAGCAGACCGAAGAGTAACCATCAGACATTTAGCTGAGGTCACAGGGATCTCATATGACAGCATCCAAAGCATTTTGACCGGCAAAATGAATATGAAGAAGGTCTCCGCGCGTTGGGTACCGAGAATGTTAACGGACGAACAAAAGAAAAAGCGAGTTGACATTTCAAGAGCCAATCTTGCAAAGTTCCAGGCTGACCAAGAAAATTTTTTGTCTCGATTTGTGATCATGGACGAAACATGGATCCATCATTTTGATCCTGAGACCAAACAACAATCGATGACTTGGAAAAGGCCATCCTCACCGACGCCGAAGAAGTTCAAAGTCTCGAGCTCGGCGGGCAAGGTTATGGCGTCCGTTTTTTGGGATGCTGAGGGAATCATAATGGTTGATTACCTGGAAAAGGGAGCTACTATAACGGGCTCCTACTACGCTGATCAAATAAGACGACTGCGAGAAGCCATAAAGGAAAAAAGACGGGGCAAACTCCGAGCGAAAGTCCTGTTTCATCAGGACAACGCACCTGCACACAAAGCCGAAGTTGCGACGGCTGCCATTCGAGAAGCAGGCTTCGAACTGGTCGAACACCCACCCTATTCTCCAGATTTAGCCCCCAGCGACTTTTATTTGTTTCCTCGGCTCAAGGAACACCTCAGGGGCAAGAAATTTGAGGATGATAGCGAGGTTATGGCTGCTGTAGAGGCATTTTGGGAGAGCCAAGATAAAG
Organism: Euplagia quadripunctaria; assembly: GCA_963859945.1. Lineage (NCBI taxonomy): Eukaryota > Metazoa > Arthropoda > Insecta > Lepidoptera > Erebidae > Euplagia > Euplagia quadripunctaria. The sequence continues at coordinate 5,653,545 of OY982581.1, read as the reverse complement.
ATTTTTTTTTAAAGGGTATTTTAGGCTTAGAGAAACGTTGGACTAAATGTATCGACTTGTTAGGAGACTATGTAGAAAAATAAATTAAATTTAAACTAGAATCGTTGTTTTATTATACTCATTATCATTACTTTTTGATCGCCCCTCGTACATCCCTAAATTTAGCTGAACTTCAACCTGGTCCTTCAGGTGAAAAATTAAGACAAAACAAATGGAATCAAAGGTTTGGAATACAATGATTGATTAATGGTAATAAGAGTTCCCTAAAGAAAGGTAGACAAAATGTTACTAAAATTTAAGTTTCATTCACATTGTTATCTTTTTTTACAGTTGTTTCCTATTAGCAGTATTCCATCCATGACCAATAAACAAGGACTGAATTAACATATAAGTATATGCAGAGTTCGTCGGCTGGAAAATAAAATTAAAAACATTAAATCGAAGCACATATTGAATGTTTTAAATGATAGTGAAGCTGTTAGGAATTTGACAAATAAATTAACTCCATTTGCTTTAATGCTACAAGGTGAGCTAAAAATGTCAAGAGAAAAAATAGAGACAGAAGATGGACGACAGAACAAAAAATTATTGCTCTGAGACTTTTTTAAAGATCTCCAGCAGCTTATCAATTCCTTCAAAGACTGTGGTGTCTCCCAGCACCAAGCACTTTAAAAAACTTTAGGATCATTTCGACTGACTATTGGCCTAAATGACAAGGTTTTTACTAGTTTAAAAACTATGTCAAAACACAAGAGCCTTCTAATAATGATTAGGTGCTTATGCTAGATGAAATGTCAGTAAAAAAACATATTTGGTACAACAAAAAGGAAGACAAAATCGCGAAGGCTACCAAGACCATGACAGACGTGGAAGATCACGACAAAAGGTGACGCATGCCCTTGTTTTAATTTCTGCGGGCATTAGAAACAGAGTTAAACAACCTATAGCATTTTATCTATCAGGGTCAAATATGACTTCAAATAAAATATCTGTCCTAATAAAAGATGTAAGTAAATTGAAAGTTATTTTTCTATCCAATGAGAATAGTTATTTTTTTCTGGGTGAAAAATATTAGTTAGGACACTAAAGATTAGATTTTGGATGATACTCATATGATATGATGATACTGAAGGATACAGGTTCAACTTCTACGAATATGATAGAATTTGGAGGTGACTTACCCTCCACTGAAAGGGGGGGGGGGAAGGAGCGGGCCGGAATGTCAAGCTGACACACGTGGCTTGAATATCTTCTCAAATCCCCTTTTTCGCCGGTTCTTGAGTTTTATCACCACCAAGACGTTTTTCTTGATGACAGGGAACATTCGCGTGTGATTTTATAAATATATATATAGCGGTTTAATTATAATTTAGGAGCGTTTTTAGCGGGAGCTCCAATGCGTGCGCGTCGTGATCTTTTTTGCGAGAGAGGAAGCGGGAGGTGTAGGATAATAGGAGGGGCGTGTTATGCGTTCGGAAATGTGTTATGAATGTTTAATACTTATGTAGTATAACTTTATCCTATAAATGTGTGAATTAAAAGTAAAATATAATTATAGGGTAAGCGGCGTTTACAGAATTTAATATTGATATTTAAAATTATGGATTAATTAACGTTGTTATATTACGCCTCTTCAAAGTTTTACAAAAATGTTTTGAAATGGGAGTAAACATTTCAGCAATCGTTTGTGATATGGGTGGAATAAACAAAAAACTTTAACGGTCTTGGGTGGTTTCAAGGAGTCTCCATACTTTACATTTGCAGGACATAAGTCGTGACTATTTTTGACCCTGCTCACTTACTCAAATGCTTCAGAAATATGTTCCAGAAATACAATATAAAATGTAAAACAAGTATAACATTTAACAATGTTAAACGAACAGGTAATATATTTGGCAGGACTTTTCTTATTGAACACCAGAGCAATATAATATATTCTTTTGTATTTATATGTATAAGTACTAGCAGCGCCCCGCGGTTTCATCCGCGTAAGTCCCGATCCCGTGGTAATATCGGAATAAAATGTAGGCTATATGTACCTACATACCAAGTTTCATCGCAATCGGTTCAGTAGTTTTGGCGTGAAAGAGTAACAAACATCCATACAACCTCACACACTTTTATAATGTTAGTAGGATATATATTACAATTTAAATAATTTGCTCATCTATTATGTTATTTACTAATTTATGTGTATAATGCTTTAGAATTTAAACGCAAAGTTTAATTGCACCTAGAATAATGTATGAAATATTGTCATTACTTTCTAGGTTTCGCCAAATGGAAACACTTTATTTTATCTTCTTAACTTCCAGGCTTGCTAGCCATTGCTTTAGCTGCTAGAAATTGAAAATAAACAAGCTTCAACAAATGAAAAAACTATTATGACTATTAGTAATACTAAAATACCACAAGAGCAGTTAGTAAAACTTTTGCCAAAAAATGCAATAATGCATAATATAAAACCAGTTGCTGTGAATAAAAAAATTAAAATGAAAAACAAAACAAAACTACTATAATGATTGTGATGAAATCTTAAAGATTCTCGAGGAACAGTGAGATTTAATATTTTTTGTTTGATTTTTTTAAGACAAAAGAGATTGATTTAAGACACTTATTTTATGTTTATTAGGAAGACACCTTGTACGTAATTAAAATAACTTATATACAACGATATAATCAGTACCTAAACAGTGTTTTATTTATTTGTTGTTTAATTGTTTTCCCTAATTCCAGAACTGTTATAATTTTATTTGCCATACTATTTTAAGAGACGAATTGAAACATTTTTTCAAATAGGTATATAAAGTCCTTACCTATCCAGAAACGACAGGCAAGTAACAGCCCTGTCGAAAATATCTATTAACCCCATACGCGACCCTATTCACCCCAGGGCGTAGGTAATTCGGGTCAAGTAATTTTTTTTTAACTTTTTGTTGGTATTCTTTTATAAAAACATATCTTATTGCATTTTAAATGAAAATATAGACTACCACTAAGTGAGGGGTATAGATCAAAAGCGCCTCTATCCCATTTCAAGTTCTTATTGTTTTTTAAGTGCTAGCAATGATATTCTACTTCTCTTCGGTTTCATTGAATAAAATACGTGCAATATTGTCTCTATCCTATAGAAAATTACTTCAAATTTATGAAGTTAGGTACAAAACCACCTCTGTCGAAACATAAATAACAAAAGCGCCACTATCGTGGCTCGACCAATCACAGGACAGTATTTTGTATAGGAATGTAATGGCGTCCGGCTGTTATTTTGGGTTACGATGCAGTTTTATTTTCTTGTTTTTAAATAGAAAAACATCATAAAATGGAAATCAATATTACTGCGGTTCAAGGGAATAAAGCAAGGAAAAGGATTCGAAATGAAAATGAGTGGAAGCGCAACGTAAAAAAGCGGGAAAGGTAAGTTTTGTTTGCTTTACTAACGGTCGTATTTATGCAATACGCGGAACGTGAATAAGTAAGTTCTTACTTACAGTTTATAGTTTTTTTATAATATACCATATTAATAAACCTATACCGTCCGTTCTGTTATGTCTGTCTATCTATTACGGTCACAAGTCTTTTGAACCGCAATAGCAAGCTAGTTTCATTGTTTTTTTTTTAACTCAATTGTTAACTTTTTAGTAAACTAGCAGTCTTCTTCCAAAACAAAAGTAAGCCTAAGTTACCCCTTATAACACCAGGTATCTGCCAGTGAAAGCCCGTGAAAATCGGTTCACCCGACAGACAGACAGACAAAAATTTTAAAAACTGTTTTTCGGGCATAGGTATCGTGCAAATAACTACATAAGCTTAAAAAAACGTATTATTTTGACATTACAAACAGACACTTTAATTTTATTTATTTGTATTGATTAAGTAAATAATTTCAGGTACTCTGCTAAAAGACTACCAAACATAATGGATATTACAAGTTGTAGACATAAGAAGGGTGACAAATTAAAATGTACCACGCTACATTCTCAAGACATAAGACAATTTCATCAGTCATTTTACGCCAAATCTGATAAAGCATTCCAAGATAATTTTTGCTTAAAATTCATGAAAGTACACACACCGAAGCGCCGAAGACGTATAGTGGGAAGCAGAGCCGAATCAAAAACTTTCATAAAGTTTTATGTCCGTACATACACGAATCCATACAAATCAATAAGAGTTTATCAAAGAACCGTTTCCAGGATTCTTGACGTCGGTATTCATAGGCTTCGTAATATATCAAAAATATTCGTGCTACATGGCAATATACCACAAGAAACTCGGGGCGGTGATAGAGTTTCAAGTAAAAATGCCGCAAAAAAGGAAAATGTTAAGCGGTTTATTGAGTCGTTTACATGTATTGAGTCATACTACTGTAGATCAGTTACATCAGAAAGAAATATGTATTATCTTATTTAAATATTCGCAAAATGTGGAGGATGGATGTTTCAGCATCAACAAGAGGATGAAAGCCTCTAAGTGCGACATTGCTTTTTTAGAAAGATTTTTAATACAAATTATAACATCGGATTTAATACACCCAGTGTGGATATTTGTTCCAAGTGTACAGAACTTACAGATGAAATAAAAAAAACACAAACTGAAGAGAAAATTCAATTAATGGCTTCATTGCGGGTCCATAAATTAAAAGCTAAATGTTTTTGTACCTTTTTGCAGGAATATGATGAAAACATGATCACGATATCATTTGATTGCCAAAAGAATCAAGTTTTACCGAAGGTTGCAGACCAAGCTGCATATTATTCGCGGCAACTCTACATCTATAAATTTACTATCGTGATCGGTACAAGTAAAAACAAATTTCCGAAGGAAAATGGCCGAATATACACGTGGACTGAAAATGTCCATGCTAAATCATCCAATGAGATCGCTTCAGCCGTTTTCGATTTACTCTCACTGATTTTACCGAGAAAAAGAAGCTGCGGATCATGGCAGATGGATGTGGCGCTCAAAACAAAAATAGTGTCATGATTGTTATGGTTGCGTACTGATTAACAAATTGTGCTCATAGTAACGTCAAGATCTTTGAACTTATATTTCCTATTCCCGGGCATTCATTTTTGCCAGCTGATCGTATATTCGGACTAATGGAAAAAGAGATAAAGAACAAACAAATAATTATAGACCCATCCGAATATAGATACATTTATAATCATTATGGCTTTGTCCGCAAATTGGGCGAGAAGGTAGTTGTGAAAGATTGGAAGGCCTATATGACTGAAACACTAAAACCTCCAGGCCAATACCACTTTAAATTTGCTGATTGCTAGAGATATTACGTAACCAGAGTTAAGAACAAGCTGGGGCGTTTTCTATTGAGAGGGGAAATGCATTATAAAAGTGACATTGGAGTCGCTAAAAGTGTCATAAAACGTGGTGTATCTTCAACATCAGAGTTTGGTATCAGGGATATACCACTATTTCAAACAAACATATCTGCTTTGAAACTGAAAGATGTTAACAATTTGCTAATAAAACATTTCGGTGCAAATTGGAAATCAGGACTAGGTGATCAGCTTTTGTTTTACAAGAATGTTTTAGAAAACACTAATGTCGGTGAACCTGAAAATCAAGAGCACTGTGAATACCTGGAAGAGGTTGGAACGTTGTCTGTATAGTTTTGAATTCCTTTAATAAAAAAATTGATGAATACGGTACAGTTTTTAGCATTAAAACCAAACATAATAAATTCCTAATAAAGATACTTTGACCTACCTGCTGCATAAAACCATCCATACCAGCAATTGAGGCACAACATAGCGTCTATCCGATAATGACAGATGCAAAACCGCCTCTATCCAGATTTCAATGTCTGTTTCTAATTATTACACTGTGTATTAAATTAGTTTAGTCTTATAAATATAATATAATATCAATTCACCACGATATTCTATTCAAATATGGATAATTGCATAATGTTTAGTACAATAAATGTTTTTTTTTTAATTCTGAAAAAAAATAAAAAGTGGATAGAAGCGCTTTTGCATCCAAACCTCTCAAGTAAAGAAAAAAACGATGAAAATTAATGTCGAACTTAGAAAGTGTCCTGATTCACCCATTTTACGGTAACTTGCCATTGGTGCCTTAATTTTATTCAATATTTTCTCTTCAAATAAAAACAGTTTATTTAATCATGATGTCTTACAATTTAACACACTCCCCAAAATTTATTCAATCAAAGGAATAAAGGCCACTAAGTTTTTTTTCTGTATCAGGAAAACAGTAAAGTTAATAAATTGTTTAACTTAACAGTTGTTTAAAACAATGATCCTTTTTTTAAATTTTAAACTTTATAATGAAACTAGCCATTTTAAATGAAAAACATCAGTGTAAAATGAAAAGTACGGTACTTGTCACTTTTATTTTCTTTTCGTTAGTAATGTAGTAGAGTATAACTTACTCTATTAGCAATAATGCACTCCTGAAGCCTCGCTTGCATATTCTGGATCAAATTCCTTACGTTTTCATCTGGAATCTCCTCCCATGTACGTTTTTAAACGGCAATCAGCTGCTGCTGGTTGTAGAAACCTCGTTCATTCTATGTAACCTTTCGTTTTAATTGGTTCCACATATGCTCAATTGGATTTAAATCCGGACTGTTAGCTGGCAATGGTAATAGAACTCAATATGAGACTCTTCCAGTACAGCTTGGGTCGCTCGAGCTGTATGTGTATGGGCATTGTCTTGCATCAGAACGAATTCAGGACCCATTCGCTATGCAAATGGGATCACTTGAGGCCTGATGACGTCCTCGATGTAACTATCTGCAGTTACGGTACCCCAATTTAACATGGTGAGCTCAGTTTTACCGTGTAAACTAATCCCACCCCAAATCATTACGTTGGGACCGCCGAAACGGTCAACTTCGTGGATGCAGGACTCCGAAAACCCTTCACCGCGTCATCTCCATAATCTAATACCACAATCATCATTAAAAAAAATTACTTTAAACTCACCTGCACCATGCCCCACTCATTAATTCCCTAGCTCAAATAGTGACGGGAGAATCTTAAATGGTTTGCACGTTTAGCCTTGGTCAGAGGAATTCGAACAACTTGTCGTCTTGACATTTGTTGGTCTACGTGTAGTCGATTACAAATAGTTAGGTTACTTATACGGGCAACTGTTGTCAGACGTGATGGAGGTGTTGCAACTTACGGGCCGTCTTTTCTCCAAATGATGGCCAGTACTTTTCAAATTAGGAACACGACCACCTACATGAAAGAGATCAGACACCAAAGAGTTCGTAATATTTGCAAATATACCAAAAGCACACTTATCATATCTTCTTGCTCGACTCAAACGATAGTTGAAAACCCTTTGTTCTACACTCAGATGCTTTCCTGGATATGGACGTATTAGATTGTTAAGTAACGGTAGGCCTTCATCCGCGATAAAAACATAGGGAACGGATTTTTTAAGCCCCGGTAAAGGCTTTGGCACTGGTACGGGAAGTCGACTTTAATTCGTTTAGTTTTGTATTGTAAAAAATCGTGGAATCACATTCCTTTCCATACGATCCTATTTCGACATATACAAATCGATATTTAAAATCCACTAACGCCAGCAAGACAATAGAATTGTAGCTTTTGTAATTGAAAAAAAAACTGATCATCTGTGGGCAGGACTGCAAATTCGGATGTGTTTCCCGTCCAATGCTCCCATGCAATTCGGGAAATTAGTTTTTGTGTCAATATCTTCAGCAATTTGTTCTACTAGCTCTTCGGTTATTTTTGGTATACTTTCCCTTAAAAGAATGTCCCATATAGCGCGACAAACTTCTCGTACAATCTTCCCGATTGTGGTTTTTCTACGATAATCTGTGAATTCTATATCTCTAAATGAATTACCTGTTGCCAAAAACCTGTAAAGAGACATGTCATTAAATATTACATTACACAAAGAATTAATTTCAACTTTTTAACATATTTTTCGTATATTTCCTATTTTTATTTTGTGCAATAAAGGGAATTGTACTGTATTTTATATTGATTGTTACAGGTAATGACGTCATTAAAAAATGGACTAACATTAAAGATACTTTTTTCAAAAATTATAAAGAAGCTAGAACTTTCAAAGAAATCTGGAGCTGGTGGCAGACATATAAAAGAATATCATTTATATAAACAACTCATGTTTAAAAAAAAAAATGAACCAAATTTAACTGACGATAGCATAGAAGAAGAATCTCAAACTCCAAACACTAGGTCACGATATCAACCCTACAGTAAAACTATACCAAAACAAAAACAAAGTTGCGATGAATTTGATAGGCAAATTGTCGAAACTTTAGCCACTTCTGAAAATACATATCTGTCATTTTTAAAACCATTTTGCCGTCTCTTAACAAGTTAGATGACCACCAGACCTTGCTATTTCAAAGTGGAATATTAAAGATTTTGATGGATTTCCATCAAAATCTTTTAATTTTTATTTGATTGACCTATTCACTCAAAAGCTGAAACTTGAATATGTGACCTGGTCATTTTTCGAAAGTGGCCATGGCAAAGGAGTTGCTGACGGTATAGGTGGATCTGTGAAAAGAGTTTTAGATCGACAAGTTTGCTTTGGAAAAGACATTAGAGAAGCTTCCGACGCTTTCCACATTTTAAAAGCCTCTATGAAAACTGTCAAAATCTGGTTTGTCGAGGATAAAGAAATAAACAATATTATTTCGATGCTTCCAAATAATATCACGACATTGACGGGAACATTACAAATTCATCAGATAATTACAAAAGGAAACGGTATCTTAGCCTACAGGGATATTGGTTGTTTCTGCGCAGAACTCAAAGGTTTATGCAGCTGCTTTGGCTTGAGAACTCATTGTGTCAGAAGGAATACGAAAATTAAAGACACTTGTTTAACGAAATCAACAACTTTCAATTTACCTAACGAATACCAATTATTATCCTCTACGGAAATTACAGCAAGAATCCTGAATTTGCCTATAGAACTCGTCACACCGGAAATCACATCAGAGAAACTAAATCAGCCTATGGATGAATTAGCTACCTCGGAAATAGTATCAATAAATCTGAATATGTCTATAGATGAAGTAGACACCCTCGATATTACATCAGTGAACCTGAATCTGTCTATGAATGAAGTAGCTACCTCCGAAATCGTCTCAACAAACCTGAATTGGCCTATAGATGAAGTAAATAACCTCGATATTACATCAGAGAACCTGAATCTGCCTTCGGATAAAGTAGAAGTAGTGTCAATGAATCTAAATTTGCCTATGGGTGTTGATTTAAATTTAATAGATAATAATTTTATGCCTACATATATTTTACCTGATGCAGAGTCTAATTCTCCAGGGCCAAGTTGTGTTAAATATGAGGCCAAAGAGAAAATTATACCGAAAAAGACTGTAAATGTTTTGCCAGATAACACCTATAAATCATATTGCCCAGGACCAAGTTCTACTAAAAATGATAAATCCAATTGCAAAAAAGGAAAATAAATGTGTACCAAATAAAATAAAGACTAATGCAATCTTATCAAAAAAGCATATAGAATTCCCAAATTGCAGTGGTTGTTCTTGCTCGATATGGCCTGCAAACAAAAATACTGTTCTGACTGCGTTGGTGGGCCCATAACTATTGATTATTTGTGTGATAAATGCTTGGGAGACAGCTTAAATTAGCTAAGCTTAATTAGGCTTGCTTAAATTATAGCGTTTGGTTTGATTCAACTCACGGACAGGAACGCCGTCGTATCCGTGTATCGCCTAAAGCCTGCATTCATCTTTAACAGTACAGAAGAAACATACAAAATACACCATACGTCACCCACTAGAATGACGTCACCCACACCGGCACTCACATCTGATACTCGTGCATCAGCCATCAGCAGAAACGACCACGCGCCGATATGACACACGATATGGCCGTGAAATTCGACCAGCCGTGCGATTTGCAACCTAAGCACTAGTTGCAATCAATTAGTTAATTGTCTGTTAATTACACTGGTCTGCAACGAAATCCTCCTTTCAATAAAATTATGATCCGTATAAAGAGTTTAGCATGCTAAATCTATATCTGCTTTTTGTTTTGTGCTATCACGTACACTTTTTTCTGAAGTTGATTTTTTAAATATTTAAAAATTTTGGAATTTTTTTACTGTCATTCTCGCGTTAACGCAACTTTTATCAGTTCAGTACCTCGAGCACGAACGACTTGCGAAAAAGTATTCGTATCGCTATCGACAAAAAATTGTATGGGATTTGTACAGCGCCCCTATCGTGCGTAAAAGTAACTAGTTTCAGCAACACGAACGATTCTAAGTTAGTTTCGTATCGCAAACGTATCGTCAAGTGCTCGATACGTGACACTTTATAAACAAATTTGAGAGCACGAAGTTAACATTGACGTACGGTAACGTAAATTTCGAAGGCTGGCTATCGAATACAGTCGAATGTAACGGTTGAAATTTCATGTGCAGAGTAGGCGCCAAAAGATACGCATAACGGAACAATGGAAAAATCCGACCGTACTCCCCGAGCAATAATTTTGCAGACAATTTACCACAGCGCACACAGTCATGTGATAGTTACCACTTATAAACTCGATCCTAAAAGTGAAGAATTTTATGGTGGCCACACTCGTTCAACGTCATACGATCTGAAGGAAGTGCTTGTTAACCGCGTCATGCAAGTAAGCGGAAGTGGGACGCATTTACCACTGCTCAATTCCCGAATTATGCTTGATATATCAAGTGATCGCACATGTATGGCTTCAATTGTGAATGCCTATCCTAATACTGAAGACTTTAAAAATCCATACCAACACAGAAATGCTAGGCCCAATGCTGAACCACTGCGATTGAGCGTTGGTTCAACTCACTTAGTGAATTACACCCCAGTAACTCATGGTAGAGTACAGCTCAGCAGTTCTTTCCTGACTGCCATCAGTCCCGGAGATATGCTCACTCCCATGGAGAAAAGGGAGCGAAAGCGCAATAATGAAAAGACTACGAATACTACTACTTCAGTCACCCCCCGAACTACCAGTGCCGCCCAAGGTCCGTCCAGAAACAGAAGAGAACGTACTTTGACATCAGAAGCCCTCCCATCTACGTCCTCTGATGAGAGAGCTTCATCTCTTCTCTTAGGCCTGTTAACCTTAGATACATCAGCACTTCAGGTAGGTGTTGAGCTAGATGAAGAAGATCATGCAAATGCGAAGAATATCGCCCTAAGAAAGCTTGTTTCGATTTGCACTCAGAATAATATTGTTTACCAAATGAACGGTTTCAAAAATGTTAGCGCTGAGGAAGAAGGGAGAGAAGAGTTTGAAAGAGCGTTTAGGAGTATGTATAATCAGAAAATGCATCCACAATAGTGCGATGCCGAATAGGATGTATGGCACGAAGGTGGTTTTAGTCACCAAAGGGGCCAAAATCATGGGTGTTGCTGAAGCTACAAGCAGCACCAGAGGAATCGAGCTCATCCCAGAGGAGTTGGGTTTCACCGTTGTTGACCCAAGTGTGTATTGATCGGACGTACGTACGCACCGTCATTACGATGTAAGCTAGTCCGTATGGTAATCATGAAATTCTGTACTGGGTTGGCTAGATGGCGCTGTCTGGCAAGGAGTTAACATAAAGAGCTCCGCGTATTTATTATAATAAAATAATAGTTATCTAAGTTTATTCAATCCAAATTTTTCATAAAACAGTGTAATATTAGTTAGTGAAAGTGTACAAACGTTATCAATAATAATTGTGCAAAAAACATTAACATCATGTGCGATTGATAAACAGATAAATCCTAAAAACGGTAATAATTAGACAACGATGACCAATTAACTAACATAATATCAAAATAACTTTAGTGAAGAAACAGTGTTGTTAAAATAATAAGAAGAGTACGACCTCTCTTAACAAAGTTATACGGAATGTGAAAAAATTCCAAAGTAGTGACTCATAATAACTGATTTGCAAAATACAAAAATCGGCCTTTTATCTAATAGTGCAATATTTAAAACTCCTAGATAAGTAATTCGTAGCGGGTATAGTAGAGTGTCAGACTGTTATCTTGTCAGTCGACGGTTCAAGACCTACCTGTGTGACGAATGTCTTTTTGAGTTGTTTGAAAATCTATAACGTCATTTAAAAATCGTAAAACGCCATCTGTTGAATAAACATGAGTTTCTTAGAAAACATTACCGTTACAACACATAAGGCCCAAACACACTCGTCACTATCAGATAATAATGATAGTGTATACCCTGGCCAGCCACTAGATGACACTACTCATAGCGCTCCTTGCATGTCAGACGACGAAGACACTGACATTGTTGTTAAATTAAAAGAGCAAATTGAAAATCTCACATTGAAATTACTCAGCGCTAACGATGAAATGCTTTCTATAGAGAATAATGCGATGAAAGATGAAATCCAAAATCTGTTGCGCAAGAACAGCCTTTATAAAAAGCTTACTAGAAGCCCGGTAAAATCGACCACTTCAACACCTAAAAAAATAGGTACTTTGAGACTACATGATCACAAGGAGATTCAAACAGACATTGAAATAATATCACAATGTACATCACAAGTGTTTAAACCAACTATTAAGGACCAATCGACCCCAACAATACACCTAAAAGATGAACCTGTAACACAGGAGACTAACTACAACCAAAATGGAGCCTACCCAGTAACGTCTCAAGATTCCACAGCACCTCAAAAGAAAATGTATATTATTAGCTCAAACAAAACAAATAACATCCTATCGTTAGCAAAGTAGTATTATAGTGAAGAATATAATGTATGCCATTTCTTAATCCCTAATGTAGGGATAAATCAACTATTAAAAGATATTGTCTGATGTGTCTGATTAAACGGTGGAGAGTTCGACGGAGAGACTATTGCTTTGAAAACCTAAAGAAGTTTAAAGAATGTATTAGCAAACTGACTTTTTCCGAAATATATACTACTGAAGACCCCAATTTAGCCTACAATATCTTCTATGACTTATTTAAACTGTTTTATGATCTTTGTTTCCCATCTAAACTAGTAACTATAAACGTCCATAGAAAACAAAAATGGGTCTCTCTTTGAATAAAGGTGTGTAGTAAAAAGAAACGAACACTATTATGGCAATATCGGAAAAAGCCCAACGAAGCAAACAAAATTAAACTTAAACAGTTCTCTAAGAGATATAAAAAAATTATTAAATTAACCCAGAGGGCACAAAATACTTTCTCTATTAATACAGCAGATAACAAATCAAAAACTGCTTGGAAAATTATAAATAATACAAAGCAAAATGTCCCAAATGAGTCTATAACCACTATAAAAATTAATAATAAAATCGTAACGGAACCTAGCGAAATGTGTAATATTTTCAATAATTACTTTGTAGACAGAATAGTTCCAAATATCCGAAGTAATAAGTTGCCTTACTTACCACATATAATCCCTACACAAAAGTCTATGTTTCTGAAACCTTGCTCCCCCCTTAATATATTGTATACCATAAAAAATTTAAGGAACACTAACAGCGTAGGGTATGATGAAATATGTACTAAGGTTATAAAATATGTAGGAAGTAATATTTGTCATCATATTTGTCACATTTTAAATTTATGTATAGCGGCTGGGGTTTTCCCCAACAAACTAAAAACAGTTATTATAAAACCTATATTTAAAAAAGAAAATAGACAGAATATAGAAAACTATAGACCTATAGCACTGGTACCTATCTTTTCGAAGATATTCGAGAAATATATATTTAGGGAACTAAATGATTATCTTGAAAAGAATTGTATTTTGGCGAATGAGCAAAAGGGTTTTAGATGTAATAAGACAATAAATATGGCCATATATGATTTTCTGACATTTGTAATGGAAAATGTTGACAAAAAAATACCTGTTTGTTCTATATATATGGACATGACCCAAGCTTTTGATTATGTAAATTTTTCTACTTTACTAAGTAAATTAAATATATATGGTATAAGAGGCAATGTACTAGACCTAATTGAATCCTATATTAAAAATCGTACTCAATATACTCAACTTACTAGAATCAATGCTGTGACCAACATAGAAGAAGTGTATCAATCTGAAACACGTGTAACACAATATGGCGTGCCCCAAGGCAGCGTGTTAGGACCTTTACTGTTCTTATTATACATAAATGACCTACCTAAGGTAACTAAGAACCCAATAGCTCTATTTGCAGATGATAGTACAATTACTGTGAAATGTGATAATAAGAATACCTATGCTGTTATTGACTGGCTAGATGTAAATAATTTAAGGGCTAATATAGGAAAGACAATGCTTATGCATTTTAGTCAGCGTATTCCATCTATAAAAAACCTACAGATTTGTGCTAATGGCCAATCGTTAAAAGAAGTAAGCTCCACAAAGTTTCTCGGTGTAATAATAGATAGTAAATTAACATGGAAACCACTTATAGAACAATTATGCAAGAGAGTCAGTAAGTCAGCATATGCACTCCATGAATTGTCACAAATAATTAATACCGACGCACTTCTAACAGCATACCATGGTAAAGTAGCCTCGGTTCTTAGGTTTGGTATAATTTTTTGGGGGAACTCTGTACATAAAGAACATATATTTAAGGCACAGAAACGCTGTCTAAGAGCAATGTTCTCTCTTAAAACAACTGACAGCTGCATGCCCTATTTTAAAAAATATAATTTATTGACATTACCTTCTCTGTATATATTCGAAGTAGCTGTATTTATTAAACTTAATCCAAATCTATTTGTTTTGGCTTCTGACGCATTTGGCCGAACGCAAAGAGACAAAAGTCGCCTACACATATGTAAAACAAATACTACTCTAATGCATAATAGTGTCTTCGCCATGGCGCCTAAAATCTATAATAAGTTGCCAAGAAATATTAAGGAGTCTGATGTGAATAGCTTTAAAAAAAAATTAAGGAAACTGCTCAGCGAAAAATGCTATTATAATGTCGCAGATTTTATGTCAGATAAATTGTAGTACAAATTCCTATATCTATCATTCATTTTATTATTTTAATTATATTAAATTTTATTGACATGACCATGTAACATTTATGTACCTATTTAAATATTTGGCATTATAAATTTCTCTGACTTTGACAAATGTATGTAATTAATGAATTTTATCTGATTGTATAATTGGTTATGTTATTTTGCATGTGAATTACTTTATTTTTCTTTTTTAATATCTGCACACCTCTCTGAGGTTATGAAACAGCGCACCTATGCATTTATTATGTACCCTATACCAGCCCTAAACCTGTCTGTCTGTCCATGCAAATAAATGATTTGATTTGATTTGAATGTTTATTCACCTAAGATTTGCCGGTGAGAAAAGTTTCGAAACTTTTAAAGTGTATTTTAAAACTATTATTTTATTGTATTAAGTGATTATTTTTTGGTTATGATACAATGCAAAGACCGCCGCTTTACCAACGTAGTCATATGTATTATCTTCTCGGAAGTTTACTTGAAAATGAAGGAATTCAACAAAGAAACTCTAGGTAAGAAAATCTTGTCTATCTTTATTAAAATAATATGTAAATTAGAAATTTGGCAGAAACTTTTGAAGGAACTTCTACTGTATTAATACAATATATTGATTGTAATATACATAGTTACTATGTTTATCACTTTTTTTTTTTTATTTATCTAATTTTTTTTTTTTAGTGAAGCAAGGCGCAGAGCTAAACTTAGAAAGACGGCTGACCCTGTAGATATCAATGATATTGAATTTAAAAAGAGATATCGCTTAAACAAAGAAGCTTTCGTATTTCTCTGTGAGCAACTCCGTCAAAAAACTTTTTTAAGATCAAGTTCCAGGGTCACTTTAGAGCTTAAGGTACATGTGAATAACTTTAATATTTCAACTGAAATGGAAGTACCTGCAACCCACTAATATGAAATTATTTAAATGTTACAGGTTCTTTGTGCACTCTCTTTTTACGCCACTGGATCATACCAGTGCATAGTGGGAATGGCAAAATATTTAGGCCAAACCACAGTCAGCAAATGCGTCAAGGAAGTGACTTATCACACCTTTTTTTTTTAATTTTTTTTTTTTTTTTAATTTTAGGAAACCCCCACGGGTCATCACCTCACCGGGGCCAAACGGGGAGGTGGTATGTCGGACTCGAACCGACTAAAACCACACAGTGTTCCATCACCGGGTCTTATAGCCGGGGCCTCAGGTGTACCCTAGAAAGGAAATCCCTGTGAACCCCGGCAGACTTGGCCGCCTGTTAAACCAGGCGACCCCACTATGAGGTGCAGATGGTTCTATCCCCTATAATTTTGAGAGGCGCGCGCGGAACACGTCGCGCCACCGTCTCGGGCCTGCTTCTGCTAGGGTGACAGATAGCCCCTTCTGTCGCCCCCAGGCAAGCGCTTATGGAGGCCGGAGATCGTTTTGCACTCTCCGGCGCCTGGTGCGTCTTCTGCGGGACGGAAGAGTACTTGTTCTCTCCCGTTCCCTCTCCGCCGCTTCTTTGGCATCCATCACTACCTCACAGAAAGAGGCGGCGGAATCCCACGCACTCTCGCTCTGGACCATGGACATAATCATAGTCTCCAGCGAGAGGCTACCCACACCAATGGCCGCCGTGAGGTCAGCACGCTGCTGCGCCCACGCAGAGCACTCCACCAGAGTGTGGAGTGCGGTATCCTCGCGGCGGCCCCCGCAGTGGTGGCACACAGACGTTGGCTCCCGGCCTATGCGACACAGGTACTTCCCGAAGCAGCCGTGTCCAGTAAGTACCTGCGTCATCCGGTAGGAGAGAGCGCCATGTCGCCTCTCCAGCCAATCCTCCATGACGGGCCTTACCGCCACAATTGAGGCGTGCCCTCCGCCAGAAGTGTTTTCCCTAGACGTCTCCACCTATCAAGGGGTACCTATACCATCTGCCACCTTACACATAGAGCCCTTGCAGGAAACTCATCTTCCCTATGATCCACCTCAGGTAAATCTAGAACAGTCATATGCCGCCCATATGGCCTACAAGTTTGCCGTTTGGATATTGAATAGAAGAGATACAACACATATATCTACCTTGGAGAGGAGGGCCATAGATGATGTGTCTACACCTCCTTTTATTAACCTATCTGAGGCTTGTAGACTCCATGTGGAGTATTTCTTCGAATATCTTGCCTGTTATCTAGTTGTATTGGACATATCATTTAGTACTAACCCTAACTCTATACTAAACGAGTTGAGGAAATCCCCAAATCGAACAGGGTTTGATGACTTAATAGACACTATAATATTAAGTGGTTTAACTCACTCATTCTGTTCTTTAACCAGGTCTTCTCCCATAGACCTACAGGATAGGGATGGATGGAGAAGGGCGGTATCAGATAGAGTATCCTATGAGGTGGACAAAGGGGTCTTATTCTTGGCAGACAGCTCCCTAGTGCTCATACCAGAGGAAACAAGACACCTATTCATCAGATGGTTCAGAACCATGGCTCATTACTTGAGAAGGAGAGTGGATCCGGAGATCATAAAAGGTATGAGGGGTCAGGAGATGAGAGATCTTCTAAATAGAGCACTTCCCAAGTCTCCCCTTAACCACATTAGGTGGCCACCCATGGCAATGTCTGAGGAGGAGAGCATAGCAGGCATCAGAAGAACAGCCAGACCAGGTCACAGACCAATAAGACCTATAGCAATCCCACCTACTCCTCTAACCCAGGAGACGGGTAATGAAGATGCCGACCCTGAGTTAGAGGAGGCCATGTGGTGTGTTGCTGGAGGGGAGGGTCATGAACCAGCTCTACGAGATATTTGTTATACTGAGAGACAAGATAAAAGTACTACCTGATAAAGCCATTAGACTCTACACCCTTGGGGACAATAATGGGGCTGTATACTCCATGATTTGCCATATTCTATCCGGGAAAGTGGGAGGTGGATTTCCTTATTGGATAGGGAAGTCCACAAACATTCAATCTTCTCTTGAGACGGGCCCTAGCTGCGTTACAGGTGATCCCTGCTCCGTCCCTTATAACCACCAGGAGTTCCTAGCCAATATAGGGTTGAAGGGGAAACTGAGATATGAGAAGGAGGAGGATGTGGTGGATATATGGGTTGTTGCTGACTCGGAGTATATTAATTGCCTGCCTACAGATGCCGGAGGTCTACTTATAGCGCCTGGCGAGGTTTGTGTTGAGGAGGGGTGGAATAGTGTAGGATCCTTCAACTTCCAGAGAGTAAGAGGTGTCCCTCGGTCTATATGGGGCCAATGGGTAAAGGGGTTTGAGGCTGAGTCCAGGGTTACATATAATATGGGATTGGCACTTATCACACCTGCAATAGTAGGTCATTTTATTAAATTTCCAAATACTAGAGCTGAAAGGGATATAATAAAAAATAAGTTAGTATGAATATTTTTTATTTATTATATTCTGTTCGGTGTAATATAACCAAACACCTTAGTAAGTAATAAGCGAGTCACGCGTTTACCTAATTAGAGCAAACGTGTATAGAGTGAGTGCACTTTGTGTGACTGCGACATTCGGGTGCATTCATTGAAACATTATAACATTTTCATACATAACATTTAACTAACATTTTAACTTTTAAGAACTTATTGTGGAACTGAACAATATATTATTAGTGTGTAACATTTAAAACCTCTCTTTTATTTAACAATCACTGCAAACCTCGCGCTACACCGTACATAAGTTTTGGTCCTTCGATAGGACCTCGCGCGGCTTACATAGTTGTCGTAAAATCGCGACAAGTGCTCGGGCGAGGTATTGAACTGGTTAACATATAGTGCTTGGAGTGTGTGTGCAAGGATTGCAGTGCTAACATTGGAGGAGCAGCAGCCACAGCAGATATAGGGGAGTGAAGTACCAATCAACAGACACGCAAGTCATACATTTCATTATTCTTTTAGCAAATATACATTTTACACTCAATCGTCATGGCAGAGCTTATTGATATGCAAGCGATGATCTATGAAAGCATCGTCAAGCTTGGCATTAACATTAAGAAGGATAGCGCTGAAAGAAAAATATTAGATTACTTCAAGAGGCGATTGAATACTTTGGAGGAATACTGGACGGAGTATGAGGGTAATCATGACAGGATTAGCGACGAAGTAAGTCAAACTAACTCTTATTTCGTCAATCGAGAACGTGAGAAGACTATGAAGGTATATGAAGAAGTGAAAGCCTTGATCAACCAGCAACACCAGAAGTTTTTGTCTAAGACTGCCAATTCGGTTGAACAAGGAAGGTCACCGTACAAGGCAGCATGCGGTGCTTCTCAGCCTGAGGAGGAAGAAACAACGGCGGTAACAGGACCCAGCTCGCAAACCCACATTTTGAAAACAAGTACGGGCACGAACAGTAAAGTCGACGATCTGTTACGGCGTCAACAACCAAATTTTAAAGCCTTCTTGCGAACAACTTCGAACATATATGTAGATTCTATTTCGGAGAAATGGGAGTTCGAAGACGTTTTGAAAACTCTGGAAGCGAGATGGTCAACAATTGATACTCTGCATTGGGAAATTGAGAGTGAGCTAGACGAAGAAAATTTGTCATATAACTGCATGTTTGACAAGTATGAGAAACAATTCAACACTTTGAAAAAGTCTATAAACAAAAAGATGTGGTCCGTAGTGCATAGGAACAAGGCGACTCCCCAACTTGAAATTCCTGTGTTTTCGGGAACAACCAGTGGGTATCTTTTCGTGACTTGTTTACAGAAGCTATCCATAACAACCCATCATTATCTAACGGCCAGAAGATGCAATATCTCAAGAGTAAGGTACGCGGTGAGGCGGAAAAGCTTATACAACACTTGCAGATTAGTGCAGAGAACTATTTGGCATCTTGGGATATTCTTACGCATCGTTATAACAACACAAAATTGATATTTTCTTCACACATGAACATTCTTCTGAACCTTCCTAACATGCAGCAGCAGTCAGTACATCAAATTAAAAGAATGCATGATACAACAGTGGAATGTCTAAATGGCATTAAGAACTTGGGAGTGGACGTTACATCTTGGGACCCTATCGTGGTCCATATTTTAGGCCAGAAATTAGATAACGAAACATATAACGACTACATAGAGTCACTAAAGAATTCGAGAGAATTGCCAGTACTTAAAGAATTGCTTGGATTTTTGGAAACCAAATTCACGACCCTGGAAACGGCCTATAGAAAACAAGACACGGCCTCGTCGAAACATTATCAAACAAAGCAGAATAATCCATCATCCAACATAAAGAAATTAAATTATAACTTTTATAGTAAGTCGAACAATATGTACAATAACTTAAGTAACCCAAATAAATCCGTTGCGAAATCTATGCACGTGACAAACATCAAGTGCCCGATATGCAATAGTCAGCACGGCATTTATAATTGCAAAAAGTATTTAGCTCTGAGTGATGAATTAAGACTAAAAACAGCCAACAAATTGAAACTCTGCACTAATTGTTTATTCAGTCATTATGGCAATAAGTGCAACTCTACGTTAACATGTCGTAAGTGTCAAGAACCGCACAATACGATTCTACATGATGCACTTACAAAACATTCAAATTTTTCAAGTCGTAATCATTTAACACAACAAGAGCATGAAAATTTCGCTGCTACGTCACATACTTCCCAAATTGACCCCTCAGAGATATTGCTTGCGACAGCGTTGTTGAAAGTCGAAGCCTCTGATGGTTCATGTTATACTATGCGAGCTTTAGTCGATCAAGGTTCCCAAATATCATTAATAACAGAAAAGGCGGCTCAGCTGTTAAACATTAAAAGACAAAGATGTAAAGGAGTAATTTTCGGTGTAGGACAAAAAGAAAGCAATTACAAGGGAATGATTTCTATAGAATGTGCTTCATTATGTAACAATTATACATTAAAAGCGGAAGTTTTTATTATGACAAATCTCATAAAAAGCCTACCAAACAAAAGCTTCCCGAAACCAGATTGGTCACACATAGCTAACATACAGTTGGCCGATCCGGAGTTCTATAAAAGCCGCCCAGTGGACTTGTTACTCGGAGCGGACATTTATGCGAACATAATCCTCGGTGGTATTATTAAAAGTGGTAACAACTATCAGCCCTTAGTACAACAAACCCAACTAGGGTGGTTGTTATGCGGTAACGTAACAACATATCAATGTAACGTTGTATTGAATAACTTAGAAGATATAAAAAGGTTTTGGCAGGTGGAAGAGATTAGTGAGACGTCAGACCTATCACAAGAAGATCAAGAGTGTCTAACATTTTATGAGTCAACAAGAAGAAGAACAGACGAAGGCCGCTATGAGGTTAGAATACCACTGAAAGAAGAATTGAAACACAAACTGGGTTTATCTAAACCGATGGCAATTGCGCAATTAAAAAATTTAGAAAATAGATTTAAGAAACAAGAACAGCTGGCGGATAAATATAGGTCATTTATGAGCGAGTATCTCGAGTTACAACATATGAAACCCGAAGAAACAAACACAACAGCGAGCTTGCAATGCTACCTACCTCATCATGGAGTACAGCGCGATGAGTCATTAACTACCAAGTTACGAGTAGTATTTAATGCGTCCGCTAAAACATCAACAAAGTTTAGTTTAAACGATGTAATGTATAAAGGGCCTAACATGCAAAAGGACTTACAGTCGTTGTTATTACAGTGGAGACAGTATCCTTACGCTTTTACCGCTGATATCGAGAAAATGTATCTTCAGATTTTAGTAAATAGCATAGACCAACACCTTCAAAAAATCGTTTGGAGGGAGTCCCCAGAACAACCCACACAGAGCTTCCAATTGACTACGGTCACTTATGGTACCAAAGCAGCACCATTTTTAGCCATTAGAACATTAAAACAGCTGGCGGCAGACGAGCGCATTAAACATCCTGAAGCAGCAGAGGTCTTGGAAAACTCATTCTTCATGGATGACCTCGTTTATGGCACCTATAGCATTGAAAAAGGAAAGTACCTTGTTAATGAATTGATCCAACTATTAAAATTAGGTGGATTTAATTTAAGAAAATGGACCTCTAATAGTCATGAATTATTGGCGAGCGTAACACAGAATGTGGAGGAAAACATTTATAACTTCAAAAATGAGGATACGTCCAAAACATTAGGCCTATGCTAGGAGACGAAACAAGATCATTTTACATTTAATTGCAATTTCACACCAACAAAAGGAAAACTTACGAAAAGAAAACTACTTTCAGAAATTTCGAAACTATTTGACCCATTAGGCTGGTTAACACCGTTATCTACAAAACTAAAATTACTTTTCCAAAAATTATGGCAAACAGATTGTCAATGGGAGGATGTGGTATCTGAGGACATATATAAGGAGTGGTCTAAGTTAGCAGCGGAAATCGTAAACATAAAATATTGTGGGGTACCGAGATGGATTTTAACACAACCGGGTAGTGTTATTGAATTCCATGGTTTTTGTGACGCTTCCATGGAGGCCTATGCATGTGCGGTATATGCTCGAACAAAACATAGTCAGCAAACTATATTAGTAGCCGGCAAATCTAAACTTGTACCACACAAGAAGGCGATAACATTACCGAGAATTGAGCTATGTGGTGCAGATCTACTAGCGAAACTCATGAACAAAATTATAAATAGTGTTAACTGTACATATGAAATCTATGGTTGGTGTGATTCCATGGTCGTACTAAGCTGACTGTGGCTACACTTAGACAACAGTACTGGATACCGGGAGGAATTAAAACAATTAAGGCACAGTTACGTAATTGTATAGTTTGCCGGAAGCACGACTCAAGAAAGGAACATCAATTGATGGGAAATCTACCCGCGGCTAGAACAAACCCTGCCCCGCCGTTTTACCACACAGGGGTAGTTCAGGTAGTTTCATGGAGGTGAAAGCCAGCAAAGGTAGAGGTGCCCGAACAACAAAAGGATATGTCGCTGTGTTTGTTTGTATGGTGACTAAAGCCGTGCATCTGGAGTTGGTATCTGACCTCACCAGTTCTACATTTTTAGCAGCGCTCAACACGATGGCGACCAGGAGAGGATCACTGTACATGTGATGTGGTCACATGTACAGTGATCAAGGAACCAACTTTATCGGAGCGAATCGGATGCAAGTTTCTCTCGGAGATTGCAGATATGAACATTGAATGGCACTTTAACGCACCATCCTGGCCTAGCGCTAGGGGTTTGTGGGAAAGAGCAGTGCGTAGTTTAAAACATCACTTGAAAAGAGTTGTCGGGGAACAACGACTAACGTTTGAAGAATTCTCCACGATTCTAACAAGACTAGAAGCTTGTCTTAACTCCCGACCGCTCTGTTCGCTGACCGAAAACATAGAAGATTTAGAATATTTAACACCGGCTCATTTTTTGACAGGAAGATCTGGCCTAACAGTCATTGAGACAAAGTTTGATGCTCGCACACGGTGGCATTTAGCTAATAACATTTTTCGAAACATTTGGTCCAAATGGAAAACAGAATACTTAACACAGTTGACGGCCAGAGATAAATGGGCGAAACCTCAAAGAAACATGAATATCGGAGATATGGTCGTTGTGCACGAAGACAATGTCCCAGCGGGGAAATGGATCATGGGCAGAGTCATAGACGTACACTCTGGCAGTGACGGGTACGTGCGAGTAGTTACCTTAAGGACGAAAAGTGGGATTATAAAACAGCCGATTGTCAAACTCTCGATTTTGCCTATTGAAACAAATGAACAACGAAGCATTTGCCCGGAAACAAGCACCCAAACAACAAATACTGAAAGGGAACCTTTCACAATACAGAGCAAAAATATTACCCGAAGGAGAAAGGTGAACCCTGTTACCTTCTCGAACATTGTTATGGCTCTAACATTTTTTATAACTCTTTGTGGCTGTGTAAGCGGAACATATAATGTTACGCAGGTTGGAAAGGAGCATTCTTTGTTTTTTGATCCGGCTCGAAGGACCAAAACTTATGTACGGTGTAGCGCGAGGTATATTGTATGAGTATATTGTTCAGTTCCACAATGAGTTCTTAAAAGTTAAAATGTTAGTTAAATGTTATGTATGAAAATGTTATAATGTTTCAATGAATGCACCCGAATGTCGCAGTCACACAAAGTGCACTCACTCTATACACGTTTGCTCTAATTAGGTAAACGCGTGACTCGCTTATTGCTTACTAAGGTGTTCGGTTATATTACACCGAACACCATCATTTTAAAATGTATTGAATTATGTGGAATTAGTATACAGTACATTATTTGCTTTAAAAAAAAATAAGTACAGTTAATAGTTTTATTTTAATCTTATTTCATAAAATCATGAGCCAACATGAAACTGTAATTATTATTGAAATCTATTTTTATGTTACAGATTTTTTGCTAAGTTTGGTTTCCCTGGTGTGACAGGGTGCATTGATGGAAGTCATTTCCATATTTTTACGCCCAATAAAGAAATTGAACATTTATTTTACTGTAGAAAGCATTTCTATTCCCTGAATGTTCAAATGGTAAGCAGTGACATAGTAACAAAATTAATTATTAGTAATAAAATATTTTCCACAAGGCTTTACATTTAATTTCAGATATGTGAAAGTGACTGCAGAATTTTAAATGTAAATGCAAAATATGGAGGGGCCACCCATGATGCTTTTATATGGGAAAATAGTTTAGTCCACAATTATATGAAAGAGTGGGTTAGACGCAGTCGGTGAACTTCGCAACTTGTACACCATGCTCAAATGGTGCACTTCGCATTTGGTGCACTTCTCAATTGGTGCATTTCGCAACTGGTGCACTTCTCAATTGGTGCACTTCGCAAAAGGAGCACTTTTTAAGATGAGTGGAGATTTGGCAAATTGTCTAAAAATGAATGAATCTTTGGTTTAGCGCAGGTAATTTTCTTAAAAATATAATCAACTAACACCCTTACAAGTAGGTACACACTTACTTACAACTTAAATAATTTTCAATATTAATACAAAAAATCACTCGAAAGTTATAAACAAATTTTGCAAAATAATTATTATAATAACAAAGTGATTATGCTATTAAGTACTTTTATTAGATATTTTTATTTTATAGAGAGGTAACCCAATATCCCCATTATAATAAAAGAACTACTTTGTGCAATGTTGCAATCGTTCAGTTACCTATGATGAAACAAGGAAAATTGTTATAAGAAGATCTGCACATACTTGTGATGGACAAGACAATACTAGAAATAAAATACGTAATCATATATCGTTTTTAAAAAAGGCCGTATGCAATGATTTTAGGTCTGTCCAAAAAATATTTGAGGAGAATGATGCAAAGTTACGCAGAATTGTTGAAAATAAATATCATTTTTTACTACCATCATTTCATTCCGTCAAGGACACCATAGTTCTCCTGCAGATGTACATATACCTAAAGCATTAGGTAAGAATTTTTTTTGTGTGTGAGGACGGTGAAGAAGAAAAAAATATCATTTTTGCTACTAACACAGTAAGAAAACTAATGAAAGCGCCAGGATCGTATTACGCAGATGGTACTTTTCAATCAGCTCCACGGCCATTTTATCAGGTTTACACTATTCATCTGGATGTGAACTCAAACAAACAGGTTACTGGCATAATACCTGCAATTTATGTTTTATTACCAAATAAAACACAACAAACATACACACGGCTCTTTTCAATATTGAAGGAAAAACTCGGTATAATTATTAAAAAATTTAAATCTGATTATGAAATTGCGCAGTTGAATGCGGTTAAATCAGTTTTTCCGGCTGTAGAATTGAGTGGATGCTACCGTCATTTTAACGCCGCTATATGGAAAAAAGCTAAATCACTGAAATTGCTAAGCACAAAAGCTGGACGGAACACCGCTAGGTTGTCCTCCATTATACCATTAGTACCGGAGAACCATATACCTGCCGCGTGGACCTACATTTTAAGTGTTTCTCCAAACAATCAACAAATGACGAAATTCCAAGAATATTTTGAAAAAACGTGGTTTCCGAAAATGCCACCGTCAATTCTGAGCTGCGCAAATCAGACACACAGGACTACCAATGCCTTGGAAGGATGGCATCGCCGTTTAAATGCTCGAATACATAAACGTCCCAACTTGTACATGTTTGTACACAAATTAAAAATCGAAAGCAAGTATTGGGATAAGCGTGTGTGTAACATTTTATTTCACAATGTCAGAACAAATCGTAAACATCGTGATGTGATATTTGACCGAAAATATAAGAAACTATTAGTTAAATTGGAAGCCGGAAATATCACTGTGGAACATTTCATGAAAAAGGTCATTTTTCTCCAATTATTAAAGTAAATTAAAACCATGTATAATTTAATATTATGTGAATAAATAAAAATATGATTTTGGTAAAATTTATATCAATATACTTAATTAATAGTAACAATTACTAAATAAAAATACAGCTTTAATTTATAAACTGTTTTAAAAAAACAGGCTATGAATTAATTTAAAGCTTATATTTAATTAACAATAATAACTATAACTAAAAAAGTACAGTTATTAAAAAAAAGGTTATTGATATAATATGATATTATATCATGACTTTATTATGATAACTTTATTGCTGTAAATCTACATATTTTTTCCTACATAATTGTATTTTTATGACTTCCGAGTGTGATATTTTTTTAAATAATAAAAATGTTATTGTGATTAAGTTACGTTTAATTAAAATAATTTTCTGTCATATTTGTTTATAACTTTCGAGTGACTTTTTGTATTAATATTGAAAATTATTTAAGTTGTAAGTAAGTGTGTGCCTACTTGAAAGGGTGTTAGTTGATTATATTTTTAAGAAAATTACCTGCGCTAAACCAAAGATTCATTCATTTTTAGACAATTTGCCAAATCTCCACTCATCTTAAAAAGTGCTCCTTTTGCGAAGTGCACCAATTGAGAAGTGCACCAGTTGCGAAATGCACCAATTGAGAAGTGCACCAATTGCGAAGTGCACCATTTGATCATGGTGTACAAGTTGCGAAGTGCACCGACTGCGTCTAACCCGAAAGAGTTACATAGAAACAATGAGCAAGTTTGGTTATTAGGTTAGTGTCAAATAAATAGTACTAGTTATTCGTAAAACTAATCGAACCACTTCCATAATATTTATAATTATTAATAATAATAATGTTTATTTCTTACTACAATATACAGTTTACAACAAACAGTTTAATAAGTATACATAATTCAGGTAAATATACATTGTAGGAGACTGGTGCCTAAGCTAGGCTCTAGGCCTGTGTTTCAGGACACCCCTTAACATTACTTTATATAAAGACAATATGTTTTTATTTTAAGTAAAAGGTAGTGTTAGTAGAATATGTAAGTTTGTGTGTGGGTGTGTGTTTGTATTTAATTATTATAATATTAATCTTATTATTACTTTATTTTATTTTTTATTTATTCTTTATTGTACACTAAAACTAGATTAATAAAAACAAGGAAATGGTATGTACAAAGGCGAGCTTAACCCAAACCTGAGTTTTCTTCCAGCAAACCTTGGAGTGAATAGAGGATAGTTGAAAAACTTAGAGGCAAAGTCGTGTGTACGTAAACTAATTAGAGATAGTAATTAATAGATATAACTTAGTTAAAATAAATATCATGTATACCGACACGTATACTCATTTTGAAATATAAATACCTATACTTACACATATAATAAAGTAATATATATTCAATATATAAATACATACAAATATATTTCCATACATATACTAATACATATCATAAGTCTGATTTATTGTTGAGAGAGAAAATAATCCCTGGTTCTCCGCTTGAACACGCTTAGAGAAGGGCTATCGCGTATTGAATGCGGTAAGGCATTCCATAACCGGACAGCAGAAACACTAAAAGAATTGTCATAACGAGTAGACGTATGGGAAGGAGTTCGAAGGAGAAGAGAAGAAGAGGAGCGACAGGGATTGCTCCTGGGAACAAAGCGCTCACGCAGATATGAAGGAAAATTAGGGTTGTGTAGAATTGAATAAAGTAAGGAAAGGATGTGGACATCTCGACGCCGCCGAATAGGTAGCCAATTTAGTTTTTTTCGAAATTCTGAAACATGATCATATTTTCTCAAGCCAAATATGTAGCGGATGCAAAGGTTTTGCAACCGTTCTAACTTATTCCAGAGTTCTTCGGTAGCGTCGAGAAAGGAGACATCAGCATAGTCAAGAATAGGTAGGAGCAGGGATTGAGAAAGGTAGACTTTAGTCTGAAATGGAAGAAAATTTTGAAGACGTTTAAGGGCGTGATATGTTCCAAAAACTTTCCTGCTTACCTCTGTTATGTGAGTGGTCCATGACATGTTAAAGTCTATAAAAACCCCGAGATTTTTGACATGGGTCGAATATGGTATAACAGTGTTATTGTATAAGACGGGAGGTAGTGATGTGTGGTCGAGGCTATTATACATGTACCTGCCACCAATAATGACGGCTTGCGATTTAGCGGGATTGACAAGCAGTCCAAACGATTTTGCCCATTTACAGATGTTCTGCAGGTATAGCTGATAGATTTAGATAGCAGCGATAGCTTCTGTGAGTTCATCAGTTTTAAAATGTCGGTAAAGCTGCAAATCGTCTGCATAAAGATGATATCGAGAAGATATAACTTTGGTGATAGCATTAATAAACACGGAAAAAAGTAGAGGAGATAGTACGCCACCTTGAGGCACACCCGTAGTAAGGTCACACCAATCAGAGGATGCCTCTTCTGAGCGGACCAGCTGCGAGCGACCCCGAAGATAAGAGCTAAACCAAGCGATTACAGAATTGGAGACATTCAGAGACGACAGGATGCCTAAGAGGATGTCAAAATCAACAGAGTTAAAGGCACTGCTGAAGTCTAATAACACCAATACTGTCAGAAGTTTATTTTCCATAGCCAGTCGTATGTCGTCAGTTATTTTGACTAATGCAGTTACAGTGCTATGTCCAGAACGAAATCCAGATTGGTATGGACTCAGCAGGCTATTAGAGGATAAAAAACTGTTCAGTTGATTTCGGACAGTACTCTCAAGCACTTTGGAAAGGATTGGGAGTACAGATATGGGACGAAACTGGGATACTGAGGAAGGGTTAGCAGTTTTAGGTAGAGGGATAACATGGGCCATCTTCCAGGGAGATGGAAACACGCTTTCCTGTAGGGAGTAATTTATGATATGAGTGACAGCTGGAAGGAGGTCACTTACAATAGGTCGCAACATTTGTTGTTGAATCCCTGAATGAATTACTTAATATTATTATTATTAATTGTACATATTTAATTATTTGCAGGTGATTCTGGCTATCCGCAACGTCCCTGGTTAATGACACCAATTCTGGATGATGCTTCGGCACAGACATACGAGGGGTGATCAAAAAGTAATGATAAACGGGTATTTCTAATAAAGATAAAAATCCAAAAAAAATTGTTTTCACTTCTTCGGTCCTTCACTACTTCCCACCTAAAAAATTGTATAAATAGGACATCATTTGGAGGAGCTACATTCATTTGAATACCAGCAGTCGGAGCGACAACACGAAAATGGAGAAACACGAAGTGAGATGCGTCATCAAGTACCTCTGTTTGAAAAAAATGTCTACCAAAGAGATACACGCTGATTTGGTGGAGACACTGGGGGACTCTGCTCCTCCATATTCTACGGTGGCACGGTGGTGCAAAGAGTTTAAGCTGGGTAGAACATCCACAGAAGATGAACATCGCGAGGGACGCCCAACCTCGTCCCTCACTGAGGAAATCGTGAAAAAAGTCGAAGATATCGTATTAGCAGACCGAAGAGTAACCATCAGACATTTAGCTGAGGTCACAGGGATCTCATATGACAGCATCCAAAGCATTTTGACCGGCAAAATGAATATGAAGAAGGTCTCCGCGCGTTGGGTACCGAGAATGTTAACGGACGAACAAAAGAAAAAGCGAGTTGACATTTCAAGAGCCAATCTTGCAAAGTTCCAGGCTGACCAAGAAAATTTTTTGTCTCGATTTGTGATCATGGACGAAACATGGATCCATCATTTTGATCCTGAGACCAAACAACAATCGATGACTTGGAAAAGGCCATCCTCACCGACGCCGAAGAAGTTCAAAGTCTCGAGCTCGGCGGGCAAGGTTATGGCGTCCGTTTTTTGGGATGCTGAGGGAATCATAATGGTTGATTACCTGGAAAAGGGAGCTACTATAACGGGCTCCTACTACGCTGATCAAATAAGACGACTGCGAGAAGCCATAAAGGAAAAAAGACGGGGCAAACTCCGAGCGAAAGTCCTGTTTCATCAGGACAACGCACCTGCACACAAAGCCGAAGTTGCGACGGCTGCCATTCGAGAAGCAGGCTTCGAACTGGTCGAACACCCACCCTATTCTCCAGATTTAGCCCCCAGCGACTTTTATTTGTTTCCTCGGCTCAAGGAACACCTCAGGGGCAAGAAATTTGAGGATGATAGCGAGGTTATGGCTGCTGTAGAGGCATTTTGGGAGAGCCAAGATAAAGATTTTTTTTTAAAGGGTATTTTAGGCTTAGAGAAACGTTGGACTAAGTGTATCGACTTGTTAGGAGACTATGTAGAAAAATAAATTAAATTTAAACTAGAATCGTTGTTTTATTATACTCATTATCATTACTTTTTGATCGCCCCTCGTACATCCCTAAATTTAGCTGAACTTCAACCTGGTCCTTCAGGTGAAAAATTAAGACAAAACAAATGGAATCAAAGGTTTGGAATACAATGATTGATTAATGGTAATAAGAGTTCCCTAAAGAAAGGTAGACAAAATGTTACTAAAATTTAAGTTTCATTCACATTGTTATCTTTTTTTACAGTTGTTTCCTATTAGCAGTATTCCATCCATGACCAATAAACAAGGACTGAATTAACATATAAGTATATGCAGAGTTCGTCGGCTGGAAAATAAAATTAAAAACATTAAATCGAAGCACATATTGAATGTTTTAAATGATAGTGAAGCTGTTAGGAATTTGACAAATAAATTAACTCCATTTGCTTTAATGCTACAAGGTGAGCTAAAAATGTCAAGAGAAAAAATAGAGACAGAAGATGGACGACAGAACAAAAAATTATTGCTCTGAGACTTTTTTAAAGATCTCCAGCAGCTTATCAATTCCTTCAAAGACTGTGGTGTCTCCCAGCACCAAGCACTTTAAAAAACTTTAGGATCATTTCGACTGACTATTGGCCTAAATGACAAGGTTTTTACTAGTTTAAAAACTATGTCAAAACACAAGAGCCTTCTAATAATGATTAGGTGCTTATGCTAGATGAAATGTCAGTAAAAAAACATATTTGGTACAACAAAAAGGAAGACAAAATCGCGAAGGCTACCAAGACCATGACAGACGTGGAAGATCACGACAAAAGGTGACGCATGCCCTTGTTTTAATTTCTGCGGGCATTAGAAACAGAGTTAAACAACCTATAGCATTTTATCTATCAGGGTCAAATATGACTTCAAATAAAATATCTGTCCTAATAAAAGATGTAAGTAAATTGAAAGTTATTTTTCTATCCAATGAGAATAGTTATTTTTTTCTGGGTGAAAAATATTAGTTAGGACACTAAAGATTAGATTTTGGATGATACTCATATGATATGATGATACTGAAGGATACAGGTTCAACTTCTACGAATATGATAGAATTTGGAGGTGACTTACCCTCCACTGAAAGGGGGGGGGGAAGGAGCGGGCCGGAATGTCAAGCTGACACACGTGGCTTGAATATCTTCTCAAATCCCCTTTTTCGCCGGTTCTTGAGTTTTATCACCACCAAGACGTTTTTCTTGATGACAGGGAACATTCGCGTGTGATTTTATAAATATATATATAGCGGTTTAATTATAATTTAGGAGCGTTTTTAGCGGGAGCTCCAATGCGTGCGCGTCGTGATCTTTTTTGCGAGAGAGGAAGCGGGAGGTGTAGGATAATAGGAGGGGCGTGTTATGCGTTCGGAAATGTGTTATGAATGTTTAATACTTATGTAGTATAACTTTATCCTATAAATGTGTGAATTAAAAGTAAAATATAATTATAGGGTAAGCGGCGTTTACAGAATTTAATATTGATATTTAAAATTATGGATTAATTAACGTTGTTATATTACGCCTCTTCAAAGTTTTACAAAAATGTTTTGAAATGGGAGTAAACATTTCAGCAATCGTTTGTGATATGGGTGGAATAAACAAAAAACTTTAACGGTCTTGGGTGGTTTCAAGGAGTCTCCATACTTTACATTTGCAGGACATAAGTCGTGACTATTTTTGACCCTGCTCACTTACTCAAATGCTTCAGAAATATGTTCCAGAAATACAATATAAAATGTAAAACAAGTATAACATTTAACAATGTTAAACGAACAGGTAATATATTTGGCAGGACTTTTCTTATTGAACACCAGAGCAATATAATATATTCTTTTGTATTTATATGTATAAGTACTAGCAGCGCCCCGCGGTTTCATCCGCGTAAGTCCCGATCCCGTGGTAATATCGGAATAAAATGTAGGCTATATGTACCTACATACCAAGTTTCATCGCAATCGGTTCAGTAGTTTTGGCGTGAAAGAGTAACAAACATCCATACAACCTCACACACTTTTATAATGTTAGTAGGATATATATTACAATTTAAATAATTTGCTCATCTATTATGTTATTTACTAATTTATGTGTATAATGCTTTAGAATTTAAACGCAAAGTTTAATTGCACCTAGAATAATGTATGAAATATTGTCATTACTTTCTAGGTTTCGCCAAATGGAAACACTTTATTTTATCTTCTTAACTTCCAGGCTTGCTAGCCATTGCTTTAGCTGCTAGAAATTGAAAATAAACAAGCTTCAACAAATGAAAAAACTATTATGACTATTAGTAATACTAAAATACCACAAGAGCAGTTAGTAAAACTTTTGCCAAAAAATGCAATAATGCATAATATAAAACCAGTTGCTGTGAATAAAAAAATTAAAATGAAAAACAAAACAAAACTACTATAATGATTGTGATGAAATCTTAAAGATTCTCGAGGAACAGTGAGATTTAATATTTTTTGTTTGATTTTTTTAAGACAAAAGAGATTGATTTAAGACACTTATTTTATGTTTATTAGGAAGACACCTTGTACGTAATTAAAATAACTTATATACAACGATATAATCAGTACCTAAACAGTGTTTTATTTATTTGTTGTTTAATTGTTTTCCCTAATTCCAGAACTGTTATAATTTTATTTGCCATACTATTTTAAGAGACGAATTGAAACATTTTTTCAAATAGGTATATAAAGTCCTTACCTATCCAGAAACGACAGGCAAGTAACAGCCCTGTCGAAAATATCTATTAACCCCATACGCGACCCTATTCACCCCAGGGCGTAGGTAATTCGGGTCAAGTAATTTTTTTTTAACTTTTTGTTGGTATTCTTTTATAAAAACATATCTTATTGCATTTTAAATGAAAATATAGACTACCACTAAGTGAGGGGTATAGATCAAAAGCGCCTCTATCCCATTTCAAGTTCTTATTGTTTTTTAAGTGCTAGCAATGATATTCTACTTCTCTTCGGTTTCATTGAATAAAATACGTGCAATATTGTCTCTATCCTATAGAAAATTACTTCAAATTTATGAAGTTAGGTACAAAACCACCTCTGTCGAAACATAAATAACAAAAGCGCCACTATCGTGGCTCGACCAATCACAGGACAGTATTTTGTATAGGAATGTAATGGCGTCCGGCTGTTATTTTGGGTTACGATGCAGTTTTATTTTCTTGTTTTTAAATAGAAAAACATCATAAAATGGAAATCAATATTACTGCGGTTCAAGGGAATAAAGCAAGGAAAAGGATTCGAAATGAAAATGAGTGGAAGCGCAACGTAAAAAAGCGGGAAAGGTAAGTTTTGTTTGCTTTACTAACGGTCGTATTTATGCAATACGCGGAACGTGAATAAGTAAGTTCTTACTTACAGTTTATAGTTTTTTTATAATATACCATATTAATAAACCTATACCGTCCGTTCTGTTATGTCTGTCTATCTATTACGGTCACAAGTCTTTTGAACCGCAATAGCAAGCTAGTTTCATTGTTTTTTTTTTTAACTCAATTGTTAACTTTTTAGTAAACTAGCAGTCTTCTTCCAAAACAAAAGTAAGCCTAAGTTACCCCTTATAACACCAGGTATCTGCCAGTGAAAGCCCGTGAAAATCGGTTCACCCGACAGACAGACAGACAAAAATTTTAAAAACTGTTTTTCGGGCATAGGTATCGTGCAAATAACTACATAAGCTTAAAAAAACGTATTATTTTGACATTACAAACAGACACTTTAATTTTATTTATTTGTATTGATTAAGTAAATAATTTCAGGTACTCTGCTAAAAGACTACCAAACATAATGGATATTACAAGTTGTAGACATAAGAAGGGTGACAAATTAAAATGTACCACGCTACATTCTCAAGACATAAGACAATTTCATCAGTCATTTTACGCCAAATCTGATAAAGCATTCCAAGATAATTTTTGCTTAAAATTCATGAAAGTACACACACCGAAGCGCCGAAGACGTATAGTGGGAAGCAGAGCCGAATCAAAAACTTTCATAAAGTTTTATGTCCGTACATACACGAATCCATACAAATCAATAAGAGTTTATCAAAGAACCGTTTCCAGGATTCTTGACGTCGGTATTCATAGGCTTCGTAATATATCAAAAATATTCGTGCTACATGGCAATATACCACAAGAAACTCGGGGCGGTGATAGAGTTTCAAGTAAAAATGCCGCAAAAAAGGAAAATGTTAAGCGGTTTATTGAGTCGTTTACATGTATTGAGTCATACTACTGTAGATCAGTTACATCAGAAAGAAATATGTATTATCTTATTTAAATATTCGCAAAATGTGGAGGATGGATGTTTCAGCATCAACAAGAGGATGAAAGCCTCTAAGTGCGACATTGCTTTTTTAGAAAGATTTTTAATACAAATTATAACATCGGATTTAATACACCCAGTGTGGATATTTGTTCCAAGTGTACAGAACTTACAGATGAAATAAAAAAAACACAAACTGAAGAGAAAATTCAATTAATGGCTTCATTGCGGGTCCATAAATTAAAAGCTAAATGTTTTTGTACCTTTTTGCAGGAATATGATGAAAACATGATCACGATATCATTTGATTGCCAAAAGAATCAAGTTTTACCGAAGGTTGCAGACCAAGCTGCATATTATTCGCGGCAACTCTACATCTATAAATTTACTATCGTGATCGGTACAAGTAAAAACAAATTTCCGAAGGAAAATGGCCGAATATACACGTGGACTGAAAATGTCCATGCTAAATCATCCAATGAGATCGCTTCAGCCGTTTTCGATTTACTCTCACTGATTTTACCGAGAAAAAGAAGCTGCGGATCATGGCAGATGGATGTGGCGCTCAAAACAAAAATAGTGTCATGATTGTTATGGTTGCGTACTGATTAACAAATTGTGCTCATAGTAACGTCAAGATCTTTGAACTTATATTTCCTATTCCCGGGCATTCATTTTTGCCAGCTGATCGTATATTCGGACTAATGGAAAAAGAGATAAAGAACAAACAAATAATTATAGACCCATCCGAATATAGATACATTTATAATCATTATGGCATTGTCCGCAAATTGGGCGAGAAGGTAGTTGTGAAAGATTGGAAGGCCTATATGACTGAAACACTAAAACCTCCAGGCCAATACCACTTTAAATTTGCTGATTGCTAGAGATATTACGTAACCAGAGTTAAGAACAAGCTGGGGCGTTTTCTATTGAGAGGGGAAATGCATTATAAAAGTGACATTGGAGTCGCTAAAAGTGTCATAAAACGTGGTGTATCTTCAACATCAGAGTTTGGTATCAGGGATATACCACTATTTCAAACAAACATATCTGCTTTGAAACTGAAAGATGTTAACAATTTGCTAATAAAACATTTCGGTGCAAATTGGAAATCAGGACTAGGTGATCAGCTTTTGTTTTACAAGAATGTTTTAGAAAACACTAATGTCGGTGAACCTGAAAATCAAGAGCACTGTGAATACCTGGAAGAGGTTGGAACGTTGTCTGTATAGTTTTGAATTCCTTTAATAAAAAAATTGATGAATACGGTACAGTTTTTAGCATTAAAACCAAACATAATAAATTCCTAATAAAGATACTTTGACCTACCTGCTGCATAAAACCATCCATACCAGCAATTGAGGCACAAAATAGCGTCTATCCGATAATGACAGATGCAAAACCGCCTCTATCCAGATTTCAATGTCTGTTTCTAATTATTACACTGTGTATTAAATTAGTTTAGTCTTATAAATATAATATAATATCAATTCACCACGATATTCTATTCAAATATGGATAATTGCATAATGTTTAGTACAATAAATGTTTTTTTTTTAATTCTGAAAAAAAATAAAAAGTGGATAGAAGCGCTTTTGCATCCAAACCTCTCAAGTAAAGAAAAAAACGATGAAAATTAATGTCGAACTTAGAAAGTGTCCTGATTCACCCATTTTACGGTAACTTGCCATTGGTGCCTTAATTTTATTCAATATTTTCTCTTCAAATAAAAACAGTTTATTTAATCATGATGTCTTACAATTTAACACACTCCCCAAAATTTATTCAATCAAAGGAATAAAGGCCACTAAGTTTTTTTTCTGTATCAGGAAAACAGTAAAGTTAATAAATTGTTTAACTTAACAGTTGTTTAAAACAATGATCCTTTTTTTAAATTTTAAACTTTATAATGAAACTAGCCATTTTAAATGAAAAACATCAGTGTAAAATGAAAAGTACGGTACTTGTCACTTTTATTTTCTTTTCGTTAGTAATGTAGTAGAGTATAACTTACTCTATTAGCAATAATGCACTCCTGAAGCCTCGCTTGCATATTCTGGATCAAATTCCTTACGTTTTCATCTGGAATCTCCTCCCATGTACGTTTTTAAACGGCAATCAGCTGCTGCTGGTTGTAGAAACCTCGTTCATTCTATGTAACCTTTCGTTTTAATTGGTTCCACATATGCTCAATTGGATTTAAATCCGGACTGTTAGCTGGCAATGGTAATAGAACTCAATATGAGACTCTTCCAGTACAGCTTGGGTCGCTCGAGCTGTATGTGTATGGGCATTGTCTTGCATCAGAACGAATTCAGGACCCATTCGCTATGCAAATGGGATCACTTGAGGCCTGATGACGTCCTCGATGTAACTATCTGCAGTTACGGTACCCCAATTTAACATGGTGAGCTCAGTTTTACCGTGTAAACTAATCCCACCCCAAATCATTACGTTGGGACCGCCGAAACGGTCAACTTCGTGGATGCAGGACTCCGAAAACCCTTCACCGCGTCATCTCCATAATCTAATACCACAATCATCATTAAAAAAAATTACTTTAAACTCACCTGCACCATGCCCCACTCATTAATTCCCTAGCTCAAATAGTGACGGGAGAATCTTAAATGGTTTGCACGTTTAGCCTTGGTCAGAGGAATTCGAACAACTTGTCGTCTTGACATTTGTTGGTCTACGTGTAGTCGATTACAAATAGTTAGGTTACTTATACGGGCAACTGTTGTCAGACGTGATGGAGGTGTTGCAACTTACGGGCCGTCTTTTCTCCAAATGATGGCCAGTACTTTTCAAATTAGGAACACGACCACCTACATGAAAGAGATCAGACACCAAAGAGTTCGTAATATTTGCAAATATACCAAAAGCACACTTATCATATCTTCTTGCTCGACTCAAACGATAGTTGAAAACCCTTTGTTCTACACTCAGATGCTTTCCTGGATATGGACGTATTAGATTGTTAAGTAACGGTAGGCCTTCATCCGCGATAAAAACATAGGGAACGGATTTTTTAAGCCCCGGTAAAGGCTTTGGCACTGGTACGGGAAGTCGACTTTAATTCGTTTAGTTTTGTATTGTAAAAAATCGTGGAATCACATTCCTTTCCATACGATCCTATTTCGACATATACAAATCGATATTTAAAATCCACTAACGCCAGCAAGACAATAGAATTGTAGCTTTTGTAATTGAAAAAAAAACTGATCATCTGTGGGCAGGACTGCAAATTCGGATGTGTTTCCCGTCCAATGCTCCCATGCAATTCGGGAAATTAGTTTTTGTGTCAATATCTTCAGCAATTTGTTCTACTAGCTCTTCGGTTATTTTTGGTATACTTTC
This sequence comes from Euplagia quadripunctaria, assembly GCA_963859945.1. NCBI lineage: Eukaryota > Metazoa > Arthropoda > Insecta > Lepidoptera > Erebidae > Euplagia > Euplagia quadripunctaria. The sequence continues at coordinate 5,615,254 of OY982581.1, read as the reverse complement.
CCTTAAAAGAATGTCCCATATAGCGCGACAAACTTCTCGTACAATCTTCCCGATTGTGGTTTTTCTACGATAATCTGTGAATTCTATATCTCTAAATGAATTACCTGTTGCCAAAAACCTGTAAAGAGACATGTCATTAAATATTACATTACACAAAGAATTAATTTCAACTTTTTAACATATTTTTCGTATATTTCCTATTTTTATTTTGTGCAATAAAGGGAATTGTACTGTATTTTATATTGATTGTTACAGGTAATGACGTCATTAAAAAATGGACTAACATTAAAGATACTTTTTTCAAAAATTATAAAGAAGCTAGAACTTTCAAAGAAATCTGGAGCTGGTGGCAGACATATAAAAGAATATCATTTATATAAACAACTCATGTTTAAAAAAAAAAATGAACCAAATTTAACTGACGATAGCATAGAAGAAGAATCTCAAACTCCAAACACTAGGTCACGATATCAACCCTACAGTAAAACTATACCAAAACAAAAACAAAGTTGCGATGAATTTGATAGGCAAATTGTCGAAACTTTAGCCACTTCTGAAAATACATATCTGTCATTTTTAAAACCATTTTGCCGTCTCTTAACAAGTTAGATGACCACCAGACCTTGCTATTTCAAAGTGGAATATTAAAGATTTTGATGGATTTCCATCAAAATCTTTTAATTTTTATTTGATTGACCTATTCACTCAAAAGCTGAAACTTGAATATGTGACCTGGTCATTTTTCGAAAGTGGCCATGGCAAAGGAGTTGCTGACGGTATAGGTGGATCTGTGAAAAGAGTTTTAGATCGACAAGTTTGCTTTGGAAAAGACATTAGAGAAGCTTCCGACGCTTTCCACATTTTAAAAGCCTCTATGAAAACTGTCAAAATCTGGTTTGTCGAGGATAAAGAAATAAACAATATTATTTCGATGCTTCCAAATAATATCACGACATTGACGGGAACATTACAAATTCATCAGATAATTACAAAAGGAAACGGTATCTTAGCCTACAGGGATATTGGTTGTTTCTGCGCAGAACTCAAAGGTTTATGCAGCTGCTTTGGCTTGAGAACTCATTGTGTCAGAAGGAATACGAAAATTAAAGACACTTGTTTAACGAAATCAACAACTTTCAATTTACCTAACGAATACCAATTATTATCCTCTACGGAAATTACAGCAAGAATCCTGAATTTGCCTATAGAACTCGTCACACCGGAAATCACATCAGAGAAACTAAATCAGCCTATGGATGAATTAGCTACCTCGGAAATAGTATCAATAAATCTGAATATGTCTATAGATGAAGTAGACACCCTCGATATTACATCAGTGAACCTGAATCTGTCTATGAATGAAGTAGCTACCTCCGAAATCGTCTCAACAAACCTGAATTGGCCTATAGATGAAGTAAATAACCTCGATATTACATCAGAGAACCTGAATCTGCCTTCGGATAAAGTAGAAGTAGTGTCAATGAATCTAAATTTGCCTATGGGTGTTGATTTAAATTTAATAGATAATAATTTTATGCCTACATATATTTTACCTGATGCAGAGTCTAATTCTCCAGGGCCAAGTTGTGTTAAATATGAGGCCAAAGAGAAAATTATACCGAAAAAGACTGTAAATGTTTTGCCAGATAACACCTATAAATCATATTGCCCAGGACCAAGTTCTACTAAAAATGATAAATCCAATTGCAAAAAAGGAAAATAAATGTGTACCAAATAAAATAAAGACTAATGCAATCTTATCAAAAAAGCATATAGAATTCCCAAATTGCAGTGGTTGTTCTTGCTCGATATGGCCTGCAAACAAAAATACTGTTCTGACTGCGTTGGTGGGCCCATAACTATTGATTATTTGTGTGATAAATGCTTGGGAGACAGCTTAAATTAGCTAAGCTTAATTAGGCTTGCTTAAATTATAGCGTTTGGTTTGATTCAACTCACGGACAGGAACGCCGTCGTATCCGTGTATCGCCTAAAGCCTGCATTCATCTTTAACAGTACAGAAGAAACATACAAAATACACCATACGTCACCCACTAGAATGACGTCACCCACACCGGCACTCACATCTGATACTCGTGCATCAGCCATCAGCAGAAACGACCACGCGCCGATATGACACACGATATGGCCGTGAAATTCGACCAGCCGTGCGATTTGCAACCTAAGCACTAGTTGCAATCATTTAGTTAATTGTCTGTTAATTACACTGGTCTGCAACGAAATCCTCCTTTCAATAAAATTATGATCCGTATAAAGAGTTTAGCATGCTAAATCTATATCTGCTTTTTGTTTTGTGCTATCACGTACACTTTTTTCTGAAGTTGATTTTTTAAATATTTAAAAATTTTGGAATTTTTTTACTGTCATTCTCGCGTTAACGCAACTTTTATCAGTTCAGTACCTCGAGCATGAACGACTTGCGAAAAAGTATTCGTATCGCTATCGACAAAAAATTGTATGGGATTTGTACAGCGCCCCTATCGTGCGTAAAAGTAACTAGTTTCAGCAACACGAACGATTCTAAGTTAGTTTCGTATCGCAAACGTATCGTCAAGTGCTCGATACGTGACACTTTATAAACAAATTTGAGAGCACGAAGTTAACATTGACGTACGGTAACGTAAATTTCGAAGGCTGGCTATCGAATACAGTCGAATGTAACGGTTGAAATTTCATGTGCAGAGTAGGCGCCAAAAGATACGCATAACGGAACAATGGAAAAATCCGACCGTACTCCCCGAGCAATAATTTTGCAGACAATTTACCACAGCGCACACAGTCATGTGATAGTTACCACTTATAAACTCGATCCTAAAAGTGAAGAATTTTATGGTGGCCACACTCGTTCAACGTCATACGATCTGAAGGAAGTGCTTGTTAACCGCGTCATGCAAGTAAGCGGAAGTGGGACGCATTTACCACTGCTCAATTCCCGAATTATGCTTGATATATCAAGTGATCGCACATGTATGGCTTCAATTGTGAATGCCTATCCTAATACTGAAGACTTTAAAAATCCATACCAACACAGAAATGCTAGGCCCAATGCTGAACCACTGCGATTGAGCGTTGGTTCAACTCACTTAGTGAATTACACCCCAGTAACTCATGGTAGAGTACAGCTCAGCAGTTCTTTCCTGACTGCCATCAGTCCCGGAGATATGCTCACTCCCATGGAGAAAAGGGAGCGAAAGCGCAATAATGAAAAGACTACGAATACTACTACTTCAGTCACCCCCCGAACTACCAGTGCCGCCCAAGGTCCGTCCAGAAACAGAAGAGAACGTACTTTGACATCAGAAGCCCTCCCATTTACGTCCTCTGATGAGAGAGCTTCATCTCTTCCCTTAGGCCTGTTAACCTTAGATACATCAGCACTTCAGGTAGGTGTTGAGCTAGATGAAGAAGATCATGCAAATGCGAAGAATATCGCCCTAAGAAAGCTTGTTTCGATTTGCACTCAGAATAATATTGTTTACCAAATGAACGGTTTCAAAAATGTTAGCGCTGAGGAAGAAGGGAGAGAAGAGTTTGAAAGTTACAATTATTTTTGTAGTCACTCCATACCTTGATTAACAAAGAACAATTAAAGCATATTAGTAAACAAAGGATTCCTATAAAAGCATAAAAAAAGGAGTTAAAAATTTGTTTTAAGTCGAAGAGGTAAAATAGCACTAAGTCAAGTGCTAGAACAACAAAAAAAAACACTTGAGATAACAAACCTTACGCCATTTCTCGTCGGACCTAGAATCTCCTGTGCCATCACAATTTAACTTGTTGGTTAATTCTTTCCATTTCATTTGAATGAAAATGAAATGAAATGCCTACCTCGAGGACCACCAGAAGGCTTTGACAGATCACCATTTCTGTAGAAATTCCGATTTACATAGCTCATTAAATCAATAGTCTAGCACACTGAGTAATGCAAATAATAACTTTTAATTACACTCACGCTTCCATGAATTCCATCATCGTAACATATTGTAAATGACTTGTTCTCATTGTTATTGTATAAACACTAAAAAGCAACAGAACACGACTGTAACAAAATTAATATTTTCAAAAAAATTAAGTTTTAAAAGTTTGTAAAGAACGAAGAAACAAACTTAACCTTGGCGATTTATGACGCTATGTCAAGTGGAGCCGAGGTGTTTAGAAACCATATTTTATTTTTTTAATCTATTAATAATTATTTAATTTCTTCAAATATACTGCGTTTTAGAATCATTTATTGATATTTCTTTGTTTATAGAACTATTATTTGTTTTAATTGCAAACAAATAGGTAGTATAAAAGAAAGTAACAAAAAGTTCACTGTGTCATTTAGTTTACGAACGTATAATTAATTCAACACTACGTTCATTTCGCTCTCAAAGGCTAGTCCCTACTTACGTTAGGATGACGTCACTAACGTAATCGTATCGACCGCTCGATACCTATCGTATATGCTGCCTATCGTAATACTCCGTTTTCGTATCGTCGACTCGATACGTTTACGATACGAATTCGAAATTGTTTCGTGCTCGAGGTACAGATTGTATTTGCACACATAAAAACGGCGTGCACTGATAGAAACAGAGAGAAAGATATTGTCTGATGCCATTTTTAAACGAATGTACAGTTGCGCAGTTCTCGTTGTGACTCCGCTCCTAGAAGCCTGTGAACGCCCCAGGAGGCTTCTGTGCTTCTGGAAGGAGCTAGGCTGGCTCAACTAGCCAGCCTATCTGAACGCATAATGGACCGCCTATGAGTCTAAATGCGGAAACAGAGCCCTTTACCAATACCAATACCAATACCAATCTCGTTGTGACTCCGTGGCGCATCGTACGTTTTAAAGTTGTATTGTGATTGTTTCTGATTTAAGCCGGATATATTGATAAGTTTGGAATTATGTTGATTTATGTAGTGGAAATTTATGTGTATTTGCAACTACCGAGCTAAATGATCTCAAATCATTCGGTTATTGTTCAAATTTTATAGCAAATTCTATTTTGTTGTAGGTTCAATAAGCCAAGAAATTGCAAAAAATCTCCAGACATGTTTTGCTACGTTTGTGGTGAATTTACTATAAAATTGCAACGAAGTACATCGTCTAGCTCCGTTAAATGTGCTTATCAGCGTTACTTTGGGTTCAAAGTTGATAAAAGAGACAAAAATTGGCTTCCAAAGATTTGTTGCAACAGTTGCTCAAGGATATTACGAGGTTGGCTCGGCGGCAGTCATAAGACGCATGGTGGCAAAGTTGAATCAACTTGAAAAAAGGGCATAGACCGCTTTTGTAGAAGTGTGCCAAAATTTTCTTGGAAATAAAAAAATTAAAACTATCAGGAAATCATACAAGAACTTTTTTTCCTATAGGGCCCTAAAATGTAACATGTCTCTTAAAATTCATTTTTTGGACTCTCACTTAGATTTTTTTCCACCAAATCTCGGAGCAGTATCTGATGAACACGGTGAGAGGTTTCATCAAGATATTTTGTACATAGAGAGGCGGTACAACGGGAAATGGTCCGAAGCAATGCTTGCAGATTTTGGTTGGTCAATTTGTCGGGAAATTCCATTACAAAATATGAAAAGGAAAAAACTACTAAGTAAAATGTGTCTTAACTACTAAGTAAACAACTAATGATATTGTCATATGCGTTTTAAAGTTTTGTAATAGTGTACATCAAACATTATTTAAGTTATTAAATTAATGAGTAAAATTTCATGTTAAAAAAATTGTTTTATTAAAAAATTCCATCCCAAAAAATATATACGTGATAGATGATTTTTAATGCTATAATTATATTTAATATTATTGTACAAATCTCAGCTTTACTGAAACTTGCGGTGGAACAACACTACTTGATCTGGGTGTGATGATGGTTGAAATAAAATACAACTCGTCACCTGAACTAGTGTAATAATATTGCTCAAAAATACAAAGTTCATTGACTTTTACATATTGTCCATGTGAACGAAACCATAGTGACATCTAATTTGACGCTAACGCCATCTATCGACTTTCGGATCAACTGATGCATAATTGTGTATTGAACATGCCGCCCACCAAGGACATTTAGTGCAGAAATGACCTTCATGAGCTGGATTACAATGAAAACTAAAAGTAAGATGTCAAATACCACTGCCATAAATCTTAAACTTACATAAATTTGTGTGGCATTTGAACGTTTATATAAAAATACTGATTGTTACAATCGACAGCTCATAATGGACTAACTCCTTAAACATAACAGTGTAAATACAATGATGAACTAACAAGCGTAAATAATTTAATATTTAAATGAATACATTAAAATTAACTTATGAAACTAACAAGTGTATAAGTTTGATCTTTGAATAAATTCATTATTCTGTGACTGGCAAAACACAAAGTTTAGAAGTAGGTCTTTTCAAAATTGATGTTTTGGTACGTAATGTGACCACACGGGTGATATCATCCTTACCGGGATGTTTTTGCTCTACACGACCCATCAACCAGCGACTTGGCGGCAAGTCGTCTTCTTTTATTAAAACGATGTCTCCAATTTTCGGCTCGGGGACTCGTTTAGACCATTTATACCGATTCATTAGGTTAGACAAATATTCGGTAGACCATCGTCTCCAAAAAGACTGAAGCATTCTTTGAACGAATTGCCACCGTGTCAAACAATTTACGTTAGACCCTTCGTATGTGTAGTCAGAGACACTTACAATTGGTTCTCCAATTAAAAAGTGTCCCGGCGTTAAAGGCATAGGTTCACTAGGCTCTGTACTATTTATTACGCTAATTGGTCGCGAATTCAAGCATGCTTCGACTTGATTTAAAAATGTGGTCAACTCCTCATACGTCAGCGTCGATTCACCAACCACACGTTTGAGGTGAAATTTGGTGGATTTTATGCCTGCTTCCCACAAACCACCGAAGTTTGGTCCATGTGGGGGAATAAAATGCCACTCGGTACCATGAGCCTCCAGTTGTTCTGCTACTGTGGACTGAAAGGAGGTCAGTTGTTGTAACTCCTTTGATGCTCCTACAAACGTAGTCCCATTATCACTCCACAATTTGGCACAGTGACCCCGTCGTGAGACAAATCGTCGAAAAGCGGCAAGGAATGCTTGCGAGCTCATATCGCTGACCACCTCCAGATGTATGGCACGAGTGCACATGCACACAAATAGGCAGATGTAGCCCTTGTAAGCATGATGTCCGCGTCCTTTAGTTGTTCTGATGTTTATGGGGCCAGCATAATCGACACCACTGTGCAGGAATGGTCTTGCAGGTGTGCATCTAACGCTAGGCAGAGATCCCATAAACTGATTATTGCTTTCGGCTTTCTGTCTAACACACGTTACGCATCTGTGGATATGATGCTTGACAACATTTCTGGCACCAATAATCCAGTAGGCTGTGCGTAAGTAATTGAGCATCAGCTGGGGGCCTCCATGGAAGGTCTTGTTGTGAGCTTCAGCTACAATAAGCTTAGTCAAAGGAGCGGTGCTTGGCAGAACTATTGGATGTTTAGTCTGCTCATCCAACTGGGACCTTTCAAGCCTGCCTCTAACTCTCATTATCCCTCTTGAGTCGAGATATGGGCATAATGAGTTAAGCTTGCTTGTCCTTGTTTGTAGTTCACCCTTGTCTTGCAGTTGTGTATACTCTTCTGAAAATACTTCCTTTTGCGTTTTCTTAATGCATACCTCTAGAGCATCATCTAACTCTTTTTTAATTAAATAAGGTTTAATATTTTTTCCTTTGTTTAGAAACCGTCGACAATAAGCTGTTACTCTTAGCAGTCGACGTAAGGTTGAAAATTTGTCTAAGATAGAACTGTCGGGAACTATACATAGGTGTGTTTTTACAGCTTCTTCTAATTGAAGTGGTAAGTCCTTTGGCCTTTTATAATTAATATCTTTCTTCTTCAGAAAGGACGGTCCTGCAAACCACAATTCATTGTCTACCATCGAGCTTGGCAATAACCCACGTGATGCACAGTCTGCTGGGTTGTCCTTAGTGGAAACATGAAACCATTGAGCTGATGTCATTATGGTTAATATTTCAGAGGTTCTATTGGCGACAAACGTCTTCCACCTGCTTGGGTGACTGTTGAGCCAAGCTAATACGACTGTGGAATCAGTCCAAGCAGTTACCCGGTCCTTTGCCACATTTAAGACCTCCGCAGTTTCTTTCAACAACCTTGCCAATAGTACTGCTCCACACAGCTCCAAACGTGGGATGCTTATTTGTTTGATTGGAGCAACCTTCGTCTTGGCAACCAGTAGAGAAACATGTATCTGGCCAGTGCAGTCAATACTCCGTAGATAAATTACGGCCGAATAGGCTACTTTGGAGGCGTCACTAAACCCATGCAGCTCAACATTGTCTACTGATTTGATTCCCAGCCAACGCGGTATCCGTACCTGGGTGATTATTTGCAGCTCTTTCCGGTAAGTAACCCATTCCTTTAATAATTCGGCAGGAACTTCTTCATCCCATTGTATACCTGCGAGCCACAATTTCTGAATTAAGATTTTCGCTACTATTACGCATGGAGATAGCCATCCTAATGGGTCAAATAACCTTGCTATTTCAGAAGTTACGGCTCTCTTGGTAACAGGAACTACCAATTCGGGAGGAAGATTCACTCCATATTGAAACGCATCTTCACGACGGTTCCAGGTAAGTCCTAAGATTTTTAATGTATTGTCTGTTTTTGTTTCTATTTTCTTTCCTTCTTTAGACTCTTCTCCATTGTCCTGTACTTCTTTGATGTCTTTGTTCTGTTGCCTTTCCTCTTTGAGTTGTTGATCTGATTGTTGTTTACCTATTTCAATTGAATTTATTGCTTCTAACATGTCCCGATTATTGCTATTCCATTTTTGCAATGCGAAACCACCCTTTTCTAGTAATTTCGTTATTTGCGTGTAAATTTCAGTGCCCTCTTCAAGGCTATCGCAACCTGTCATCATGTCATCGACATAAAATGAATTTAGAACTATGCTTGAAGCCATCGGATAGTTTTTTCCTTCATCATATGCAATTTGATGTAAGGTCCTAACAGCTTGGTAGGGTGCCGATGCGGTGCCAAACGTAACAGTCAGCAACTCGTAATCCTGTATCGGCATTTCTGGGCTGTCTCGCCATAGTATGCGCTGATACACCGTGTCTTCATCTGCTACTCTCACCTGTCGATACATTTTAATGACGTCTGCCACAAGGCCGATAGCATGGCGACGCCACTTGAGGAGCGTGTGCCGAAGGTCAGCCTGCAGCGTCGGTCCGACCAGCAACGTTTCATTCAGCGATACACCTTTACTGTTCTTTTCAGAAGCGTTGAAGACTACTCTAACCTTGGTAGTCGTCTTGTCATCTCGAATCACAGCGTGATGTGGAAGATAGACTGCTTCATCTCTTTTATGATCGTTTTTCGTTACAGGTCTCATGTGTCCTAGCTGTAAGTATTCTTTTATTACTTTAGTATATTCTTCTTTCAATTGTGTATTCTTCATTAATCTTTTTTCTAATGACCTGAATCTTGTTTCAGCGATGCCTCGCGAATTGCCGTATTTACAAGCAGGATCATCTTCTCGAAACGGTAACCTGACCACATATCTACCATGCTCGTTCCTTTTGGTAGTCTGCCTATAAAGTTCTTCGCATTTCTCTTCTTCGGCGGTAAGTAATTTCTTTTCATTTATTTGTTCTTCTATTTCCCAAAACTTTTTGAGAATGTCATCTTCTTTTATCTGTGCATGCATAACACTAATATTTCTTGTTTTTAATTTATTATTGTTTACAGAACTAATCACACCTGACAGAATCCAGCCTAAGGTGGTACTCTGAGCGATAAGAGTACCTGAAGGGCTCTTGATCATGCCTCCCTGTATAATGCTACTGTAAACGTCAGCGCCCAACAGAATGTCTATCTTGTTGGGCGTGTTGAAATCTGGGTCAGCCAGATATAGATCCTTGGTGTCTAGCCAATCAAAATTATTAAAATTTATATTGCAATCGGGTAAGTAGGACGTTATCTTACCCAATACATATGCATTTACTTGAATCTTCCAATTTGGATCCATACGTGATTGGATCGATAAATTAACCATATACCGAGCAATGGTTGACCTATTGTTACCTAAACCAGTAATGACACCTTGAATAGGAATTCTTTTGAGACTAAGTAGTTGCGCTGTAGCCTCTGTGATAAAACAAGCCTGCGAGCCCTGATCGAGTAAGGCTCGGATTGTTAGATGCTGGCCCGAGTTAGACTTAGCTTGTATTAATGCTGTTGCCAGCAACACCTTTCGTGGTTTAGGAACCGTGCCTGTAGATAGACATGAGACTATGAGTGTATCACTACTTGAGCTGCTTGGTTGATCATTAGACTGTTTTGGAGGATTGTCGTTATCCCTGATGTTTTTAATTTTACCGTAGTGCAACAAAGAGTGATGACGTTTGTGGCATATTCTACATGACGTTGGTTTTTTGCAATCGGACACAGAGTGATTGCTGCCTAGGCAATTAAAACAAACATTGCTTTTAGCCACAAATTCCCGTCTCTTGTTAATGGGTTGCTTAACAAATTGCTTGCAGAAACAGAGTTTGTGCGATTCACGGCAGAATTCACAGCTCATAGATGATGAATTCGTGACCAACATAGCTTTTGGATTATGATTGTGCGATACTTTGTTCTGGCGAGCTGACGACTTATGTGGCTCAATGAACTCTAATGCGCGATAACGATTTTCAATAAATAACCTAAACTGTTCAAAGGTAGGCAACTCGTTATCACCGGTAGGATTAATACTTAGTTCCCACTGTTTACGAGTCTCAAAATCTAACTTGAATGCTACTATTTCGATAATGATGATATCCCATGTGCTCACATCAACGTCCAAATTTTTGAGAGCATTTAAACAGTCATTGGTTGTATCAAATAGCTCTTTAAGACCTGAACCTGACTCAACATGTAAACGTTTTTGGCTAAACAAACGTTTCAAAATACAATGAGCGAGATACTTTTTGTTATTGTAACGCCTTTCCAATAAAGCCCAACACTGAGCATAATTCGCGTCGCTTATGGGAGTATGCCGGATTAATTGTTCAGCTTCTCCCGTAAGGTGATTTTTTAAATAGTGTAATTTTTGGCAATCGTCAAGGGACTCGTTTTTATGAACTAAAGACTTAAATAAATCATTGAACGTTGTCCATTCGCTATATTTTCCTGAAAAGGTCGGGATGGTTATTTTAGGTAACTTTACAAATGTTGACCTTTTTGAAGACTGACTATCAGCTGACTTAGCCGATACCAATGGTTCGGCAGGTGACATTTTATTGCATGTTGATTTCAAAAGCGTCTTAAAATTAATATAAACATCTTCGGTAGAATCATAAATGTCCAAAACGTTTTGATCTACCGCCCCTACAATCTGCTCACGAAGCCTGGAATAATTCGTTTCGAACTTAGTCCAATTGTTTTCAAGAAGTTCTTGTCTAGTTTGTATATATTCTAACGTAATTCTCTCCTTTGGACTCTTTTTGAAATTTACATATCCCTTTTGTATAGTATTTTGTAAATGAGTAACAACATTCTTCAATCCCTCCATATTAATAAATGTGTAAACAATAATAAACAAACCCTGTAAATTACCAAAACTACAGCAACAAAGCTTCTAAATTGGCGTATCTTCTAAAAGTAGGTTGAATTTAATAAATTGCAACTACAAAGTGTACCAACAAAACAAATAAAGCCTCTAAAATAGTACTAAAATAAACAATAAATCCCGTGATAAGCGAGTAATTACTCTAACAATTTCACACTACACATAAACAAATCAAAAAGCGTACTAAAATAAACAACAAGTCCAGCCTTAAGCGACAATTCTAAGTGCCTTAAGTAAGACAATTCTCAAAAAAATACAAGTGTTTTAAAATGTACTTACTGTCGGCGGTAAACGGACATAGACTTCTCGTTCCCCCGTTTTCTATAAATTATTCTAAGTGTCTAAACTAACATGCATTAAAACTAATTTTTACAAGTTACTACAAACTACTCTTAATTTTTCTAAGTCTAAACTGCATTGAATCTTCTACTTGAATATCTTGAACGTTTAATACAAAGTTTAAATTGCTTGAAATTAAAAGAAACTTCGTAAACTGCTTCAAATGAAAGGGTCTTTTTGCCTTGTAAACATAAACAAATAAATGTACTCACAGTTGCACTTCACACTCACTATTCCGAATTGTCACGTAGGTGGCGCCTTCTGTCGTGATTTCTGGAACTGTTTGCTGCTACTCGTGCTCTTGGAAATACTTCCGAACACGCGCCACTGCCTTGCGCGTTTACTCGTACCGTTGCACAGCGATCCACTGCTAGTACGAGGGGTGAACTCAAAAAGCCTAGGAGTATCCGACTCGATAGGACCATGTACAAATCTCAGCTTTACTGAAACTTGCGGTGGAACAACACTACTTGATCTGGGTGTGATGATGGTTGAAATAAAATACAACTCGTCACCTGAACTAGTGTAATAATATTGCTCAAAAATACAAAGTTCATTGACCTTTACATATTGTCCATGTGAACGAAACCATAGTGACATCTAATTTGACGCTAACGCCATCTATCGACTTTCGGATCAACTGATGCATAATTGTGTATTGAACAATTATTGTACCGGTCATGATAACTGCATAACATTTGAAGGAGATTTTTTTTTTTCTTTTTGCACACCAGTGTTATTTATTATTCTATTAACTTTAGGTTCTTTACACCTATCATAGCTTTACTGTTATTTTACTTATACAATTTTGACTTTTTAAATGGGGGAGTATTGTAAGTACATATTATTATAAGTTTTCACTACACAACTATGTGGGTCACCCCAATGACGACGACCCCAATACCATTTCCTTATATCATTATTTACTTAAAATATGTTTACTACTTAGTCATCGAAATGTCTGTTGCATGTGTGTATTAATGTTTAATATTAAAGTATAAATACTTACTTACACAATATACAAACACGAAGAGTATTAAATGAACACACCACCACAGTAGTTTCACTACAGCAGGATATCTCCGGAAAATAATGAATTAATTACTCGTGTACCGACGCATACCGCGAACATGCCTTAAAAATACATCAAAGCATCATTCTTTCAGACTTGACTAAAACAACAGCGGAATGGCCCCGTTTCACGGCGCACTTTAGTTTTATACCGTTTTATTGTATGGTCACAGCGATAATTCGCGCCTCGCTGGCAGAAACGCCCACTGCACCCGCCGCGTCTGCCCAGCCCGCTCGACCGGGCTCGTCTTGCACGCCGCCCCTGCAGACTACCGTGCCCTCGCGCCCACGCATGCGCTCGAGCACGATGCTCGCTCCGCCTACTACGCGCGCTACTCCACCGCCCGAATTGCCGGCGTCGAGCAGCCGAGCGGGCGCTTCCGAGCCGCGCACCCCCGCCTATCACCGAGGAGCCGCCCCACCGCGACTGACCGCGATGAACAGCCCCCTCGTATGCCGCGTGTACAATATTGCGCGCCTCGCCCTCGCGCACAAAAGCGCAACACATTGCGCACCTGTTCGCGGGCAAACCGCCGCTCCTCCCCGGCCTCGACAAGGTGCAGGGGATGGACATAGACGTCCCCCGCCCGCCTACTTCCGCGCGCCGCTAACGCAGTCCCGAAGAGGAAGACGGAGAAGAGGCTAAACGTGGCTGTTCTACAGCACCAACACAGGGACCCCAGTCCCAGCGCGACCCGCCACCTACATCAAGACGCGGGGCGCCCGATTACGTCGTACGCGGACCGTACAGTACCGCAAGCGAAGAGGCGCCGCTACCCTCCGCTCATCGTAGAGCATCTCCCGAACTGGGCGGCGCACATGAAGGAGTTAAAGAGGATCCTCGGTAGAGCCGCAAACGCCCGCCCTTTCGAGCCTGAGCGTAAAGCCTGCGGTTTACGCCCCAAGACGACCAGGAGTACCGCCTCATACAGCGGTACCTGACGGAACTGGAACGCCAGGAAGGTACCTCCTGGTTTACCTACACCCTACCGGAGGAGCGGAGCCTCAAGGTGGCTATACGAGGCCTACCTAGCAACGAGTCACCGGAGGAGGTTGAAGAAGAGCTGAGAGAGATGGGGTACGACCCCGAATACGTTCGTAAAATTCGGGGTCGTGGCGACCGACCGGGATGCATTCTCCTCGCAATACTGAAGAGGACACCAAACATCATACCGGGGATCTACGACGTCAACGAGATGCTCGGAATCCCCGGTGTCAAAGTGTCACCGCTGCCAACAGTTCCGACACAGCAGCCACCATTGCCACCGCAAGATGGCTTGTGTCAGATGCGGCGGCGAACACCCGGCGAGCAGCCCGCCCCACTCGAGGAGCCTGCCACTTGTATCAACTGCGGGGGGAGCACCCCGCAGACAACACCCACTGCCCCGCCTTCCAGAGGGAAGCACGTAATAGATTCTACAAAAATATATGTAAATTTAGGTGCCAACATGACGTTATTACACAAAGCCGAAGTGGCCGGTACTTGTATTTTAAGTGTCTACATTTAAAAAAATTAGATAAGATTGTAGGGTATGTTGATTTTATTTTGTTAACGAACCATGTGTTGAATTGTTATAAATACCCCGTCTAGGTCCAATATCGGCCATTCTATTGCAAGCCGTGGAACTGGAAGGACCTAGCAACTACTTAGTTACGTAAGCTGTTCTTTTTCTAATATATTTTATTGTTGGTGATCTATATTGAAACTAATGTCCTATGTTATAAAATAGGAGAATTATGTTGTGATGATTTGTTATTCATATTCTGTTCTAATTAGTATTCAACTGCCTTATATAATATACACACTACACAATTATTATAAACAATGTAACAAAGTAACCTTGTAAAGAAAACATGATTGAAAAAGAGTTTGGAGAAGAAAAGGTAAGAAACTCCTAGTTTCTTACCTTTTCTTCTCCAAAGGATATACGTATTGGAACGGGCAACTATAGTCACGACCGACTTATACTGACTGACTCCTACTCCTGACATTTCAAAATACCTACAATGGGTTTACTTGAAATAAATAATTTTGATTTTAATTTATAATTTCTAATTATTCCTGTTACCGCCATCTATTATGTTTGCTTGTCACACGTCATTGTGAGAACTTTTCGCACGCACCCCTACCACCGACCTCTCCCCGTGCTGCACCCCGGGGGCTTATATAACCCTTTAGCTGGTGGTGGCCACATACATGCCACCATGATCTATATTTTTTTACCTTTTAAAACTAAATCATTGAATATAAGAATTACACTTTTTTCAAAACTATGAACGCATTTGTTTCAAAATAATATGGCTGTCAACTGCTAACTTGACATCTGACAGATGACAGTATTTCATGAATTGGTGAAAATCGATACTGTGCACATTATTTATAAAAATCTTGGGAATCCGACTACTATACGGTGAGTTCAATATTTTTATACTGTAAAAATGTGTTTCGGAATGCACTGAAGTTCATATTCTAGTCGAAATTAGTTTGTGAGATTTTATAATTTTAATTTTTATGGTGGCCATATAGCTGCCACTGTCATGGTGGCAATTAACGGTTAACAACTATATGCAATCTAAATATTCATTATTACTTACCAAATGGTGGTGCTTAGATGTTTATAGTTTGAAGTTTTGGTGTGTATTGTAACCATTGGGTGGCGCGCGCGCGACGCACGCCAGTAATAAACGAGCTTTACAGCCAACCGGACGTTTCATTACTACTCGCTATACCTTGAGTTCCTAACCGACAGTTCATTGGCGACGAGGTACCCACAAGTAAAAAAAAAATAAAAAAGGACGTGAAAATGTCGAATTTAAAACAAAATTACGGATGACGATAAAAGTGCGGTATTGCTAACCCATCTATCTGACGAGTCGTACCGTTTGGCGCGGGATTTAGTACATCCGAAACAGCTCGAAAAGCTATCTTATGAAGACTTGACTAAAGCACTAGGAGATCATTTCACACCGAAGAGGTCTACGTTTGCCGACAGGGCAATGTTCTACGAAGCGGCTAAGCATGACAATGAGAGTATCGAGGATTGGGCGGCGCGTCTTAGAGGGCTTGCTGTCTATTGCGAGTTTGGATCGGCGCTGGATACCTTATTACGAGACCGCTTTGTATTGGGCCTGGGTACAGGAGTGGTTCGCGATCGCTTGTTCGAACAAGACTCGAATACGTTAACGCTTGCAAGGGCGCAAGAAATAGCACAGCAAGCCGAGTGCGCACTGCGCGCGCGGAGCAGTGTTGCAGGAGTCGGAACGGCGCCGTGCATCAAGGAGGAGCCAGTGTATCGCGTAGGCGAACGCCGAGGATTCCAGGGGCGACGGGGGCCGGTTCAGCCCGGTGACGGTGACGGCGCGAGGTGCACAGTTTGTGGACTTAAAAACCACGAAGCTATTAAGTGTCGGTATAAGAACTACAGGTGTCTGTCCTGTGGCGATAAAGGGCATTTAAAAAAGGTGTGTAAGGCGCAACGGGTTGAATCGACACGATTAAATAACATCGGGTCGGAACCGCAACTAGACGATGAGCATAATTGTAAGGAATGCCAATTATTTAATTTGAGGTATGTAAAATATGAGCCTATTAAACTATCAATTTTAGTTAATAGTGTTAATTTAACAATGGAGTTAGACTCGGGTTCAGGCTGCAGCGTTATATCTGAAGGCTTATTCTTAAAAATGTTTTCTAATTTCAAATTGGAACCGAGTGATTTGAAAATGTGTTTATATAATGGACATAAGATTACACCTTTAGGTTATATTATATGTCGAGTATGTTATGCTAATCAATATAAAGACATTAAATTTTATGTTATAAGAAACGGAGGTCCGGGACTGTTAGGGCGTGATTTTATGTCAAAATTTAACATTTGTTTTCAACTTTGTAATAATAATATCACTAGCCATAATCAAAAGGAGGTACAGCAATTACTGAATGCATTCCCTGATGTCTGGAAAGATGAATTGGGTTGTTTTAACAAGTTTGAAATCGAATTACATTTAAAAAAGGACGCAAAGCCAACGTTTTTCAAACCGCGTACTATTCCCTTCGCCCTCAAAGAAAAAGTAAATGCAGAGTTAGATAGACTCGTAAACCTAGGAATTTTAGTGCCTGTAACATTTTCTGAATTTGCAACGCCTATAGTGCCCGTACTTAAAAAAAATGGCAAAATTAAGATAGCTGGAGATTTTTCTTGTACACTTAATAAGGTTTTAAAAATAGATAAATATCCCTTGCCTCGTATAGAGGAAGTTTTCGCTACAATTGGTGGCGGCGAGTTCTATTCTAAACTCGATTTGAGCAACGCCTATAACCAATTCAAATTAAAAGATTCTTCTCAATGCTTAACCACTATTAATACGCAAAAGGGGCTATTTAAATATACACGTCTGGTATACGGACTTGCAAACGCTCCGGCAATTTTTCAACGGACGATGGAGTCTTTGCTATCGGGCATAGAAGGTGTAAGTTGCTGGCTCGATGACGTATGTTGCACGGGGCCCACGGCAAAAATCCATTTAGATAGGTTGAAGGAAGTACTCAGGAGACTTCAAGAGGCCGGGCTTAGGCTACATAAAGATAAGTGTTCTTTCTTTCAACCGAGTGTGACGTATTTAGGTTACGTTATAGATAAAGACGGTCTAAGAACTTGTCCAAATAAAGTGTCAGCAATACTTAATGCTCCCACCCCCATGAACGTTACAGAGGTAAAGCGGTTTCTCGGCGTAGTCAATTATTACCGTAATTTTATACCCAATGCGTCGGCACTGATGCATCCCTTGCATAGGCTACTACGCGAAGGCGCGACGTGGTGCTGGACGGAGAAGGAGCAAACTGCCCTAAATAAGGTTAAGAGGGAGCTGGCATCGGAGCGCGTACTAGCGCACTTCGATGCGGCCGCGCCGCTCGTGCTGAGCGTGGACGCGGGGCCCACCGGCCTGGGCGCCGTGCTGGCGCACGTGGAAACAACCGGGCGCGAGCGCCCCATAGCGTTCGGCTCGCGCGCATTGTTGGCAAGCGAAAAGAATTATAGTCAGATACAGAAGGAGGCAACTGCGATCATATTCGGTGTTAAATACTTCCACCAGTATTTGTATGGTCGTCGCGACCCTTTTATTTTGAAAACGGACCACCGGCCCCTTCTATCTATATTTGGCAAGAAAAACGGTATTTCGGTAACGGCCGCCCTACGATTGCAGCGATATGCTATAATTTTATCCGCATATAATTATACCATACAATACGTAAATAGTAAAAATAATTTAGTTGCAGATTACTTTTCGCGAGCGCCGTTGCCCTCCGATTCTATTGATAACAGTCAGGTAATAAATAGCGAGGCGGAGGAAGACACAAGACACTTTCTCTTTCTAGACGCGACTACAGACCCCGTTTCGTTCGACGATGTCCGTCAAGCGACCGAGCGCGATAAGACCTTGCAGACCGTAATTAAATATATGTATCATGGCTGGCCGAGAAAAATAAAATGCAGTGAAGTGTTACCATATTTTCATTGTAAGGGAGACTTAGAAATGAATGACGGGTGCCTGTTTAGGGGTCATAGAATAGTAATACCTAAAATTTTTCATAAAAGGATGTTAGAAGAATTACATTCGTCACATTTTGGCGTAGTTAAAACTAAATCTAACGCGCGAAGTAGAATGTGGTGGCCTGGTATCAACGGCGACATCGAGTCGTGGGTGGGGGCGTGCGGTGTATGCGCCGGGCTCCGCGCTGCACCGCCGCGCGCGCCTCCTGCGCCTTGGCCGAGGGCACCGGCGCCCTGGTACCGTATACATATCGATTACATGTCCATAGGCCAATGCGTTTATTTAATAATCGTCGATTCTTTCAGCAAATGGTTGGAATGCCTTCACATGAATTGCGGTACCTCTACTGGTGCGCTTATAGCTAAATTAAAATATGTATTCTCAAGGTACGGTATACCAAACGTTATAGTGTCAGATAACGATGTAAAGATTTGTTCTTTAGAATTCGAAATGTTTTGTAAACATAATGGTATTAGATATTTGACTTCTCCGGTGTATCACCCGGCTAGTAACGGACAGGCAGAAAACTCGGTTAAAACTTGTAAAAAAATGATCAAATGTATACTAAATGCAGGAAATATATTATCAATCTGTAAGGTACAAGAAAAGTTGACCGGGTTTCTATTTGATTACCGTAACACTATTCATTGTTCCACGGGTGTTACTCCGGCGAAGCTCATGATGGGCCGTGATTTACGCGGACGGTTAGATTTAGTGTTACCTTCGATTAAAAAAGATGGCACTTCTAGCGATAAAACCCATTTAAAGAAAAACAGACATTTTAATGTGAATGAGACGGTAATGGCTAAATGGTTCATCGCTAGGAAACCGAAATGGTCACCTGCAATAATTAAGAAGAAATTAGGTTTAAGATTATTCGAAGTATATTTTAAGGATTACAATGCGACGTGTAAAAGGCATTTAGATCAAATTGTTAAAATAAATAAGCGCACTAGCATGAATATAGATGCCACCCATAGAGACATTGATACCGCAGCCGGAATGTTCCAGCCGCCCTCGTCACTGCCACCACAGGAACAACGATTGCCTCTGTTGCTACCCGACAGCGACACAATACCCATGACGTCATCTTGCGAAGGTATAGATACGCAGGTTGAGAATGAGGTCCGCAGTGGCGATGACGTTTGGACGGAGGCAATTGTTGAGCAGATTGTCGATGTAAGCCCAACGGGGAATGTGCCGCGTCAAACAACAGCCCCTCCCCTTGAATCTTGTAACGCGGACGCAGAAGAGATAAATAGTGATAGGACGGTGGAGGGACAAGCGTGCCCCGTGTTAAGGCCTAGAAAAAAAATAGATTATAAGCAGTTCTTTTAATTTTATTTTATGTTTGTTAACAGAGTTTCAAAATAGTGTGGAAGGAATTGGTGTGTATTGTAACCATTGGGTGGCGCGCGCGCGACGCACGCCAGTAATAAACGAGCTTTACAGCCAACCGGACGTTTCATTACTACTCGCTATACCTTGAGTTCCTAACCGACAGTTCATTACTACAGTTTATTTTTTAATTACAGAGAATGGCCAACAGGATTGTTAGTGACGATGATATTTATAAAGAACTTGAGAGTATGTTTGGCATCACTGATGGCACAGTTTCTGAAGATCTAGGGTCTGCTGCTCTGTCTTCACCATCATCATCAGTGCAGAGGATACCTCTGCACTCTGAGGTCAATGATACAGCTACAAGGAGTGAATTAAATGTTTCCTCGCCATTGCCAAGAAATTTTCCAGACTCCATCAACGAACTTTCAGACTTTTCCTCATCTGATGAAGATTCTGACCATGATGAGATTGATTGGAAAAAGCAACCATGGACTCAAAACCCTGATCTAGAATACTTTGACTCTGTGCTTATACGCCCTTCTACACACCTCCCAAATCGTACTAGGCCTGTTGTCTATTTTGATTTATTTTTTGATGAAAAATTTACTGACATTGTCCACCAAACAAATCTTTATACATCCCAAACTGGTCAACGCCACTGGACAGCAGTTACAACAGAAGAAATTAGAGCATTTATTGGGATGTTAATTCAAATGGGCATACATATATTACCAAATATTGAGGAATATTGGTCTAGCGACCCCCTTCTGCTAGTTCCGGAAATAGCTGAGACAATGCCTCTAAAACGGTTCCAACTTATTTTGAAGTGCTTACATCTAAACGATAACTCGCAAATGCCTAGTAGGGAAGATAGTATATAAAATAAGACCTCTTACAGAGCACATCTAACTCACAATCAATAGATGAGTGTATGATTAAATTTAAAGGTCGCTCGACTCTCCGCCAATATATACCAATGAAACCCATAAAGCGTGGGTATAAAGTATGGGATAGCTGAAGCTGCTAAAAGGGAAGGTCTGAAAGTTAAAAAATTGAAGAGAGGAATATGGAAGTGGAGGGTAAAGCAAAATGATGGTTTTGCTATCTGGAAGGACACAAAGGCAGTTGAGTTCATAATATACTTACCCAATAAATTTTAGCCTTTCTCTTTCAAGGGAATTAGTAAACAATCAAACATTTAGAAAAAGACCATTTCAGTCAATGAATAAATTCATTTCCAAAAAAAAAGAGTAAGTGAAGAAAGACAGAAGTTATTATATTGTTGGATTTCAACCTAGCCTAAGGCTATATAAACGAGCGCATCACAGTCCGCGGCCTATTTGCTCGTGAACCGTCACAGTGTGCAGACCTACCTGGGAGAACTATCAGTATCGTGAGACTTTGTGCATATTTGATTTATTATGTAATTGATTGATTGTTTAGATAGATGATTATGTTCCATGTATGTTAAAAATTAATGAATAGAAAGTCCAGGCTGTGAACGTGTTTTTTTTAAATAAGTTACGCATCATGAAACACGAGGAACATAATCAAAACTACCCTGTTTTCAGTGAGTTTAAAACTTTTTGTGTAATTTGTGCGAAATTATCTTGCTATGATGCCTAGAGTGCATAGTTCACGTAGTAAATCACGTAGTGGATCATACCGACGTCACCGAGAGCGTCACAAGACACGAAGCCGGTCACGAACAAAATTTCGTGAATAGCGCCGATCGAAATCGCGATCGCGAACACCGCCGCTTATATCACGGTCTCGGACACACGATCTCGGTCTTCGTCACGTGAGCACTATAGACCTACGTCGTATACTCATATCTCGTGCAGTAAACAATCTAACCTTGAACCGAAAGTGAGAACTCATCGTATTAATCACACGTTAAACGAAATTTTAACGCGCCTAGAAACTATAGAAAGCAGCTGTACGCCTAAGGCTTCCGTACCCCAATCAAATATCTCAACACCCTCAGCCGTCCAAACAATTGTCGATGCAATTCAAGCTATAAACCCGACTAGGACGCATAACTACTACATTTCGAATTTTGACCCATCAATCCACGATATTGAAGCATGGTGCGATGAGGTGGAACGTGCACAACTAACTAATCGTTGGAACGACCTAGAGTGTTTATCTCGCGTTGCGGGGTGTCTCAAGGGTGATGCGAAAACTTGGCTTACCGAGTGGGTAACCAGTGATAGATCATGGACCAACTTCAAGCGTGAATTTAAACCACTGTGCCCAAAAAAGTTAGATTACGTAAACATTTTATTTGATACCATGAACAAGACATCGAATAGGTACCACTCATACGCCGAATACGCGCGGCGTAGTCTTTTACGTTTACGCATAGTTAAAGGCCTTAGCGAAGAATTAA
Source organism: Euplagia quadripunctaria (assembly GCA_963859945.1). Classification (NCBI taxonomy): domain Eukaryota; kingdom Metazoa; phylum Arthropoda; class Insecta; order Lepidoptera; family Erebidae; genus Euplagia; species Euplagia quadripunctaria. Next base: position 5,592,888 of record OY982581.1, on the reverse strand, counting down.
TTACCCAAATAACCATTCGGGGAATAGATGACCCACAAGTTAGGGCAGCAGCTGCCAAAGCTGAGCTTACCACTGAGAATTTAGTCTTTTTCCTTTCTATCTATGTTAAACCAGCCCAGTCGAAGGGGCAAGTGAAGCCTCAACCTAAGAAAAGGTTTACTAATCAAAGTGGTCCACTGAACTTTAAATGTTTTAATTGTAACCAACATGGGCATAAAAGCTACAATTGTCCAAAGAAACCTAGAGAGTCCGATCACGTGAAGATCACCTGCACATTTTGTAAAAAGGCCGGTCATTTGGAAGATCAGTGTTTCGCTAAAGATAGGTCCACGCCACGAAATAAACGTAACATAAATCATTGCTGCGATCAGTTGGGAAGCGAGAGCAACAAAGATATTGTGACCGCTGTAGTGCAAGGCATTCTTGTAGATGTACTTATAGATAGCGGGGCACTTAATGTTTCCCTAATATCGTCAAACGTCCTCAAATATTTCTCATGTTCTATAAGACCAGCCACTTGTACTCTTAAGGGTATAAGTAACCATGAAATAACTGCTAAATCATGCGTCACTTTCACATTGGAATTTAGATATATTACCTTTGAAGCCGATTTTATTGTAGTGCCCGCCGAGTTCATGTTCACATCCATAATTATTGGCACTGACATTTTAAATCGCGACGAGATAACTTATGTCAGAACCAAGGATAAACAGTACCTCACCCGTACGGATGAAAAACTATCTAAAGTTTGCTTCACTCACAAGATAGACGTAGCTAATGTTTCGACGCCCCTTCAAGGTACGAATCGAGTTTCACTATTAAATTTGATCAACGACTTCTCAGACTTTTTTATAACCGGCACCGCTACAACAATCGTGACTACAGGGGAGATGCACATTAATCTCACCTGTCACCTATCGGCCATACAAGCTTTCACAAGTTGAAAAGCTTAAAGTCCGGGAAATAATCAACGATCTTTTAAATAAAGGCGTCATCCGGGAGTCAGAGTCCGAATATTCAAGCCCAATTATTCTTGTTAAAAAGAAAGACTGCACCGACCGTATGTGCGTCGACTACCGTGCCCTCAACAGAATACCTGTAAAGGACCGGTATCCGCTCCCGTTGATAGATGACCACATAGACCGATTAGGTGATAGAAACATTACGCGTTATTCTTCCCTTGACATGGCTACCGGTTTCCATCAAATAAAAATCAGTTCATCTTCGGTACACCGGACAGCTTTCGTTACTCCCGAGGGTCATTATGAATTTTTAAAGATGCCATATGGGCTCACCAATTCGCCTATAGTTTATCAAAGAATTATCAACAAAACATTGCGTAAATTCATTGATACGGGCAAGGTTTTAGTGTATATCGATGATGTACTTCTGATGTCTGTCTCCATAGAGGAGGGAATGGCTTTGTTACGCGACGTATAATCACACTTACTGAATGTGTTTTTCTCACCACCGAAGTCGAGTACTTAGGTAGAAGAATAAAGCATGGTCAGGTTAGGCCGAGCCCCCATAAAATAAATGCATTAGTGAACTCACCCCCTCCTTTAAATAAACAAGTACGACAATTCTTAGGCCTAGCTGGATATTTTAGAAAATATATAAAGGGGTATGCAACAAAAAGATCTAGTATCTCTCTACTTACAAAAAAAAAACATTCCTTTTAAATGGGGCCCTGAACAAGAGAACACGTTCGCCAAGAGATCTCGATATTAACCAAGGAACCGATTGTAACTATTTTTGACCCAAAATTACCAATCGAGGTGCATACCGATGCAAGTAGTGTCGGCTACGGGGCCGTGTTACTACAGACGCACGAAGGTAATAACATAAAAGTAGTGGCTTATTTTAGTAAAGTTACTCAAGGTGCGGAAAGTAGGTACCATTATATGAGTGACTTTAGCCGTAGTGAAAGCACTACAAAATTTTAGACATTATTTAATAGAAATCCAGTTCAAAGTCGTAACCGACTGTAACGCATTGAAGTCAACAGAGCGAAAAAAAGATCTACTCCCCAGAGTAGCACGTTGGTGGGTATACCTCCAAGATTTCACTTTTAATATCGAATATCGTAAAGGAAGTATGATGTCGCATGCTGATTACTTAAGTAGATACCCACCTTCAAATGTTCTTAACATCACAAGGCCACGTAACTGGGCTCAAATAGCACAAGCAGCGAATACGGAGACCCAAAGCCTCCTCCAACGATTCCGAGAAAGTAGCCTGGACTCCCGTCGTTACGTTCAACAAAATGACCTGTTGTACTATAAATACACACCCATAGGCGGAGAGTCCAAGTTGTTGTGTTACATCCCCCGAGGTCATAGACTCAGTCTCCTTCGCGTCTTTTACGACGAACACGAACACATCGAAAATGATAAAACTTTAGACCTCATCAGACTCAACGATATAATTATACTACTGTTTTGTTGACGATTTATTAATATACTCAAAAAACAACGAACGCCTAAATCACTACGGTATAACTCTCAACATCGACAAGTGTCAATTCGGCAAAACAAAATTCAATTTCTCGGCTATGAAGTTACACCGGAAGGAATCAAACCTACTGATGAACGCATCCAAGCAATACTTAAGTACCCCAAACCTATTACCGTTCACGAATTAAGACGATTTTTGGGAATAATTAACTTTTACCGCAGTTGTTTACCTCAAGCTGAACACCAATATCTACTTAATAAATACCTACATAACGCTAAGAAGAACGACAAGTCATCAATACAATGGTCACCCGAAGCAGAAAAATCCTTTGAGCAATGCCGACACAGCATACTCGAAGCCACGACTCTCACACACCCGTTACATAATTCGCTACTGTGCCTACTCACTAATGCTTCCGGCACTAGCCTAGGCGCCGTTCTACAACAGAAAGTCAACGATGTTTGGAAACCACTCGCTTTCTACTCGAAAACTGAGCGACACACAACGAAGATACAGCGTGTATGATGATCGCGAACTTTTAGCAATGTACACCGCTGTCAAGAGTTTACGTCCACTTATCGAGACCAACGAACTCACATAATGTACCGATTACAAACCACTTATACACCTATGCACTTACGAGAACAGCAAGTAGCAGCGACACACCTCGAAGAGAGTGCCAGTTAAGTTATATAAGTCAATTCTGTTCAACCATCAAGTACATTCACGGCGAACTAAATGAAGCGGCCGACGTGTTATCACGTATCGCAGAACTCGAAATACTGAACAACACATTCGACTATAATGAGATAGCTACAGAACAAGAAACGACAGAGTTACAAGCCTGCATGAAACAATCGAATCTCAAGTTTTCTCACGTTAAACTACCTGGAGGTCAACGACCGGTATGGTTCGAAACATTAACAGTGAACATTCGACCATACCTTCCACCGACTTATCGTCTAGTAGCCTTCAAATCACAACACGAACTAAGCCATCCCGGTGTTCGAACAACAAGAAGAATCATGAATTCAAAATTCTTCTGGCCGTCTAACAACAACGAACAAAGACATAACAGCGTTCAAGGTTGTGTATCGGTTGTCAGCGCACAAAAATTCAAAGGCACGTTATCAGTCTGCTCGGCGAGTTTCAACAGTCGTCACAATTCGAGCGTCTTCACGTCGACATAGTAGGACCACTACCTCCGTCAAAGGAATATAGGTATTTAGTAACAATGATCGATCGATGCACAAAATGGCCAGAAGCAATAGCTACACGCGATATTACCGCAGAAACAGTCGCGAAAGCCGTTTACAACGGATGGATTGCAAGATTTGGTTGTCCTTTACGAATAACTACTGACCAAGGCAGACAGTTCGAGGCATCACTATTTCACGCACTAATAAAAAAACTCTGCGTCACTCGCTTACGCATAACTGCATTCCACCCGCAAGCAAACGGACAGATAGAACCCTGGCATCGTACTCTCAAGGCAGCATTGATGGCAAGAGCAGCGAGTATCAAATGGAGCGAAGAGCTACCCACTGTTTTACTCGGACTACGTACAGCATTATGTCAGAACACCTCCGTAAGCCCCGCGTTGATGACCTACGGATCTACCCTACGCATCCCGTTGGATTTCTTCGCGCCTACAAAGCAGGGTTGCCAACCTTGGAACTTTTTCCTCGTACATAAACAACTAAAAATCTCGTACTTTGGTTTGCAAACCTCGTACATTCATCAAGCACTTAAAATGTTATAAAACCAAAAATAAGACATATTAAAGGAGTGTAAATTTTGCAGACATTTGTTAACGTAAAAAAAAAATTAAAATTGTAAAATGTTGAAATTACTAAAAAAAGCAGGTTTAAAAAAAAAATTAAACAGTATGTGCATTTTTTATTTTTGTTATATTCATAAGTTCTTAATTTTTCAATTTTAACATGTCTGTTAAATTTAAGCTCATCATATTAAACTATTGATTGAGTTTAAATGAGGATTTGCGGTGGCCGGCATATGACTACTAGAATCTGTCAAATTTCCTCAATAAATTTTGAACCTTAAGTTTGTAACAGGGATGTTGCGGATGCATATTTTTTCACATCCGCAGATGCGGATGCGGATATTTGTAAGCTAACATCCGCGGATGCGGATGCGGATTTTAGGATATTTTATAAGAACTAGCATCTGCACGCCACTCCGCTCACGCTAACGATCCCACAGAAACTTGGCCCTAAGTCTACTATTTCAATTGTCACACAATGGTCTCACAGTTACTTGATTGAGACACAATGGAAAAAACAGACTTAGGGCCCAGGTTTCTGTGGGCCCTATTCTTCGGGGATAAATTGTATCTAAAATGTCTGACTGTCGAATCTTGTCACCGAACGAAATCTTCGTTACTATTGGTCAACACACACGTGCATAGCGCTCGCGGACGTCGCCGGCTCCACCTATTTATTAACTTTCATGTCGCGACTTGTGGTATGTTCAAATCAATGCGGCAGCTCCGCAATTGCGGATGCGGATGCGAATATTCGCAACATCTCTAGTTTGTAAGTTCAAAATTGATTGAAATTTTACAGATTTGTATAACTTGACGTGCTACTATACATTAATAAATATTATTTATCTTTAAAAAAAAGTATCGCCGACTTCAATGCTCCTCAAAATACCCAAATCGCTTTAAGTGTGCCTATAAAATTTGAAGAGTTCCATCGATTTCTGCAGGATCCCATCATCAGATCCTGACCTGATGATCATGGGACCACCTGGGAAGTATACCCTTTTAAACAAAAGAAGAATTTTCCAAATCGGTCCAGGCGTTTTTGAGTAATCAGTGAACATACATAAAAAAATATACATTAGAACAAAGAACCTCCTCCATTTTTGATGTCGATTAAAAATTGGGTGATCATATATTCGTTTATAAGATAACACAGATACACGACATTATTTTTATAATCGGTAATACGTCTTCGTTTCTTTTAGGTGGTATACTTTCTAGTCTTGGGTCTCCTCTCCAAATATCATATCAAGTACATCTTCAGCCTGACCCTCACTGACATCGTTCGTATTTATGTTCCGTATAATTTTTCTTTAGTCATACGGCTACACATGTCTTTCGTCTGTTCAAAACTGATGCAGTTTCCAGTACATGTTGGCCCTTTTACGCTCTCTGCAGCAAGAAGTGTCCCGTTCACAGTTTCCACAGTTAGCCAGTTTCTTATTTCTGTTTTAATTAAATTAAGCTTAATAAAAACTCGCTCGCAGTCAGTATTTGCATGGGGTAGGGATAATGTAGTAAGAGCAAAAATAGCTAGCTCAGAAAAATCTTCACTTTTCAGTAAAAGAGCCCAAAACTTATCTAGCTCGATAATTTCATTTAATCCTTCAGGATACCGAGCTTGTGCGTTTGGCAGCCGTCTCCATTGATCGTCTATTATTTGTTTTTTTTGCGTGATCGTCTGGTGAAATTATAAGCGGGGAACCACTTCAATAAGAGGCACAAGTGTTGGGAAACGGCTCCTCAAATAGTGGGAGAGCGCTGATGTTGGTTTAAAAACCTGTAACTTTGACAAAACATGTTATATCTTTTATTTTATTTCAGTAGCAGCGACTTTATAGAATTTTTTGCAACATGAGAAGAATTGTTCAATATCTGTAGGATGTCTGATCACATCTGGATATTTCAAGAGCTCGTACACTTTGACACCAAGACACATTGCAGTGTTATGGAGTTGATATCGCTGATTTTCAGGGTCTATTTCACCTAGGTTTGGCCTCATGACATATTCGCGTTGTAAATAATGCAATAGATTTCCTGGTAGAGTTCACGAATTTTCTCATGTAGATTGTGAATTACTACTTTCTCGCTTTGAAATTCCAGAGTTAATTTATTAAACAGTGGGAGCGACCATTGGAGATTCGAGACGACTAATACGAGGAACGAAATGATTCATTAATTTCTTGGAGATCCCCGTCTAAAAAAACCATAGAGTGGACTATACATTGTAGACGCGTATATTATATCCCATAAAGTGGAATAAATATCTTTTTTCTAAAAAATGATATAACTTATTTTTAATAGGCAGTAACATTTTGCGTGTATATTATTATTTTAGATTTTGATTCGCTGCGTATGTCATTCCCTGCAACTTGCCGTTTCACATGCCTCAGTAAATACGATACCTAGAAACATAGAGTTTCTTGTTCGGGAAACCTATAATTGGTTTTCGATTTCACGAAAAAGACAAGCAGAATATAAAAAGGTTTATGAGACTATAAATTCTTTAAAACAGCAAAACAGAAAAGTCTGCGCAACCCGTTGGCTCTCAATTGAACCAGCTGTATGTAGGATTCTTGAGCAGTGGGAAGAACTAAAGCTACATTTTTCATTTGCAATGGGTAATGATAATTGCTACACAGCTGATCTTTTGTACAAAATGTATTGTGATGACTCAAATCAACTTTACATGGATATGATATGAGCCAAGATTATCTTTCCTTCCGTCCTCAGTAGAAAACGTTCGTTTTTTAAGCGATGGCCCTGTTACTCAGTACCATAACAAAGATTTGTTTTTTTACTTCCTTTGTAAATTGATTGAAACCTATCCGAATATTTGTGATTTTACCTGGAACTATCATGAAGACGGTCATAGTAAAGGTGCTCCATATGGTATCGGAGGGACATGTAAACAAACCGCTGACAAAATTGTAGCTTTAGGAACTGACATTGCTACGATTTTGCTACGGAATTAAACAAATATTGTCCCGGCATTCAAATTTTTGTGATATCCGAAGAAGAAATTTATTTTCAAAAGGAGATAATAGAAGATAATCGACCAAACATCAAACCTTTTTATGGTACACTAAAAGTACATCAAGTACGAGGAAACTATCTGAGCAATACGTTGTACAGGAAGAGCCTCAGCTGCTTTTGTAGCAATTTTTGTCCTCACTTCCACTTAGGCGACATTAAATACCCCCAAAATGAAAAAACCCACTTTTACGTTTCTGCAGTATACACCGATTCTGAGGAAGATGTGCAAAACAAAATGGTTGCACAAACATCTACTCATTTGATTAATACTATGCAGACAATGCAGACACTGCTATGACCATCAAGAACGGAAATTTTGTACTTGTGGATTACCATATAATTAATAAAAAATATGGATATGCTGGCGTATTTTCGTCAAATTTTGAAAAATGAGAGATCAGGGTTCCTTTTTTAAAGGTCTCCAATGAAGATGGTACTCTTTTAAGAATAAATGACAATGACATGTCTGATGTTAAATGGGAACAGATTTTGACTATATTACCAGTGCATAAATAGCAACAGATACTCTGTCTACAAGTTTCCAAAGCCAGTTGATATATTTGAAAAGTAAATTGTTGATTGTTTAGTATTTAAGTAAAAAAATATTTAGTTTCCTGGAAATTATTGATTCTGTTCTTTGCAAAAAATTAAAGTTTTTATTTATACTGTGCACGGATAATTTTTAAGTTTATTTGTTTAAATAGCCTCGAGACTGATAGGTGTATCATTAGATAGTACTATTGTTTTGTTTCGTGGAGGAAGTTTATACTTTTTTTTTCATTTAGAAATTTTATTATTAAAGCACCAATTAAAAACTATCAAACAGTATGTACAGCTTGGCAAAGAAGTCCTGAAACGGTACTAAAATATTTCATCAAGGGCAACACTGTCTGTCAGTTGTCAATCACGTTAAGTCAGTACGTGTTGTGTCATTTCACAAATTCCGTGATCGTTTCAAGTGTTATTTGATACTTATTTGTGTTATTTTGGTGATATTTGTGCTCAGAATGAATAGGACTGTAATTTGCAGCTCCGGCAGAGAAATTATTTACAAAGTGTATATGAGATGTTTATCAGAATGCGAAGCCGGACAGTGTTTATCCGATCTCAATGATGTTTATAAAAGGACAGCTGGAATGACAGGTAAAACATGGTTTTATTTAATTTATAAGATATAATTTGTGTTATTCAACTTGCTAAATGTAGATTAAACCTCTTAAACAATGATTGTTTGCTTTTCAATAAATGTCCATGAATGTGAGGTTATGTTTATTTACAATGTATTTGCAGAGTAGTGTGTTCGAAAAATATTGATACTTTTTTGTGATGATATCACCAAAAAATTATATTATGTAGATTCAAGGGGGTATACTTACACCCTTTTATGTTATTTATTTGACTATGTTTCACTTGACTCACCGTCAGCGAGTACTTCTATGTTATCTGAACAAAGCGTAAGCTCACACACCACATCACGGAATTCGGACTATTTGGATCGTTCGGCTACATCGTCTGAAGATGTTGATACTGCATTGGCTAGAGCTATATACGCGTCCGGTATATATTTGATTGATGATGCCTCTGTCTATATTTGATTCCCAATATTGGAAAGAAGCTTTTCGCTTACTTAACTCAAATTACGACGTGCCATCTCGTTACGTATTAAGTAATAGTTTATTAGATTCAGAATATGAACGTGTAAAGGAGAATGTCAACCAAAAGTTAACAAATGCTTTAGCATTGGGTCTTATTATTGACTCGGTGAAATCGGTGAAAAAAAAATTGTGATTGTAATTACTGACAATGCAAGTAATATGAAATCAGCCTGGCAATTACTGAAGATACGGTTTCCACACATTTCTTGCGTCGGCTGCGTCTCACATTCGTTAAATTTAATTTTTACCGACATTTTACGAATACCCGTATTAGTCGATATTTAAAAAAAAATGACAAGTTATTAAGTATGTCAAACGTACCCACATCGCTCATGCACATTTTGAAAACTTACAATGTCAGAAATATGGACGTGTTAAATGCACGTTAAAATTGCCCAGTAAAACGAGATGGAGTGACGCAGTTATTATGCTTGAGTTTTATATGCAAAATAGAGAAGCACTGGAAGCGTTGGCAATAACCAGAATTCACAGTAAAACGGAAAGTGAAAGATACTGTTCTAGATGAAACAATATGGATGAAAATTGATGAGAATTTAAAGGTATTAAAGCCAATTGCTGACACAATACTAAAATCTGAATCAGATAAATGTTTTTTGTCACAGATACCACCTTTATTTCATACGTTAAAACACGAAGTTGCAACCGCAATAGAAATTAATACATCTCTCAGTACGAATGATAAGCATCTGATATTAACTTCAATTTCAAAAAGTCGTAGCTATTGCTTGCAGCCCATTCACTTCGCATGCAATATGCTGGACCCTAGATATCGCGGAGTAGAATTAACGGATGAAGAAGTAATTAATGGATCGGATTTTATACGTCAATGGGCAAGTTATTTGAAACTAAACGTCAGTTCTGTTTTGAGAAATGTTTGTGAATTTAAAACAAAAACCGGTCATTTCGGAAAGTCTGACACTATTTGGATGGCAGCTAATACCGTAGAGCCAAGAATTTGGTGGGAAACCTTTGCCTCTGGCCAAATTCTGAGCGCTATAGCAATCAGGATTCTAAGTGTCCCATCGTCATCTGCAGCAAGTGAAAGAAATTGGAGTACCTTTGGAAAAATTCATACAAAATCACGAAATCGTTTAGATAAAACACGCGTCTCTAAATTAGTTTCAATTTATTCGAATCTACGTCTTCGAGGCGGTAGTACAACAGAAGCAGAACAAAGCGACGATGAAGTTGATTCCGCTGAAAGTACAGTAGATATAATTGGGGTTTCTACTACCGAAAACGTAGCCCAAAATGATTTAGACATGGAGGTAGAAGATCCTCTTAGTATCTAAATAATGGAAAGATTTTTTAAAATTTTTTAACCGTTTTTGTATTAGATTATAATTAAAATAAATAAGATACGAGTTTAAAATATAATTTTGTGTTTTATTACCCAGCGCACACGATGGGAATCCATCGTGTTCATTATTTGTAGCATGAAATATGTAGACAAATAATACGGTTATTTTATACAAAAAATACCGTATTAAATGGTATAATACCAAATGATATTATTATTTTACCTTTCATACAATACAATACAAACGGTATAGTACCCGACTTACATCACTAGTGCGATTAGACAAAAATTCAATTCTTTTACACAGTAAAAAAGATTGTAAGTAGTTTTTATTTGAAGAAAATGTTTTATAGTTTATAGCAAGTTCACTGAGTTCACTTTTTATCATTTTTAGGCGCCTTCTTTACGGAACTTGTTACCGGTGGTTAGAGAAGAACTCGGATTTAGTGGAAGCCGTGAATACTTACGAAAGATTTTATTAAAACTGGGCTTTAAGTACAAAAAATGTCGTAGTTGAATCTTAAAGCTTTAATTTTTTATTTTTTTTATTTATTTATTTATTTTCCACCACAGAGTATATACCAATTTAAAGTGTAACAGTTTCTACAAAACATTTAGTAGGTTGTGAGGGTGGACTGGAGCCTAAACTAGGGCAACCCTGTATTTCAGGCTTCCAGGACAGTCTCCCGCCATTAAAGTTTATATTAAACATGACTATATTGAATACAGGTAAATGTAGATAAGAAAGTAAATTTTTGTTTAGCCACTGGAATATTTGACGAAGTCCTTCTTCAGCGCAAAGCTGTGCCTGAGCCCAAGTCTCACCCTGGAATATCAGTGCAGTGTCGTCCGCATAGGAGAACACTTTACCGTTTGGTGGAGTGTAATTACAGAGCTCATTAATGTATATCAAGAAGAGACTTGGGCCAAGCACACTTCCCTGGGGAACACCGCAAGTGATGGGTAGAGGGCAACTAATATGTTCATTAATCTTCGTAGCTTGATATCTGTCAGTTAAGAAATTTTTAAAAAGTTGAAGTGGTAGACCGGGTATTCCATTCGCTTCCAACTTATTTAGTAGTAGATGAGTATAGACTGTGTCGAACGCCTTTGCTAGGTCTAAGAAGACGCCTATACATTTCCGGCCATGGTCTAAATTACTTGAAAGGTGATTAGTAAGCTGTACCACTGCATCTTTTGTTGATTTATTGGGCTGGAAGCCAAATTGTTATTCAGAGAGAAGGTTTTCTCTCTCCAGGTATTTTACCAGACGTTTATTGATAAGCTTTTCAAGCAATTTAGACATAGCGGTAAGCACTGAAATTGGGCGATAGTTCTCAACACAGTCTCTATTCCCACCTTTATGAACGGGGTGTACTATAGAGCGTTTAAAGCTATCAGGAAAAAATCCCTTGTTAAAACAGAGATTAAATATATGTGTTAGTATTGGACTGATAATATTTTTAGTGCGTTTCAAAAAAACGACAGGTATACCATCCCATCCTGTGGCAGAGTGACTTTTGAGATTAGTAATTAGCGCTTCAACTTCCGCGAGGTCTGTTTCAAGCAATTCAAAAGATTTTGTATGAAAGGAACTTTTGATGTCGCAAATTATTTTGGATATATCAGTAACCTGCGTTATGTTGTTTGCAAATTTCACTCCAGTAAAATACTGATTGAGCATATGAAATTGGATCATCTGGGCTAAGGTTTAAAAGCTCCACAGCTGGGTTATTGTTACGTGAGGTATTAGTTATTTTACGAAGAGTGTTCCATGTTTCTTTAGGGTTTTTACACTTGTCAATTGATGAACTTTCAAACTTATCTTTCATTTTAGTCAACAGATTGTTACAAAAGTTTATATATCTGCAGTAGGATATTTTAAGTATCTCATCTGATGGCGAAGCTTTCAGCTTATTGTGAAGAGCGTCACGGTGTTTTATGCACCTAAGTAAGCCAGGAGTTATCCAGGGTTTTATAATATGTTTGTTAATTCAAATTAACATGTTTTGTATATTTTTAATAATCGATAGATGTAATACTGATTTCCCTAGTTCACTCATATTTTATCTATGGTTTGTATCGAGACTCTATTCATTACTTGCAACATTGTGCAATAATATTCATTAAAAAACTAGAGATAGATAGTCTGTGGTCATTGAGTCAGCTTCAAGAAATTTTCATCCAACGGATAGTTCGTTGCTAATTATTTTATTGCAATCAATTCATGTGGAAATCTTCATCTTATCTAAGTCAATTGTGTATAGTAAATACAGTTTATCAAATTCAACCAAATTTTCATTTCGCCACCGATGTTCACATAAAAATCACATTCCGGTTGCAAGTCGACCCGCCGACCGGAGTGAACATTTTATGGTGGCCCATGAGGGGAACCAGCAAGAAATCATTGCCTTGGACAAAGGCGTTATCGCGTTGTCTGCGCGATAGTGATCATCTCAACGAGTAACGAGTTTCGACAGGTTTCAACACGACGCACCGAGGGACGCCATTACTGTGGCGAGGGTGCATAATTTCAATTAACGCTTCGTCAATCATCGGTTCAACGTGTACTGCCAACAGTGTTCATCAGAGTTATCATCAGTGAAAACCATGGTATATTTCATCACATGGTGAAATCTAAATATTCATCAATCGAGCGTGGTAATTTCGCGCCAAGTACATCGCCAGTTACATCAAGCTGTCAACGTCAAGTGTCATACTGTCAGTGTCAAAAGTTTCCGGTTTTAGTGTAAAACACGTAATTTAATTGTGTTATTATTAAGTTTTAGATTATGCATAGTATAAGTAATTTAAAATAATGCCGTCAACTGAATATAATAAGTGCAAAGCGCAGTTCATATCTAAACATCGAATGTTAACAGATTTCTATAATACTATCGATCAAAATAGGTCATCGATATCGGCCAATGTGGCAAAACGACAGTTTGACAAGTATTATGGTGAGTTCATTTCAGCCTATGAGAAATTACTCCAAATGGAGGAAGTTTCGGAAGAGGAATCTGCCAAGTTCAAAGCGGATTTCTCTCAAATCAACGAGTACCTGCTAAGGGTGGAGCAGGCCCAATCGGAAGGTAATCGGTCACCAACGAAAATCAAAAGTAATCACTCAGACTTAATTGCTAAACTACCATTCATTGAGCTACCCAAGTTTTCAGGTGGTATTATGGACTGGATTCCATTTTTTGATCTATTTCAGTCGTTAGTTCATGAGCGCGCAAATTTATCAGATGATGAAAAGCACTATTATCTTCGTGCATCACTAACAGGGGAGGCATTGTCATTAGTCAGGCAGCTACCCATGGATGATGCCAACTATGAGGTAGCCCTTAATCTACTTAAAGGTAGATATCATAACACTAGATTATTGCTAGATACCTACATTGATAGGATTCTAAAATTGCCTACTATTCAACCCCAATCCTTAACCTTAAGGAAGGATTTATATGACCCACTTAGAGAATCAGTTCAAGCGCTCAATAAGTTAAAGATGCCTGTCAAAGAGTGGTCATATTTAATACTTTTCATAATTTTACAGAAATTACCAGTCCGAATCAGATCCTTGTTTGAGGAAAGATATGGTAAGGATCAAGAGAACCTGCCAAGCCTGGACCAATTAATGGTGCTTCTGGATGAGCAGTGCAGACTGCATTTGACCATCGCTGAAGCTGAACAAAGATCACTTCCACCGAGAAGGAGAGCACCTCATCAGCAGTCCGATGCTACTTCAAGACCCTCATCTCAGAGACATTCATATCAGGTACATCCAAATTCTAACGAATGTTCCTACTGTCACAATTCACTACATAATTTATATAAGTGTAGAAAATTCAATGCACTTCATCCCAAGGCTAGGAAATCATGGGCATTCAAATCAGGGCATTGTTTTAAGTGCTTGAGGAAGCACTATGCAAAGGAATGCACACATATAAATTGGTGCAAACATTGTGGATCTAAGGATCACAATACACTCTTATGTGGTGACGAGCGGCAGTCCTCATCAAATGGTGGGTGTCATGAGGCCAGTGCACCACAGGCACCGGTGCAACCAACAACCTCAACTGATCACTACTGTGACTCTGGAGCTGAATTTCAGGCTCAGTCAAGGCATCAACAGGTTAAACCACAATCACCAATTAATCAGGTACAATCAAAGCCATTTCACCCTAACCAAGCAGCTACTCGACTAGGAGATCGAGCAGCTCTAAATCAGCTTAAATTTCAAGAACTGCGGTTTGGATCCAGGCTCAGTCCTGATCAGTTTGAATGAGATAAGTCAACTGTTGGTGCCGTCAAGCGTCCATTACCTGTAACCATCTGTCCAACAGCAGTGGTAGGTATCAAAGGGCGTGATGGACGTTATTATAAGGCTAGAGCTCTATTAGACACAGGGGCAAGTGTCTCAGTCATCACACAATCATTGGTAAATAAATTGAAGTTGCACCAACAGTCTAATAGTACCGTGATATATGGAGTAGGACATCAGAAGGTTGATTTACCGTGTCCCTTCGTCCAGCATACTCACCATGGAATCCTGATATTTCATGAATGTCAAAAAACTGTTCTGAAATAGTGCTAAATAGTGCCCAAAGGAAAAAAATAGTGCTCTTGTACTTGCGAAGTTATAGCCATAGTTCGATGAGTATGCTGGACGAAGGTTTCGCCCAGCATACTCACCTCCGTCCGGAGAATCTGTATACGCTTCAAACATAATTCATACTTCAAAAAATAGTTCCCAAATAGTGCCAAACGGTGCCCAAAAAGAAAAAACAGTGCTCGAATAACTTCGGAGTTATAGGCTTCGTTCAGTGAGTATGCTGGGCGTAGGTTCTACGCCCAGCATACTCACCTCAGTGCGCGAATATCGAACGAGCTATAGGTACAATTTACGTCTCAAAAAATTGTGCTTGAAATAGTGCCCAATATCAGTCCAATTTTTGCTTGACTTTTGACCTAGAAAACCATTAAATTTGATTGTAAACTTCTACATACATTACATTGAGTACAGTCGAATACAATATTATTAACTTTCTTTCTAACAATTTTTGTCTTGTGTAAATTATTAATTGTCTATGTAAGGGAGTATTTACTTTAGAATCGCAATATTATTAATTACACATTATTTTAATAATACTTTATAATAATATGATTAAGCCTTCGCGCGTCGCATGGGACCCCGGTAGCTAGGAACAATGATTTTATATATTTTGTCTAGATCACGGCGCTTGAAGGATTAAGATATCAAATGAAGTAAATCATGCATGAAAAATAAAGTTGCTGTTATTAATGCTTACATTACAACTGACAAAATTATTCAAAATAATCATTTTCCGGATCAAGGACGGTACCACAACGTTTACGGAATTGACCTGTATTCCTCATGTGATAAAGTTCAATATAGTGTGGCAGTAATGGATGCACGTACGGTCAATAGGTATGGGGCTTACGACGCGCGGCGCCCGCGACGCAAATGAATATGTTTATGTTTAAATACTAGATGGCGCTGCCCTAACATCTTACGATTATTAGACAAGACTGATCTGTATTTTGAAGGTGATAAGGGTCCATTTTGTGTCACAAAGCAATCGAAACGAACAAGCGCTTCTCAGTTTCTTTGTTTGTTTACTTCGTCGCACATCATTATAATAACGCCGGCTTTTGAGTTTGACTACATAGTGGGTTGCAAAACCAAACAATGTGTTGGTGATGTCATTATTTACCTATATAAAATTGTGTATCTAGTACGTAATCAATATAGGAGCTGCACCCAAATCAGTAAGTATATTTCAATTTATAATAGTGGCATTTAACTAAATTGATTTTACACTCATTCATTAATTGCACTGTAAAACTAGGTAGCAAGCGAGTTGTTTTTTACAAAAACACGTTCATTTTTTCGTTGAATATGACACTGTACACTTAAAATTAAGGACATGCTTAAGAAGTTTTAAAAATGGGTACCTACTTAGTTACTTTTTTAAAGGTTTGATGTAGGTAGGTACACACATAATAACGTAATGTAACTTGTTTGTTTATCTAATTGGATCTCAAATACCTATTTATATACCTACTTCTGCGGAGGCCTGGTTTTATCCTCCAATTCTACTGGAAATGAAACACTGTCTTATTTGCTAGGATATAATTTACTTTTCTTCAATTTTTTTATTACAAGCTTGTCCTCGTTACCCGTCAGGATCTGTTCTCGTCTTAAGTTCACGTTAGTTACATTTCAATATCGAAATAGGTAGAATCAGTCAGCGCGAGCGTCGGTAGTAAGTATAAACGTAACTATAGAATTAACACAGATGTATTTTTTAGATAATATGACGTGAAGTGAAGACTATTACCGATTGTCATCCGGCGAATGCACTTAAACTTTTAAGTGTCGTCAACCTATTCATCACATTTTCTATGGGAGTTGTGACTTCGGGAAATCGTCTTCAGCCTCGTGTTTTGCCCCTTCGCTATTTATAATAGAAATCACGCTAAAATAATGGAAAACACGTAAGTGCTTAAGTACCTTTAGAGGAAGGCTGGAGCCTGTCATACCTATATTAAATTATTTAAATACGTGTTATTTTCAGATTATCTTGAAGACACAATGTTTACCACGTTAGAAGACAACTTTTTCTGACTCGTACTGCGTGAGCGGTGGGGCCCGTTATGTTTTTTACATCTATAGTTGGTATTTTCAGGTAATATAGGTAGTATAAGTACACAAGTGTTCATAATGTTATTGATGTTGATTTATATGTTAGTTAGTTAGTTGTTATTTCATATTATGTTAATATTGAAAACAAATGGCATAATAATTTGTGATAATTCTTGTGAATCTAACGACATGGATCAGCAAGGAAAACGAGGGCCTAAACCAAAGGTTTCATTAGAAACGCAAAAATTAGTAATTTCAGAATTCAAAGATGACTTTTTTAAAAATATTCCTTCCGCAAATGACTCAATTTATAAACAAATTCAAACACGGTTAAATTACAAAATGAGTATTAAATCAATCATATTAAGCATAAAACGAAATTACGAATACTTTTTTGGTGTTGATAAAAAAGAAATAATTCGTAATAATGATTCTAATTTGATAAATCAAAAGTCTACATCGTCATCAAACGAAAGCATTAATAGTGTTTCGGAGAACACCAGTACGCATACATTTTATATGGATACAATAACTTGGGATAGTATTAAGCCTCAAAGGTATTTTTATCACCGAAATAGCAAAATCGCCCCTGGTAGTCTGTATAATGTCAGACGTAAATTAAAACCAAACCAATGGACTAATGTAATTCAAATGCATCTATGGAAAGAAATAAGATCTTTATGCACTTGGTGTTTTAAAAATAATATTGTGAAAGACAATTACGAAATCAAATGCACAGGATATTGTAATCAATGTCACGCAAAAATAATTATAACAACTAACTTAGAAACGGAAAATTTAATTAAACTAGAATGTTGCATAATTAATGAAAATAAAAAGTACTCTCATAACACCAGTAAAAAAAACCGATTACGGTATTACCAAATAAGGGAATTAGGTGAAAAATTACAACACGAAGCAGCAGCTTCTATAAGATATAAATTAGCCTCAACTTTAATGAAGAAAAATGACAAGGAACCTCCAGTATTGCCAAAATTACAAACACTACATCGAATTAAACATGAAAATAAAAAAGTTGATGTTTTCCATCCCAACCCAATATTGTCACTTACTTGTATGTGTGTTTCACCACCTTTTGATAAATGTGTTAGATATGTTTCTGCTTTTCCATTTTATACATTTTACTGGACGGACGATCAAAAGAATTATTATAAAAAATGCCAAAAAGAGTTTAATTATATTAGAGTTTCTATAGACGCAACAGGTTCTATATTTAATAAAAATCTTCGGCCTGTCGTCAATGAACACACACAACTATCTCAAGAGTCGCAAAGTCCTATATTTTTGTATGTTATGATGACAGATACAACCGTTAAAAGTAGCGTGCCAATTTCACAGTGTATATCAGAAAGTCACTCTTTAGATACTATTGCTAGCTGGTTACAATCTTGGTTGGCTAATGGAAAACCTCCAAATGAAGTAGTAACTGATGATTCCGCAGCTTTAGTAGGTGCGGTGGTAAAAGTATTTTGTGGTTATAAATCCACCTCTGACTACTTAAATACATGTTTTAATATTTTAGAAAATAGAACCAAAAAAATTCCAACCTGTTATGTTCGCCTTGATACTTCGCATTTCATAAAAACATTGTACAATCAAAGTATTTTCAAAAATATAGACACTAGAGTAACAAAATTTTTTGTTGATTGTATGATTCTGATTAAAAAATGTGTTTCATACGGAGAGGTAAAGAAAATTATAGAAAATGTTTATATTATAGCAAATAATAAACACCGCGGCAGTAGAAATGGAAATTTAACACGGTGTGAAACGGCGATTTTAGAATTAAAAAACCGGATCAAAACTAATTTGCAGGAATGTGAAATACAAAATGTAGATTCGGAAAATCACGTTCCAATTAAACATTCTTTATGGGAGGGATTAGATAAAGAAGAAAACCCGCTTCTGAAAATGTATAAAGATCTTGAGGAGAAAGAAGATTTAATTAAACAATTGTGTGATCAAGAAACTGAAATCGAAAATATTTATTACTTGCCGGAAATAAAGGACACTTTGATTAGGATTCTTAAAAAACTTCCACTATGGGGAAATATAATGATGACTTATTTTAACAGTAATTATTGTACTCCAACCAGTTCAAATGTAGAAAGTTATATGAAAGACGTAAAAAAGTTATTTTTTAAAACAAATTCAAATAAGTACCGCGTAGATGAGTTTATTATTAAACACGAGCCTTTGATAACCGGTTCCATACGCTTAGCCAAAAGTGACTTGATTGATGTTCAAGAAGGAACTGAAAATATTGTCGATGCAAAAAAATGAAATAAGTGACCATAACACACCACAAATAAATACTCTCGTCAATGATGAATCATTTTATGAAAACTCAATTTTTAGGAGCGAACCAAATTATATTGAAGACTGGCGGGGACTGGTGTCTAAACAGAAGAAAAATAAAAAACGAATCAATCGTCGTACAAAATTACATATTTTACAAAACGGCACTGTTTCTACTTCAGGAACATACAGATTCACGTTTATTAATACGTGTGCTTTTGATTCCGTGGTCCAAAGTTTTTCAATTGCATATTTAGATAGACCTAATATTAGAAAATATATCAATGATAAAAAAAACGATCTTTCACAACTGACCAGAAGTTTGATCACGTATGACAATCTAAAGAAAATCACTAAGAAGGCTAGAAAACCAAAAGATATTTACACTACTCGTTCTAAGGTATTGGCTAAAATATATGATACTGTGGAATCCGATTTTAGTAGTTGCAAAAATTGTGAGTGTAATGTAACTTTTATAATAGATAACATACAAAGTTATGGTTTTTATAGTGCTAATAGATACTTAAATTGTACAAACCAGAACTGTGAAATCAATAAAGGTTCTGGCACAAAATGTAGTTGGATTCCAATAAATGTAAACATATTGACGACTCAAGGTATTGGAGCCCTTAATGAAGCTCTATTAGTAAATGATACTGAAAGGAAATGTAAATACCAATTATGTAACGGTAAAAACGCATACAAATATGAAGTACTAGACTTCGTATTTATTGAAATTAATACTTCAATTGAAATAGAAATTGATGAAATTCCTAAAGAGATCATAATAAACGGTGACACCTTTAAAATTCTGTCGGTAATAGATTTTACAAATGGTGAATCAGGACGCATGGGGCATTACAAGTCAAAGTGCTATCGATTGCTAAAGAGAACTTGGAACTGCTATGATGACCTTAGTAAAAAAGTTTGTAGTAATTCCCAATATACTGTACCACACTGCATTATTTATACGCGAATGTAAGATGAAGATCGGTCCTAACTTGTTAGTTCCTATTTTGTTATTGTTTGTTTGTTTTTTTTTTGTTCTTGTAAAAGTTATTTTATTAATAACTTACAGAAATGTGATTATAAACTGTGATTGTTAATTTGTAATTACTATAGGGTATTTAATATTAATAAAAAAAACGTGATTATAAACTGTGATTGCTCAATTTATACTTATTTGTAAGATAATTTTATTGTGATTAAAACGTTGTAGCAGTAAAACAAAGTACAAGTACCTACGTGTTATATTTTAGAAAGTTTTACCAATATTTGGCTAAACATTTTTTTATATGTATATTATATACAATATTAAAACTACAATTTTTTCTATTTACATTGATTATATTATGAATGTTAACAAAAGCTGTGAACTAGTTAACTAGAATTCTGATTACTTTGGCCCTTTAAATAGTAATAAATAACGTAAGTAATTAAAAATGTTTTTTATTGCTAAACCTTTCATTGATGAAACTATTGGAAAGAGTTTTAAAAATTTGTATAACTATGTCACAGTACTAGTTTTGACTGGTTATAAGTTTTGCCTGCAACATATATACAAAAAGAAACTGTATAATTTCCTTTTTACAATTTTTCAAGATATTAATTTTATTGGCTGCAAATGACTGTTTTTATTCAGACAAACACACAATGCAATGAAGTAATAGACTTCATTTACGCTTAAAGTTTCATTCATTTATTATTATTTATAAAATATATAATAATTCATTTAATCGAAAGTTTTTGACATGTGAGAAAATACCATAATTATTTCCAATAACATGAAGTCTACAATTAGAAAGTTTAATATTTTTGTCCAAAAACATGTGTCGACGACTGTACCCCATTTTACGTTAGTATGTAGAAGTTTACATTAAAATTTAATGGTTTTCTAAGTCAAAAGTCAAGCAAAAATTGGACTGATATTGGGCACTATTTCAAGCACAATTTTTTGAGACGTAAATTGTACCTATAGCTCGTTCGATATTCGCGCACTGAGGTGAGTATGCTGGGCGTAGAACCTACGCCCAGCATACTCACTGAACGAAGCCTATAACTCCGAAGTTATTCGAGCACTGTTTTTTCTTTTTGGGCACCGTTTGGCACTATTTGGGAACTATTTTTTGAAGTATGAATTATGTTTGAAGCGTATACAGATTCTCCGGACGGAGGTGAGTATGCTGGGCGAAACCTTCGTCCAGCATACTCATCGAACTATGGCTATAACTTCGCAAGTACAAGAGCACTATTTTTTTCCTTTGGGCACTATTTAGCACTATTTCAGAACAGTTTTTTGACATTCATGAAATATCAGGATTCCATGGTGAGTATGCTGGACGAAGGGACACGATTTACCTGGTACATTATCAAAATTAGTTGTGAAGCCGATAGGTAAGGTAGTACCTATCATCAGTACAGTAGCTATAGTCATGTATTCTATCTCTGCCGCGATTCCTTCATATAATATCGGCTGTAGGCATTTAATTGATAATAATAATATTGTCTTGGCAGATCAGAACTTTGACCAATCACAGGAAGTGGATCTCATATTTGGTACAGATATATTAAATTATGTATTTGACGGTTCTAAGATTTCATTAAATATTCCAGGACTATTCGCATATGGGACTTGCTTTGGTCATGTGATCATGGGATCACTAATCGACTCAATGTGTGACATTTCACTAAGAGGATGTACATCTGTTCAAGATTATGGACTCATGGCTTCCAGACTTGAGGATGTCCTCGAGAGATTTTGGAAGGTGGAGGGCCACCAACCCAGCCCGCTATTCATCCAGAGCACATGGAGTGTGAAAGGTTGTATAAATCTTCTATCAGTAGAATGCCAGATGGAAAATACATGGTAAGATTGCCATTGTTATCTGAGAGGCCTGTGTTAGGTGAATCAAAAGCATTAGCTATGCAACGGCTCAAATCATTAGATAGAAAAATGGCTAAAAATCCTATATTTGCTGCCAAATATAGAGAATTCATGGATGAATATGAAAGACTAGGTCATATGTCATTATCAAGGTTTCAGTTTGATTCAGAGCATTTCATTATACCTCATCATGGTATATTCAAGAAAGGTACTGACAAGTTACGAGTTGTATTTGATGGGAGCGGGAAGACTTCCACAGGAATCTCATTGAATCAATGCCTTCACAGTGGAAAACCACTTCAAAATGACATTACAAAAATATTGTTGAATTTCAGAAGACATCAGATCGTCTTTACTACTGATATTAAGATGATGTTTAGAATGACATGGATCCATCCTGAGGACAGGAAGTATCAACTCATCCTCTGGAGAAGAACCCCTTCAGAACCAATTAAGGTATATGAACTAAATACTAATACTTATGGACTAAGATCAAGCCCATACATTTCAATCAGAACTCTATTGCAATTGGCTGATGATTGCGAATCAGATCACCCAAATTCCCAGGCAGCTGAAACTATCAGAAGTCAGATCTTTGTTGATGATATTTTAACTGGAGCCAATACAGTATCAGAGGCTAATGAGTTGAAGGAAGAACTCATACAATTAATGAAGAGTGCAGGCTATGATCTTCGAAAATGGTCATCAAACCACAGGAAGGTGCTGGAGGATTTGCCAGGCGAGCATTGTGAGCAACCACGTTTATTTGATTCGCAGGATAGGAGCTTCATCAAGGTATTAGGGATTCAATGGGATCCGGTTTCAGATTCGTTTTCATATCAGCTTAATGTTCCTACCGGACAAGCTATTACTAAACGAAGCATACTAAGTACCATAGCGAGGCTGTATGATCCATGCGGGTATTGTACTCCCATCATATTGAGATTTAAATTACTTCTTCAGTCATTATTCACAGACGGACTCAATTGGGATGAGCCAATCAGCGTTCAATTCTTGATCATTGGAACGGTCTTATCACTGATCTCATTTACCTTTCATATTTACAATTACCAAGATGTGTTTCATTACCAGAAGCTGTTTCATACTCACTTCATGGATTTGGAGATGCATCAGAGAAAGGATATGCAGCATGTGTTTACCTTCGAAGTTTGGATTCGTCAGGAAGAGTCATGGTACAGTTGGTCATGGCTAAATCGAGGGTTGCACCTAAGAAAACTCTCCAAACTATTCCTAAACTTGAGTTAAGTGCAGCTCATTTAGTTTATAAGCTATTAAATCATGTAGCTGAGGCATACGAAAATGCAATTAATATTGACAGCATAAATGCATGGTCAGACAGTTCAATTGTATTGGCATGGCTAAATACGAAACCTCATTTGCTCCAGACCTTTGAATGTAATAGAGTTCAGGAAATTCAAGGTTCTGAGAGGAATATGGTATGGAGACATATCAATTCTGAATTCAACCCGGCCGATTGTGCATCCCGAGGTATGTCGGCCCAGGAGTTACTGGATTATGGCGACTGGTGGTCTCCCAAGTGGCTTCTCCAACAAGAAGGGAAATGGCCTAAGTCAACTATCATCATACCAGACAATTTACCAGGATTTAAGAAACTCATTCACATCACAACACCAACAGATTCATGGGAACAGTCATTATTATCAAGAGTCAGTAGGTTCAGTAAGCTTATCAATGTCACAGCATTTATACTTAGGTTTGTCAGAAACATCAAACTACCTAAGTCACAAAGAAATCTTAACAAAATATTATCTATTGAAGAAACAAGAGAAGCTACAAAATATTGGATTAAAGAAATACAATCACAGTCATTCAGAGAAGAAATTGCATTGCTGAAGAAGGAGAAACCAGTATGCAAGTCATTGCAGAAATTAAGTATATTTTTGGATCAAGATGGATTAATCAGAGTCGGAGGACGATTGAGAAGGTCAGATTTGCCATATGGGGCACGTCATCCCTATTTACTGCCAAAGGATCACAGATTTGACCAACTTTTAATAGAGTATTATCATCGGTCATATTGTCATGTAGCAACCAATGCATTAATTGCTATTCTTAGAAGAGAATATTGGATCACGTCAGTCAAACGTCAGGTTTCTAGGGTCATAAGAAAATGTTTAGTCTGTTTCAGGTTTAATCCATCAATTCAACCGCCATTCATGGCAGACCTACCTGCAGATCGAGTCACTGCAGCACGACCATTCTCAGGCGTGGCTACAGATTTTGCAGGACCGTTTTTGGTAAAAGGCAGTTTACTCAGAAATGCGAAGTCAGTAAAGGCCTATCTATGTGTCTTTGTGTGCTTAGCCACAAAGGCTGTTCATCTAGAGGTGGTTTCATCATTATCAGTGGAAGCTTTCATCGCTACATTCACCAGATTTGTTAGCCGCAGGGGGCTACCGTCACTCATTAGATCAGATAGGGGTACCAACTATATTGGTGCCAATAACTATCTCAAGGAGGTAAATCAGTTTTTAATCAATAACGAGTTATTACTTCAGGAGGAGCTTAGACATCAGAACATAAAATGGGAATTCAATCCACCAGCTTCACCTCATATGGGGGGACTATTTGAAGCTGCTGTCAAAAGTGCGAAAAATCTATTGAAAAGGGAGGTAAGAGATACTATTTTAACCTTTGAAGAACTCACTACAATCTTGTCGAAAATAGAAGCCATTCTTAATTCGCGTCCACTTGTGCCAATGTCAGATGATCCTTGTGATTTGGAAGTATTAACTCCAGGTCATTTCTTGATAGGCCAACCACTTGTGGCATTACCAGAGGTCCATTGGAAAAATACTAAAATGTCACGCCTATCACGATTTCAGGTCATTCAAAAAAATGTACCAAACCATATGGACTCGCTGGCACTTAGAATATTTAAGTACTTTACAGGCTCGTAATAAATGGTATATTCATTCTGAAGGTGTAAATATTGATGATTTGGTCTTAATTATAGATGAAAACTCACCTCCTCTTCAATGGAAAAGAGGTAGAGTCATTGAATTGTATAAAGGTAGAGATTCAATTATTAGATCAGTCAAGGTCAAGACTCAATACGGTGAATTAGTAAGACCGGTAGTAAAATTGTGTAAGCTGCCAATAGATTATAAGACTAGTTAAGGTTTAGAATAATTTATAACTTGTTAATTCAATGTTTATTATGTCATTGCAAAAATCCTTTCAATGTTTACAGTAGTAACATTGTTCCTTCTCCTTCCGAGGGCCCAAGAATGTTAATTCAAATTAACATGTTTTGTATATTTTTAATAATCGATAGATGTAATACTGATTTCCCTAGTTCACTCATATTTTATCTATGGTTTGTATCGAGACTCTATTCATTACTTGCAACATTGTGCAATAATATTCATTAAAAAACTAGAGATAGATAGTCTGTGGTCATTGAGTCAGCTTCAAGAAATTTTCATCCAACGGATAGTTCGTTGCTAATTATTTTATTGCAATCAATTCATGTGGAAATCTTCATCTTATCTAAGTCAATTGTGTATAGTGAATACAGTTTATCAAATTCAACCAAATTTTCATTTCGCCACCGATGTTCACATAAAAATCACATTCCGGTTGCAAGTCGACCCGCCGACCGGAGTGAACAATGTTTTCTATTTGGAACTTTACGCATTGTAGTGCTGGTCTCTAAAGCTTCTTTTAAATGTTATATTAAAATCTCTGTAGCATAGTTGGGATCATTAATATCTAAAATAGAAGAAAGGTCCTTTTTGTTTAAAATAGTGAAAGCCTTGTCATAGTTGATGAATTGTTTTAATTATGGGGCAGCGAATTTATTTGGAATGGTTAAATTTAATAAGACAGGGAAATTATCAGTTATATGTGTTTTAATTACAAATGTCTGAGCTTTACAGTTTGTTTTAAGATTAATATGATTCAAACAATTAGATTCACGCGTAGGAAAAACGTGAGCTGGCAGAAGCCCATTTTCGGCCAAGAGATTTAAATATTCGTGACTTTTACGATCGTCGTTAAAAGGTTTAATGTCTATATTAATATCACCAACGACAGCGATTGTCTTAAAATCGCTAATAGATTTGAGGATATTTTCTAGAGAAGTGAGAAAATTGTCAATAATTTTGTAAGACGGCGACCTGTATAAACAAACAATGGCAACGTCTGTCATTTTTAATAACAAGCAATTGGCATCATGGAAGATTGGCTCGGACACCACATGAGATAAATCTTTTTGTGTATATATGACGATACCATAATTTTGGTTATAACAAACAGAAGAGTAGTGGAATATGTAATTTTCGAGTTGAGGTGGAGGCTTGTGTTCGGATACCCAGCATTCCGTGAGTACCAGTATATCACATTCAGTGCCTAGCTGATTTAAGAAAACTGAAAATAGGTCTAAATTACTATAAATGCTTCTTATGTTAAGTGTAATAATTTTAAGGTCGTTTTTGGTGTTAGAAAGTTTGTTTTTACAATCATTGGGCTCAACTGTTGCAGATTCAGAAACAGTTGTATTATCTAATTCAGTTTGAATATTGTTTACAATGTTATGTGTCATTTTTAAAATGATCAAAAACTAGTACTGTTATCGAGACCGATGTTAGAATGGCAGTTATGACACGAGCTAGTAGCAATATTGCATCATTATTTGTTAGATGAATCCATTGTAGAATGGGTTTGAAGGAATTATAACAGTTGATACTCGTTTTTAAAAGTAATAAGCCACAGGAATTGAGTGGGCTATGTAATCTATCGCTTTTAATGAAATAATGTTTAGCGTATGTTTTAATGTATATGAGGTTGTAGAAAGTGTATGAGTAAGAAAGGGTGTGAATATAACAGTGCATGCGAACCTGTGTACAAAAT
Source organism: Euplagia quadripunctaria (assembly GCA_963859945.1). Lineage (NCBI taxonomy): Eukaryota > Metazoa > Arthropoda > Insecta > Lepidoptera > Erebidae > Euplagia > Euplagia quadripunctaria. Next base: position 5,565,864 of record OY982581.1, on the reverse strand, counting down.
GCATATAGTCATTTGATAAAAACCAGTTTGTTGAGATCCTCTTCATTATGCAGTCGAATAGCTTTTGAGCCTTCTTCCTTCTGTATATATACAATGCCATGTGTAGTCCAGCAGATTTTGTAATTTTGCTCACTTGCGAATTTACGAGCCATTGCGAAGATTATTTTTGTTTGTGCTGTGAGGCATTCGGATATGTAGATGGCTTCCATCGGACCTTCTATATTGGCGTGAGATGTTAAGAGCTTGGTTTTTGAGCCTCTATTAAACTTTTTTATTGAGTTAAGTACCTCTTCTTTTTTCGAAACCGTAACAAACTCCACAATGATAGGCATTTTCGAAGAAGACTTAGAGTTGTATCGATAAATATCTTTAATTTCGCTGTCAATTATGTCAGTTTTAATTGCAGTTCCAATATTTTTCACTATTTTCATTAGATTTCCTTTATTTTCTTGATTATTCTTCGGCGCATTACGTATCTCAATGCAAGTTGTTCGAGCGTTACGTTCTAGTAGTTCAACCCGGTTCTCTAAAGCTTTTATGGTTGCTAAGTGCTTCGTTCTTTCCTTTTCACTATTTTCTAATTTCGTCTTGAACTCTTCATATTTCGCCGACATAAAATCCATTGCTTTTGGTATTTCGCGTTTTTATTTCCTCAATTGCGGCATGCAAAACAGTAAATTTTTGATTTTGGGCATCCAAAGCTGCCGTCAGCATTTTTTTCATTTCTGACATGAATGATTTCAGTTCATCTTCTAGCACGTCCCCTCGCTTTCGTTTTTCATGTCTGAGTGTAACATTACATGTCGAGTTGTTATCTTCATTTGAAAATTGAATATTAGAAAGATTGGGAGTAGAACCACTAAGTTCCTTCGGCGGCGTTCTTGTTACGGACATAATTATTGTACTTGAATAAGTAAATATAATATTGTGCTAACACGAGTTGAGTGTCTATCAATATTGGTGGTAATCGACATATTCAAACAAATTGGCTGTCCGTCAATTATAAGTAGGGCTGGGGTCAGCTTATGTTGGTCGAGATCGAGGATTTAGAACAATTTGACGTTCCGTCCGGTATAACTTGACCTCCGATAACGAAACTTAGGCACAGAGACTTGTTAGTGTAACACGTCCGAACTCCTCGGATGTCCGCGGGAGAGAGGAATTTAATAACTAGTATTCTCTTTACCATGTCTTTTGTTTATATTCAATGTTTTTTTAGGTATATAATTATACATGCCGGGAGTGAAAACGGATTCGTGCCAAATGCCTTATTAATATTTAGTGGGAAAAATAAAAATGAAGACTACCACTCTGAAATGAATAAGAGTAATTTCAAAAAATGGATCACTGAGAAATTAATACCAAATATATCTGAGCCTGCCATTATATTAATGGATAATGCTCCCTACCATTCAGTGGTTCACAATAAGGCACCCACTTCCGCATCAAAAGTCAGTGAAATTAAGGTGTGGTTGTCAGAAAACAATATACCATTTTCTGATACAACAAGGAAGCAAAACCTGTTGATGCTTGTTAAAAGACACAAACCGGAGCCCATCTATGAAATAGATGACATTCTAAGTGAAAATGGTCACACAGTGGTAAGGTTTCTACCTTACCATTGTGACCTAAACCCAATCGAACTGATCTGGGGCATTGCAAAACATAAAATTGCATCACATAATGTCGGATCAGTTGACATTGAGGTAATTTTACTAGTTTTATATAGTAATGAAAAATAAAATAGTTTAAAATCTTATAAATAATTTGATGTGAATTGTTTTTGTTTTAATAGGCAGTGGCCGAACAAGCGTTTCAAAGAAAGCATCACTGCTGATGACTGGAAAAATTCATGCCAACACGTCATGAAAATAGAGAAAGAATATTACGAAAGGGGACAAACGCTATATGACGATATTGAAAAAATCGCCATAAACCTCCAAGATGATAGCAGCAGTAGTGACACAAGTGAAGATAGCCAGCACACTGTTGGAGAAGACTCACCCCAAAGCGCAGATGAAGACTTTTCTGGAGTGGAATATTTAGATGAAAGTATTTTAGATTCTGATTAAAACAAATGCAATTGTATTGATTCACACTTGTCCACTTTAATATTTTCTGCTGTACCGTGGATGCAGTTCCAGACATATGATATCAAAGCACATACACTCAGGCCGAGCGGTTCATCACAGCGGGTTCGATCCCCGCTCAGAGCAAATATTTCTATGCATAAACATGGGTATTTGCATTGGTCTGGTCGTGCCTCGGAGACCACGTTAAGCAGTCGGTCCCGGTTGCCATACGAACGTCTATGGCAGTCGTTATGGGTAGTTAGAGCCCTAAAAAGTTCAACAACTGGCCTAACTGCAATGCTTCGATATCGCTTTTGGGTTGTGGAGGTCAGGTGGTAGTCGCTTCACTGAAAATATCGAAGTTCAGTCAAATCCACAGTTAGACTGGTACAGCGGACCCCAGACTCCCAAAAGTTGAAAGCTTTAGATGCGACTGGGATTAACGCTAGGATGAAGAAGACACTCCGGCTGAAACAAATGTTTGTCGATCACAAAAATATTATATACCCACTACTTAATATTTATACTGAACTTTATAACAAATATACTGACGAAACAGAAATAGTACGTGAACTTAATAAATAATGTACAAATATATTTAAATCGAAGTATCAAAACCGTTATTGTCGTTGTATATAGGGTGGCTACATGCACGCTAGTGGTGCCGCTATTATTTTCACAACTTTTTTGCCAAGCTGTACTGTAATTATCATCTCAGATGAGACTGATAAGCAGAAAATATTAATTCTGTTATTTGATACGGGTAATTAAAATTTAAGCATTAACAAACCATTGATATTAAAATAAGGTTGCATTAAGAAAATATCCAAATACTATAATTTATACATATATGTTTTATTTAATATTAGTCCCCTTTCTTGGTTAATAATCAATGGCCTGTCACTTCCCTGCTTTAATTTGTCACTACTACGCGACGCCTACGTCACCCGAACTGGCAGAAACGTAAAACCCAACGTACGCTTTGCGCTGATCATCTGGGTTCAAGTGACTTCAGTCCCTTTTATGTTGTAGCCGTAAAACGCTTCCAAGTGACTTTAGTCCCTATTCGTTCCAGCGCGACACATCCCGAATAATATATTTATTTCTTTCTAATAAGCACGTTCCCATACCATTTGTCTCTTTCAGTTCGAACCTGTTCATATTTCTTTATGATTAAAATAGCACAACATGCAGTACAGAAACAAAAAGTTGAAAAAAAAAAGGTTTGGATATCAGTCACAGTCGGGCGTCACTCGTCGTGCGTTGGTTACTTTATTTCGCGTTTTGTTGTCGTTTTGAAATTATTTAGTGAATTCGGAGTGTTATTTTCATTTAGTAATTTAATAATTCAGTGTGTGTGCAAGAAGAATTTATACCTGAAGGTAAAACATTTCCTGTTTCGGTAAGTTTTTAATACATGTCTAGTGTTACTGAAAACTTTTTGAAATGTCGTCGTAAATTATTATATTATGACACAATTTCTGTGAAAATAATAATTACTATCGTAAAGAATATTCATTCATATATTTCAGCCAAAGATTGCACAATTAGCATTATATTTTAGTAAAACCCAAATCTTTTGACCATTTCGGGCGAATGTGTAAACAAAAAACATAGCCGACCTTTCGAGTCAAAGGTAAGGCTTGGTACACACATAGGATATTTTGTACCGGTCGTCGAAATAAATTTATATGCTGGTAGAATTTTTTTTTTAATTCATATTTACACTTTTTATTTAGGGTTTTATTTGTTGTCAAAAGATTTTTTTTGTATGTATTGATGTGATTATTTTGTAGGTAATTTTTATATTTGGTTTACTATTTTGCAATCGTGTGTTAATTTATTTCTTGCTCTCTTGTGTGGTAATTTATTTCTTGCTCTCTTGTGTGGTATTTTCTTTGCCTTATATACATATGCCTTCAATATTTAGCTAATATGGAAAGTGCCGGTAACCGTGATAGACCTAAAAGCCGTGGTGGTGGCCGTACTCGAGGTGCTGGTGGTCGTAGTCGAGGTGCTGGTGGGGGCGGTCGAACTCTAAGTCGTGGTCTTGGCCGTGCTCGTGGTGATGGTCATGGCCGTGGCGTGGCACGTGAGCTTGTATTTGAAATGTTAGTTATTTTTTATATTTTAAATTAATATGATGTTGATGATCTGAGTTAGAAGGAAACGTATTTTTTTTAGGCCACAAATACAGGAAATTGACCCCGATGAGGACTCGATTCCTATTGCTGGACCATCGCAAGCGCAGCCAGCTACGTAAGTAAACTTTCATTGTGCAATTTTATCACAATTTCCAAGAAAGCTTTTTTACTTTTTTTTTTATTTTCGATCAATGGCCGAGGAATTAAAAAAAAATTAAAAAATGAGAGCCCTCTACAGGAAAAATATTTCCCGGCTAACAATGGAACAGCAGACGCGGCGGTGTCGCAACTCCTACTGCCTGACGCTCCTCCAGCAAAAAAATCAAGGCAAGATTATCTTCGAAACTACGAACTCATGTTCTCATAATTATGTTTTTAATAGTAATAAAGCCATTTATTTCTTAGAATATGGTACATTAAACTCTTACTCTAAATACATTTGTCTCACATATTCTACTGTGGTTCAGTGTAGAAACATTTAATTATTACAAAAGGTATGTATAAAACTCTAGTGATGATATTTCATAAAGTACAATATGTTCTTATTTTTACCATTGTTATAGAGGCATGATTTGATCACTGGACCACCGAGGCAACGAAAGTAAACAAATGACTTTAAAAATATTTCATACTCTAGTGGCATGCGATTAATATTTTTTTTTTTTTAAAACGTCTCCGCCTCGTATACCATGCCCCTTAGTGCCGGGAACACCAGAAGTCCCGCCCCCTCATATTCCTCAACCTTGGGAACTCAAGAGAAGAGGTTTGTAAATTTATTCTCGCATTCTTTTATCCACGTTTAACCTGCTACAATTTAACTTATTTCAATATTTTCAGAATCGTCACTACAAGCAGGCATGCCTACCAGGTTTGTAGGAGATGAGGTATCGCAAAACGTGCCAATTTCACCTCCGTCCACTAAGATCCATTGCAAAAATCCATTGATGGATCTTTATACACTTTTATGTCCACTTTAATCGTCGATCCTAGAATATTTACGAAATGGATTTTTTAGAACCAACGTGTGTATTAAAATCTATTATAAAAATAAAGCGGTGACACATGCAATCCTCTTTATCAACTTTAACTTCACTGGCTGAATCATTCAAACAACTATGTATTGTCGACTGTCAAATTGTCATAGGTCAATTGCAACGCTATTTGATTATTTCAAGCGTCACAAGCAATAATTATTTATTTTCATTTTTCGTCATGGAATCATCCGATTTTCAATATATTAAAAAAAAAAAAAGGGATATTATATGACGGATTTAAATATCATAAGAAGACTACATACAAGCAGGGTGCAGTGCTATGGAGATGTCGTTTTTGGAAATCCAAACATTGTTCAGGAACTATAACAATCTATAAGGCATTTTTTGTAATTTTTTCATGTTACCTAAGTATATTATTATACATTATTGAATTTGATTATCTCAAAAGTATAACGCAACATATAGCTCATTATAATTTTCTAACGTTTTTTTAGGACAAAATAATAAAGCATCATCAACATTCAGACGTTTGCAATCCCGACCATGCACATAATGAAATATTGTTGGCGATGGATAAATGCAGAGAAAATGTGATATCTTCTGAAAATCAGCCTATTCCGTCTATTTATAAAAACTTCGCATGTTCCGTAAAAATGAAAGGTTTAAATTTAGTTACCAGACTACAGCCATACGAATCTGTAAAGAGCGGTTTATATAGGTAAACAATGTATTTCAAAACTAGGCGTTAATAAAACGTCATTTGACCGTGCCTGCGAAGTTGAAATACCCAACTCATTTTCGGATTTCCTATTAGCTGACTATAGTTCTGGTGATACGCGAATCATAGTTTTATGCTTAAAAGAAACTCGGGAGGTGATTCCAACAATCAAACATGTATTTGCTGATGGCACATTCAAAAGTACGCCCGCACCTTTTCTTCAGATACTCGTATATAGTATTCACGCGGATTTGGGGAGTACCCTTATCACTAATAGAGTCGTACCTGTAATTTATGCTCTCATGACGGACCGGAGGAAATACGAGTCGTATAATGCTTTGTTCAAAATTATAAAATCACAGGTTCCAGATTTTCACCCCACAATATTTACTTTGGACTTTGAATTACCGGCTATTAAAGCCGTTATTGAGAATTTTCCAGACGCGAATATTAATGGTTGCTTATACCATTTTCAAAATAGTATCCGAAAAAAGAGTAAGGCTTTTGGTCTCTTGAAAACTAAATTAAATCGAAGGGTAGTTGATTTGTGTGCAGCGTTGCCGCATTTACCGTCCACAATGCTTGAAGAAGGATGGTCTTATGTAAATGAAATAATGCGGAGCGATGTAACATATACAAAGTTAAGAAACTACATGGAACGGTACTGGTTTAAAAATATATATCGTAAGATGGGGTTATTTAGAACTCACGAGGCTATTTAAAATTTACGAAAAAAAAGTTTTGATCATGTGGATATTTATATCTTAGAACAGTAGAAATTATATTTTACCATCTGGCAATACAGTGACAACTAATGTCTATGTCAGAAAGGAATTTTGACAGATACGGCTTTTTAAGTGGTTCAGCTTTTAATTTTAAAAAGTGTTGTGTTTTTGGTGTATTTCGTGCCTGGATAACTTTCGTCTGATACACAATATCTAGACAGGTATGTAAGTAATTGAATAAACTAAGTAATTGTGTGTTTTATGCGCTTTTCAGTGTTTCTATTTACTAGTTTCTACCTTTTTCGAGTTCGCATATATTTTGATTTTTCTAAATTGGGGCTATTTGGTTTCTGTTTTGGGTTTAATTGGAACAAAGTTTCAAATAGCCCCAAAAAGCGTGATATCCATTGCCAAGGAATCTAGTCATAGTTCCAAATAGTCCCAACCGTGCTTGTTAAGGGCAAGCTTCTCGGCATACTCAGAAAATAGGTAATTTACCTAAACTGCACTCTATAAAATTAAATAACATTTCCTGCATGGTTGATTGTCGCAACTAAATGGTCAATAGTTCTCGATTCTTTAGATTCTTTTTTTTTCGTTACTTATATTTATTTACGATAATATTAATGCGCATTAATTCCATAGGAAAAAATATTTTATTTATGTTTATTGTCAGCCCCATGACATGACTGTCTGAGAATATTATTAGGTAGATTTCGATGAAATCGATCTACCTATTGGTTTATTGACTACATATATATATATATATAATGTATGTATGGTTCCACTTCCGAAAATTTGCGGCACTCTCACGGTCGCATTTTTGCCCCAATCGTTGCGTTTCCCCCTGCGGGAATGGATTTTTTTTATTTCCTTTATTCATTTAAAATACATTATAAATTACATTTTTAAATATATCCTAAAAAAAAATACAAAATATATTTAAAAATATGTTTTTATTATTACCTATTATTTATTTGCTACAGATATCAACTTTACTATGGTGTGGATCTACCAACGAAAGTTTACAAATTCACGCAACGGTAAGAATCATTCACCTTACCTGAGTTATTGCAAAGAAGATTTGCAAAATGCAATAGTAGAAATTCAAAATGGCTCATGTAAATTAATAGAGGCGGCTAATAAATACAACATTCCAAAGAGTACATTAAGCAGAAAATGTCGAAATATAAATTGCACACAAGAAAAAGCCGGACACCCTACTCTTTTTTCAAAAGATGAAGAGATGGCGTTCATAAAATACATACAAATATTGAGTAATTGGGGGTTTCCACTAGATTCTACAGATTTACGCGTATTTGCCCAAAAATACTTGAACAAACTAGGAAAAACCGTCTACAGTTCAAAGGACAATATGCCAGGAATAGATTGGGCGCGAAATTTCATGATTAGGCATAAAGCTGAAATTTCCAACCATAATGCATCAAATATCACAAGTGACCGCGCCAAAATTTCACCTGCTGTAATAGACGATTTTTTTTCGCATTATGAAAATGCTATTGAAGGTATCTCTCCTGATTGTATCATTAATTATGATGAGACTAATCTCACTGATGACCCGGGAAATAAGAAATATTTATTTAAGAGAGGCTGTAAATACCCTGAAAGGGTAATTAACACCACAAAAACATCTATTTCCTTAATGTTTACCGGCACTGCTGATGGACAATTATTGCCCACATACGTTGTCTATAAGGCAGATCATTTATGGGATCAATGGCTAGAAGGAGGGCCTGAGGGGACGAGGTACAACCGATCGAAAAGTGGTTGGTTCGACTATGCGTGCTTTGAGGACTGGTTTAATACTGTCATAGTACCATATGCAAGAACAAAACCTGACCGAAAAGTGATAATTGTGGACAATTTATCTTCACATTTTTCCGAATGTGTATTACAAACTTGTCAGGAGTTTAATATTATGTTCGTTTGCTTACCTCCTAAAACCACTCATTTACTACAACCATTAGATGTTGCATTCTACGCGCCTTTAAAAAAACATTGGCGCGAAGTATTAACACCCTGGAAGAGGACTGAAGGACTTAAACATAAAACTTTAGTAAAAAGTTCCTTTCCTATGTTATTGAATAGATTGCAGAATAAATTGAGAGAAAAGGGTTCAGATTACAACAATATAATAGCCGGGTTTAACAAATGCGGCTTATATCCCGTTAACTCTGAACGACCAAAATCTCGATTGCCACACACAAATTCTATTTCGGAGGAACTAATTGAAGACACGGCATCTTCAGCTGTAATAGAAATTTTAACAAATTTAAGAAATCCAACCCCAGCTCTTGAACAGACTAAACAAAAAAGGAAGTGTAATGTTCCACCCGGGAAAAGCATTACTGCAGATGACTTATTACGAGTGGAAAAACCGTCAATGATCAAATCTCGTAAAGGTAAAATAAAAACTATAAATAAATGTTCCGAAAAGAATACAACAATTTCAAACGAAACAGATAGAAGTAATATCAATTATGATACCAGGGAATCACACATGCAGCCCATTGCAGGACCTTCGGGGCAATAATGTAAACGCACAACTCGTCGTAAAGAAAAAAGGGGACATGAATCTGACTCCACCTATATAAGTTCAGAAGATGAATATCCAATAAAGAATGAAAATAAGCCTCAAAAACCAATGTCAAGTATTAAAGGAAAAGGTAAAGGCAAAAAAAGTAAAATTAAGGCTCCTGCCGTTGCAAAATCCAGAAGGAAAATAACTACAAGAAAGCTTAGCAGTTCAACCACAAGTGTTTCGGATACAAGGAGTGTGCATAGTGACTCGTACCTACTAGATGCCAATTTATATTATCACAGCTCAGATATTAATGATTATAATGATCTTTCAACATTTATAATTCCGAGCACAGTCAATAGTTATAAAATAGAACATCAAAATAAGATTACTGATGAAGAAATAGATAAAAAAGACAAAACAAAAAGTTGCGAGTCACCTAATACAATAAAAGGTGGAATGAATCATCAACACACTGAAATGAACACTTTACCATCAATGGCCGGGATACGCAATGATTTTGATGATAAGGAAAATGGAAAGAAGGATAAACCCAGAAGTGAAGGAAACGAGAAAAGGAAACTCTGTGATAATCAATATAATGAAGTACCTCTTATCTTCTTTGATGAGTTTGGGAGTGAAGAAGTTGTAGTTGGAGATGATAATAATACTGTCTCTCTAATATCATTTAATGAAAAGGAACTATATAGTAAAGATATTATAAATGTCAAAGAATGTAGTGAAGTTATGGACAATGATGAAAATGCAGATTTAATTGAAAATAAAGAAAACCACTTCGAGAGCAAGAAAAAACTGACTATTATTAAGGAAGAAAGTTTAGAAAATGTCAACAAACAAGAAAGTAGTCTTTAAGGACCTTAAACCTGTATGTCTAAGCAGTTATATTGATATACCAAAGAAAAATAAGCAAAAAGAAAAAAGAAAGAATTATTATAACGATAGACAAGCAATTTTAAAAGCATTAATGGATAGTGACTAAGGTTTTGATCATTTCTTTTATACTTTTTGGAGTTTTATATATTTTATTGTAGTTTTGTTTGAATATGTTTATTTTACGTACATATTACGTACATAGAAATAATGAGTGGATATGTTGCACTATAATTTATATCCTGACTGTACCTGTTCACCAAACTCGACATGACGGTAATAGAAAGCGTAAAATTAATACTTTGGAGAACAATAGACTCCCAGACTCGACATAAAGGGAACATACCGTTTTGTCCTTACCAACACATTCAGCAATTCATTTTTATTTACATAGATGATGCTTACCCTTAAATATTCCAAATATAGCTTCACCCTCATTAAGACCACCTTTGATATATTAACATTAAATTCCAAATAGCCGAATAAAGTAGAAATATATTTTTTTGTGAATAAATGTTTAAATGTAATTTTTGGCTTGTCTGTTTTGGCATATAAAGAGTGAAATTAAGGTGAAATAAAGGCTACTTCTCACCCTATAACTTTTCCAAATATAGCTTACTGAATTTTATTTGACACAGCTAATAAAAATAAGAAAAAACAATGCACAAAAAGTGCGATTACAAATAACCCCATTGATGCGATATTTGGAATAGCAATGGTCAATTAATATATCTTCAAATCTATTAACAGAAATAATACTACGATCATTACTATTTACAGTTTATTGTTTAATCTAATGAAAAAATAATATTTCATATCATTTGAGTTATTACAATTTTTATAAACACCTGTTCTACGAAAAAAGTGTTTTAATTAGCCCCATTTTACGGTATTCTAATAGAGTATAACTAAATAAAAAAAAATTATTATTAGACCGAAGCCCTAAGTCAACTCTGAGAAGTAATATTCAACATCAAAAGTTTGTGAAAAAAATCCTAATTATTGCAATATTCTGTCGTCAGAATGTAAAAAAGGTCTCAGTTACTAGTCTCAAGGAGTCGGCTGACCGGCGGCTACGCCTGGCATCACATGCTATCTCGCTCGCACTTACCGTGTAGTGCACGCCGCGGGCGGGGGGCGGTGGCGAGCGGCGGGGTACCGGCTGTTTAGTTAGTTCGTTTTTTAGTTCTCCATGCAACTTCTGTTACATCGGACGGCTATCTGTATCGTTTTAGTTATTGTTATCGTGTTTTTGTTTTGTTATTATAATGTCACAAACGTTGTGTAGTGTATACAATGTCGTCGACCATGTGAAGGTCGAAGGACATATACGTGGATATCACGAGAAGAGCAACATAGTGACATGGCGCAGATCGTTATTGAACGACTGATTGAGAGACAGGTAATCTATTTTTTAATAAATCTCCACCTAAATAATACTAAGAACGTACACTTTTATTTTTACTATGTTGTTAATTGAATGCCTGTACGTTCAATCTATACTGTATATAGACTATATTACTATATTTTAATATTATAAGGCTGAAGAGTTTGTTTGTTTGAACGCGCTAATCTCAGGATCTACTGGCTCGAATTGAAAAATTATTTTCGTGTTGAATAGCCCGTTCATCGACGAAGGTTATAGGCTATATATCATCACGCTACTATTTATGGGAGCGGAGCACTGATCAAAATCGTCAACAAATCCGGTAGATTTCCATACATTTAAGACAATGAACAAATATCAGGCATAATAATGAAATAATTAAATGACGACGACGGGGGTTACGAAGCCGGGCAGTTAAATATACAGTAATAGGAATACTATGCTCGCCTCATAACTTTGCGTCAACGAAGCTGTCCTACAAGTCGATCGTAAGTGTTTAATCATATTCTTTCAGGAAGAATCGACAGATCATATTTGTCGACCATGTTGGCAAACAGTTGAAAGGGCTTATGCAAGACGAATTCGTGACGCAAATCAGGTTGTTGATGCTCCACTGCCGGATGAACCTGCTGCACAAGTAAGCTGTCTCCATCCAACATTAAAATTAACTGGATACCTTCGTACTCCAAACACAACTGTGAATTGTGTTTTTCCATATTGCCAGAATGTGACTCGCCTTGGGGTTCCGAATAATGTGGTAATTCGTCTCATCGTACGCTATAACCTCGTTGTACCAGAAAATGCTCGAGTATGTCAAGAACATTTGGAGGCAAACCTCTGGCATACACTTCCTATGCAAGATAATCTCATAGAAGATTTTATATGCGAAATCATATTACAGCAGATATACTTGACTTTGAACAATATGAACTCATAAATGCTAACGAATTCCACACTTGGGTTGGAGTTACTCATAACCAGTTTTTGAATTTGCTTAACCAAACTTCCAGTCTAAATAATAACAGATTTAAAAAAACTATACTGGCTGCAACGTTAGCAAAACTGCGTACAGGGGATTCCAATGCGAGGCTCGCTTCGATTTTTAGAACAAGCGAATCTCGATTTCGAAGATTACTGATTTTAGGTCGTGAAGCCCTATTGCGAGATTTTGTACCTACTCATTTAGGGTTTGATCATATGAATCGACAAGATGTGGCACAAAGAAACTTATTGATACCCGAAACGTTATTCGGAAATCCTGAAAGCTCTATCGAACAGAGAAATGCTAGTCATTTGCGATGGTACATATTTATATAACCAAAAAAGTTCGAATTACCTTTTTCAAAGACTCACGTACAGTCACCATAAGTACAGAAATCTGACAAAACCCTTTTTATTTGTGTGCTGTGATGGCCATATTATTGAGGTGTCTGGGCCACATGCTGCGACTACTTCTGATGCTCACATAATAAATTCAATTCTTGAGGACGAAGAAAGTATATTTCACTGGTTCTATAGACCAGGAGATGTCTTCATTTTGGATCGTGGCTTTAGAGATGCAGAGTTGAATTTACGGACACGTGGATACTCGGTGCATATGCCTCAAACAAAGGATGCTAATGAACCACAATTAACTACGGTACAAGCTAACAAGTCCCGCCTTGTCACCCTATGCCGCTGGGTGGTAGAAGTTGTCAACGGACGATTTAAAAGGGATTTTAGACTACTAAGAACAGTCCATAGTAATATAATTATGTACTTATACGGGAATTAACGCGATCACGAAAAGGTATTACATACCTCTGAATTGCCTGACGTTTCGACCAGGTTGCACTGGCCGTGGTCACAGGCTGACTGACTGAGTCAGCCTGTGACCACGGCTAATGTAATACCTTTTCGTGATCGCGTTAATTCCCGTATAAGTACATAATTATATCATGGAACGCGAAAGTTTAAAAGTTAGTCCATAGTAATCTCGCCCTACCTAATATGATGGACTATTTTAGGATTGCTGCAGCATTATTCAATGCATATCATCAGCTGATTGTGGACAATGTCCGAGCCCCAGCGTTCTTACAAATAGTGAGAGAAAGAATGAATATGCCAAATAGATTGGGCGATATAGTTACTTCATATAATTATAACCGAAGACGGGCACAGTTTGAGCGAATAGACACGCCGTCCGAAATTCCATTCCCTGTGTTAACGGAGGAAGACCTTATTTTATTCGCCGTCGGTATTTACCAAATAAAACAGGCACGAAGCTACTATGCAGAACACATCCAGGGCACTGGTAGATTTGCTATTGAACTCGGGGGAGAAATACCTGCTGAACATTTGCGGGAGGTTGAAGAGAGGGAATTCTTCCTATTTCGAGGCCGAATTCAGTCTCGGCATGTTCGTTTACGAACATATAATGTTTACATAGGAATTGATACAGCTCTCACGGGCAGGCAAGCCATAGCACACTATTATTGCACCTGCCTTAATGGCAGAAGAACTGTCGGTTGCTACTCCCATGTGATGTGCATTGTGTGGTACATGGGGTATGCAAGGCACCTGCCTGTGATAAGCATTCCTGCTGAAGGTTTAGACGACATATTTGTGAGAGCTGGCGAACTATAAAAAATAAATATTTAATATTTTAATAGTTAGTGTTTTTATTTTGTTTTCCTTTTTCTCCCTTGTTTTTTTTCTGGCCTCCATACGAGACCGTAAAACCTAATTAGATTACCATAATTGTAGCAATAGTAGTTAACATATAATAGCTTAGACAAGGTTGTTTTACGTGTACGCTAGTCACCTAGCGTACTCGTAAAACAGCCTATATTCAGTGTAAAGTGTGAACTTTAACCCTAAATAAAATCTCAAGGAATCGATTTAGAACTTTGGTGTAGTAATAAAAAATGCTTACAATGTTGTGTTCTATCAAAATCAAGAACTTTTTTTAGTGGCCGGCAAAATAAAAATTAGCCCAATCTGAATGATGTCCTTTGCATATTTTAAATAAAAGATCTTTATTTTGATAGTATGTTTTATTTAACTTACACACAGCCTTACATCTAAATTTAACATCTTTAGTGTGATAGGGTAAAGTGCCTTATTTTTAACACTATCCCAATTTATTGACACCTCAGCTTAATATGAAAAATATAAGAAAACTACTAAACACAACAATGTTGTCATAGGAAATAAATAATATTGGTAGCTTTATTTATTTATGATTGGCAACACCAATTTGAAAATAGTTAAGATGGCGTCAAAACAGCTGATACTAAAAGTGCACTTGTGTATTCAAGAGCAAAAGTATTGCTTCTTTGTGTCTTGCATTGCATAAGGTAAGCATTATATTAATTATGTTAGAATATCTAGTACTCATCTGTGGTTCTTACAATGTTGTGTTATACTGATTTTTAATGTTCAAATAACGGATTTCAATGGCTATCTCACGTTTTTGTCCTTTAGTTAGTTTTTTACACGGTGTCAACATTTGGTAAGTTGAAAACAGTGAAATTCATTGACACCTATGTCAATAATTAGGTTTATCAACATATTTATTTAAGAGGCTTATCAAGTTTTTTTTTTATCTAGTTAAAGGTTTATTAGATGACTCGCAGATAAATTAAAGTAAAATACACCTTTATTCCAAACTTTGACACGGGTGTCAATTCAATGTTACCAATTATGAACATCAGTGTCAGTAATTGGACAAAATTATGTCATTAATTGGATGAAATAAGAGATAAAGTCCGCCTGATGGTAAGTGTGCTCGTAAGTTCTTTGCGCGATAGACTCATGGACTAAGAGCCCGTGAACCCCAGACCTACGTTATTTTATAAAAGCTGAAAGTTTGTCAGCGCATGCTCCCAACACTGGTAAGAACGATGGACCATTATGGAGTTTGGGTTATAGTGGCTTTGGCAGGTAAACGGTACTAAAGGTGTGTAAAATACCGATCTAAATACATCAAATAATAAAGTGCAATTTTTCGGTATTACCTTCAGAATATCATTAAAAATCACGTTATGCATTGCCAGACACTTAACATCGTGGCAACCCCTTGCCGGACACCCTTAATGTTCATGAAATTATAATTTTACTTACGTTATAGTATAAAAGCTGATTTTTATATATAATACTTGGGTAATAAGTAGATAATGTTTCCTCATTAGCCAGACACTTTTGATAGTTCCAACCCCTTGCCAGACAAGCATGTAAGGTAGTTGTAGGAGAGCGCGAGGCAGTATGCATATGGGTGAGTGCGAGTGAGATGGCGAGTTAACTCTACCGCGGTCCCTCACTGCACAGTTGTTATTTCTACTGCGCATGTATTGTTTAGTACTCGGTACATGTTTACATCAGCTAAAATAATATTTTATACTATCCTCAAGTAATATTAATTTAATATTCATTATTAATTAACAATATAAAATATTTCGAATATATACAGACTATAAAGTAAATTAGTAAGAAAATGATAACATTGGTGATAATAATGATAATGAATGAAATAATATTATCTTTTATACTCTGTAACAGGGGTTCCCAATCTTTTTCAGACCGCGACGCACTTACAAGTTTCGTATTTTGTCACGGCGCCCTACCCTAGCTAGCTATTTAAAATAGATACAGTCGTAAAAAATAGGTACCTACAATCATAGTACAATGGTAGATAGGAACAACAATTAAAACGTCCACAATATGAAATTGAGTTTTTTACTATATTTATAAGAATTCAGAATTGAAACAGAAAACAACAAGAACGACTTAAGAAAAACAAAAATAAAATACGATTGTTACTCAGTCAAATCAATGTGACGGGTGAGCTTGATGATCTCTCCGCACAGTTTTTCAAAGCGGGGAATAAGACTCGACACTGCTACTCTCATTTCTCGCTCCACATTGATCCTTGAGCGATATTTGTTCTTGATTACAGCTACTGCTGAAAATCCAGCTTCACATAAATATGATGTTGCAAACGGAATGAAAATTCTTAAAGCTTTTGAAGTTAAATTTGGATATTCATTTTGAATCAATAACCAAAACTCCACTAAATCGGAACTGGTGAATCTACTTTTAAGGCTGATGTCGCAAGAGAGTTCAATGAGACTCTCTTCTTCTTGTGACGTGAATCCTGGCGGAGCTTGTGCATGGAAAGGATCTTGGATCCACGCAAATTTTTCGACATCATCATCTGCAAAGTACTTCGAAAACCGTTCGGTGAGCTTCAATAGGTGTTCCGTGAAAAGCGCCATCAGGTCTTGTGAGACAACCAGTGCATTAGATGTCGCATATTTATACAATTGTGGGAAGCAATCTTGACCACCGCCTTCATTCATTTTTTTTTATCCACAAATGCAGTTTCTTTCTAAACGCCGAGTATAATAACTATAGAGTCTATAATAATATGTAATGTCATCAATTTATTTTTTTATCCTTTATTATAACTTGTATCATTAACCAATTTTTAATTTAATTTTTGAGGAATATTTTATTTTGCTTTTTTTTTAAACCTGTTATTGACAGAATAAAAATTTTAACAATTTAAGGTAGTTGTAGGATCGAATGTCTTTTCTTAGAATGTTTTTAAAATTTACATAGACTATCAGTTATATAAGTCTGCGCCAAAAAGTTTATTTGCATAAGTCATTCTAATCACGAATCTCTTCTTACGATTTACAATGTTTGTCTGGCAAGGGGTTGGAACTATCAAAAGTGTCTGGCTAATGAGGAAACATCATCTACTTATTACCCAAGTATTATATATAAAAATCAGCTTTTATACTATAACGTAAATAAAATTATAATTTCATGAACATTAAGGATGTCCGGCAAGGGGTTGCCACGATGTTAAGTGTCTGGCAATGAATAACGTGATTTTTAATGATATTCTTCAGAATGAAATAATAAAGTGCAATTTTTCGGTATTACCTTCAGGTAATACCGAAAAATTGCACTTTATTATTTGATGTATTTAGATCGGTATTTTACACACCTTTAGTACCGTTTACCTGCCAAAGCCACTATAACCCAAACTCCATAATGGTCCATCGTTCTTACCAATGTTGGGAGCATCCGCTGACAAACTTTCAGTTTTTATAAAATAACGTAGGTCTGGGGTCCACGGGCTCTTGCTCTATCAGGAATGAGTACCTATATCCGTAGTAGAACTAAGGTAGGTAGTTATTAATAAAAATAGTTATTAAAGTAGGTAATTTTGTTGTAGTATCAATTCAATATGAAGCCAAGGAAACTATCCAAACCAAAAGAGACCGAGAAGATGAAAACAAAAGCAAAAATAAAGCTTAGAAGAAAAAAATATCAGACAGACAATCTAGCCAAAGCCATGGAAGCCATACAACAAGGCATGAGTAAAAAGCTTGCAGCAAAAACTTACCAAGTTCCTCGGACTATATTAATTTATAGACTTCAGAATCTTCAACATAACGCCCGCCCAGGTCCTCCTACCCTCCTAACCAAAGCCGGAGAAAATGAGTTAGAGGAGTGGATCAATAATTGTGCCAGAAAAGGATTCCCTAAACGCAAGGACGATGTAATAAATAGCGTTAGCATTTATTTGAAAAAAAAAGCAGAGACTTGGCAAATTTACACACTTCAGCCACTAACTATATGGTTCATAACCATCTACGAAAAAGTAAATTGTTTCACTGTTTTGTAACTAGTTATTATAAACACTTATATTTTCTATTTTCGTAATTTTTCATAACCAGTTATGAAAATATACTTTTTCTTCTCTGTATGTAACCATTGACTAAAACCTTTTTTTCTAAATGCTGGCTGTTATCAGCCTTATCTATTCATAGATATCTAATGACATTGCAAACAAATGCACATCAAGTGTGTATATAATATTTGTGTAAATCCTAACGATACGATGGAATTCTTCCCTACGAAACGAGCAGGCACAAAATTAATATTTGAAGGCCGTGAATACCATAAACGCAAAACATATGTTAATGGCAATACATTTTGGCAATGCATTTATAACAAGAAGTGTAAAGGAAATCTAACAATAAGTATTGAAAATGTAAAAATTAAAGAAAATTCTCACAGCTCAGATGGCTTGCCGAATATGGCAAGATGTAAAATTCTCGAAGATGTCACAACTGAAGAAAAAAGTTTGTGAGAATTATGATCCTATTCAAAAACAGTTTGAAGAAGTAATATGTGAACTTAAGGACAACGGTGTGGATTTACTTGATGTGGAGTTGCCTAAATTTGAAAATATTAAAAGTGGCAAGTGGGGTTGTACAAAGCTAGAAATAAACAACTGCAAGTCCCAAAACTACACTATGAACTACCAAAAGATGTGAAAGTACCCGAGAAGTTTAATAAGATCCTCTTAGCTGACTACAACGACGACATTAGAATTCTTTTATTCAGCTCGCCTGACGTTGAAAGCATTTTGAATAAAACTGACATATATATGCTGGATGGAACTTTTAAAGCTTGTCCACCACCATTCAAGCAGATATACAGTATTCATGGTTACAATGTTGATACGACAAAAGTTATACCCTTGTTTTTTGCCTTTCTCCCTAATAAAAAACAAAAGACTTATGAAATATTATTTGCTATAATCAAGTCACGATTGCAAACATGGAGTCCAACCAAGATGATACTTGATTACGAGAAACCAGCAATTAATGCTGGTTATGCTGGTTATGCTGCGTAAAAAATTCCCATATAGCACAGTAAAAGGCTGTTTCTATCATTTTTGTCGCAGCCTTTTCAATAAAGCCAAAAAATTTGGAGTGAATTCGAGAGTGCAGAAGCGGCATGTTGCACGATGTGCGGGCTTAGCTCGTTTGAATTTTAAATACATTACTTCCGACTATCAATACCGAATCAGTAAAAAAGTTCAATTCCTATTTTTATCATTTTTGGTTACATGACATTAAGTTCATCAAAATGTGGTGTTGTCAAGAAGAAGAAATACGTAATACAAATTACGTAGAAGGATGGCATTCTCGTTTAAACCGGTATGTAGGTGTTAAAAATCCGTCTATCGCGAAAGTGCTTGACATTTTAGAAAAAGAAATGAAGATCAAAAACAGAACCGGAAGGCTAAAACCCGAAAACAGAGCATGTATGTTGAAATTTCATCAGAGATCATTTCGGCTATTGAAGAGTTGAAAAGGAAGACAATCACTGTGGGTCATTGCGTAGAAATTGTTGACCCTTTTGTAAGTTTTTTTTAATACTTAGTTAAATATATATATACTTGCCATAGAAAACAATAAAAATATTCTAAAGGTCATTGGGCATAATCTGACCCGGTTTTCGATATATTTCCTACAGATATCAAATTGTTGGTAAATTAATGAGTGCTAGCCGAAATTTAATTCTATGTAGTTTTTTGTTTTTTAAACGTTGGAGAAGTTTTAATTCTGTGTGGTTTTTTTTTTTAAACGCTGGAGAAGTCTAAAAACGACTATATGTGTTTAAAAATATTAGGCACCTATCAATTAAGTATTTTTATCAATAAAAATAACAAACGTTTGCGTCATAAACTTAAGGTGCGCAATGAAAAACGTGCGAATGAAACGGCTAATACAAGCCGCATTAGCCGTTTCACTCGCACGTTAGACAAGTTAGAACCGGTTTCGCATGTGCTCGTTTCCCGCGCTACCTGAGCAGTCGCAGTCCCTCGTCCTATGTCGTTGCGATCTGTGTGTTTCTTGAGTTTTAACTATATTTAACGATTAATTGCTGTGTTATTGGATTCTGAGTTTGCATTTTGATTGGGTTTCGTTGATATTGAAAGACAAAACAGTTGTGTTTTGTGTAGCCGCTCTGTGTTGCGGTGAAGGAAACATATTCTCACAGTGCACTTTCTCGGAAGGTTCCGAGATCACGCCGAATTATTATTACAGGAAATAACACCACGTGAGGTAAGAATGTACCTTGTCAGATTTATTTGATTACTTGCCTTACGTGTCGTATCTATACACACTTAGATAATTATATTTAAGTATGTGATCTATACCTACAGTTTAAACTACATGGCGCTGTGTATGCCTAAGGATATTGATTTATTAAATGTTAAGTTCAGCATTATATTCACCAGTGTCAATAATTAGGTACCTAATAAAATAAAATATAACATTCCTACACGGTTTTTTTTTTTCAGATTCCCTTTGATGGTTCGCGGTCTATATGCCATGCCTGCTGATTCCACTCTGAGAAATCAGCATAGGCAAAATGAGCCACCTCAACGAGTTCAAGGCGAACCACCTCAACAAGCAAAAGATGCTGGTGAGGAACCAAATGAGGGTCAACAAGATAACACCGGTTTCATTTCTGAACAAGGATATTCCCGTGCTTCAAATACAGCAAGACGTTGCCTATTTCAAACTTGCAGAAACATTCCTACGCATATATTGGAATTGTATGTTAAATTCTATGTATTGCATACCATGAATTTTTATATACCACCTCTTGCTCGAGTTTGCCGATTTGGATCGATTGGGAAGAATTAACTACTCAGAGGCAAATGCATCAATTTAATGGCACTCATGTACTTGATATGATGAATTTATACAAATGGGGCTTGGAACGGAGAAACCAACTTGATTTTGAAAACATAAATGCAATTGATGATAATGAGCTACATTTTTGGACAGGAATAACTAAAAATCAATTTAACACTATTCTACAGCTAACACCATCTCTTCATAACAGAACTGATAGGCCTGCTACGACTTTAGGTATATACCTCACAAAAAATTAGGACTGGTGAACCGGATGAAAGGTTAGCTACGAAATTCCAAATGTCCAGAAGAACGTTAGAAAGAAAAATAAGATTAGCAAGAGAATGCTTAACTCAAGATTTCGTCCCGCATTTTCTAGGCTTAGATCACATAACCAGAGAAGAGGCGGTTGCTCTAAATTTTTGCATACCATCTCATATTTTCGGAGGCGACCAGAATACAGACATTTTGGTGCTTGACGGCACATACCTATATGTGCAAAAGAGTTCCAATTTTTTGTTTCAAAGAATTACATACAGCTTACATAAATTCAGGAACCTGGTAAAACCGTTCCTGATAGTTTGCACAGATGGCTATATCTTAGATGTCTTAGGACCTTACGCAGCAACAACATCGGATGCAACAATTATGCGTACCATAATGGAACATGAAGACTCGCCTTGGCATTGGTTTCTACGGACTAACGATGTCTTCATACTAGACCGCGGCTTTCGGGACTCAATCTCCTCGATACAAGAATTTGGTTACAATCCTCAGATGCCACCATCCAGATCCAGAGGAGAGCAACTCACAACAGAAGAGGCAAACAAGTCTAGACTCATAACAATGACCCGGTGGGTTGTCGAGACAATGAACGGTCGTTTCAAAAAAGATTTGAAGATTTTTCGACACACCTATTTCAATGTTTCTTTGCCTAACATGATGGCGGATTTCCGAATTACTGCAGCGCTCATCAATGCTACTCGGCGACCATACGAGGATAGCATTTACGCCAAACAATTCATTAATATAATTAATGAAAATATTAATAGAAGGAACGAGCTGGTGGAATATGTGAGTGAGCACAATTTAAATATGCAAAGGGTAGCCTTCACTCCAATTGATGCCAGTGATGCAGCGTTTGGTTTCCCACAATTGACGTACGATGATTTGATACTATTTACGCTGGGCAGCTATCACCTCAGGATCGCCAGATCATATGTCCATGAGCAGTTACGACCAAATGGCCTATATATCGTCGAACTCTACCGGCACCAAGAATCGGTAAATAACAGAACATTGATACGCGGTAGAATTCAGTCCCGACACATCAGGAGTAAAAAATATTACACCTACATATTGGTAAACCCTACAACAGAGGGCAGAGAAAGTATAGAAGATTATTACTGTTCTTGTATTCACGGCCGCCGAACTATTGGATGCTGCGCACATTTAGCCAGCATGGTGTATTTTTTGTCATGGGCCAGACGCCAAGAACAAATAGATACGCCAGCAAGGTTCTTGGACGACACTATCGTGCCTGTTGACATTGATCATGTTGAATAAAAATGATATAATTCTTTATATTTGTTTCCTTTAAAAATACATATTATTCCCATTGTATTAGTGAGGGAGAATAAGTTTTTATCTTTTAGGTGTCCAACAGACTTGTATTATTAGAGCCAGCAGACAAACACGACGAGTTCAGGTGTTCCAGCGTGTAATCATGACACCCATTCAATGCAAATAGTAATTGGCAGTTGAAGCTACTTGTAGAGTGCGTCAGGTGTAAAGTGCGTGCGTTTGAAGTGATTTACTTGGATTTATTCACGTAAGTAATGTTTTCTTATTAGAAATATGATTATTTGGTTTATAATGATTCTATTTAGGTAGGGTAAACCATACTATTGTTGGCACCCCCCCAGTGATTGGCACTCTGATATAAAAATCCAGATAAGAAGAGACAATGTCTGTTTATTTACGGTTGCAATATCATAATGGGTATAATATCTAATCTTCTATAGTAGCAACACTGTTGTCAGCCATTTTTATTTCACAGCTGTTTGTGAGTTTTAACGGAAATCAAGATGTCGTGATCGTGTTGATTTTATAGCAAAAAGTGTAGTACTGGAGGATAGAAGTGCATGTGAAAAAGTGATTTTTGTGTAAGTTTCTACGCCAATTTATATTTGATATTGTTAAATTAGGGTATAGCTTGCTATTTTTATTGTTTGAAGTGTTGAAAAATAAGCGTACCGGTCATTTCATTGGTGCCAATCACTGTATTTTTTTTTATATAGTAGTACAGTGATTGGCTGTGATGCCAATGATTGTACTTTTTATTTTGGTGGCATGTGTTTTATTTCTTAGTTATAAATTACATTTTCATCAAAATAGACCATATTGGGTTGCTAAATAAGATTGATTTCGCTTCTATTCGAATTCTTGGCACTGCCAATCATTTTATATTTTTTGCTGTGCCAATGACTATACCCACCTAAAGTTTCCTCTTCTTTTCAACACTTTCAGGTACCTAGACAGCTTTAAGATGCCGAAGGTTACGGTAGGAAAAAAATATTCAAAAGCATATACAGAAGAAGATATAGAAAAAGCCTTGCAAGCCATAAAAAATGGAATGGGTAAGAAAACTGCTGCAAATAAATTTAATATCCCAAGGGCAACTTTGCAGTTTCACCTATCCAACTTATTTGTTAAAAGTCGACCTGGTCCAGATACAGTTCTGACTGATGCAGAAGAAAAAGAGATAGTTAAATGGATAATTGCAGCTTGTAGAAAAGGATTTCCACGGCGTAAAGATGTCATAAAGAGTGTCAAACTGTATTTGGACGAACATCCCAGACCAAATAGTTTTATAGATATACACCAGGCGATGGATGGTATAAATTATTTTTGAAGAGGCATCCTGAGCTTTCTATACGAACATCAGAGGCTGTAACTTCAGCAAGCTCAAAGTTGTCAGAGAAGCAAATTAGAAATTGGTTTAAACAAGTAGAAGAATATCTGAAAGAAAATGATCTTTTTAATATTTTGAGTGATCCATCTAGAGTTTACAATGGGGATGAAACTAATTTTATTTAATGCCAAAAGAATACTAAGTTATCGCTTTAAGGGGCACTAAAAATGTGTATGAGGTAGATCACGCTCAGTCTAAATCATGTGTTACCGTAATGTTTACATTTTCAGCGGATGGTGTAACAACACCTCCTATGATTATTTACCCCTTAAAGAGAATGCGATCTGAGATTCAAAAGTCTGTGCCTAGCGAGTGGGGCATTGGCTTGTCACATAATGGATGGATGAAGGCCGAGCTTTTTATCCAGTACATACAGAATGTTCTGCATCCAGCGCTAATGAAGAGGAATATCACTTTTCCGGTAATACTTTTTTGGATGGGCATAAAAGCCACACAACACTTCAGCTTACTCAACTTTGTCAAAACCTTGGTATAATACTTATAGCTCTATACCCTAACGCGACACGGATTTTGCAACCAGCAGACGTAGCGGCGTTTCGCCCAATAAAAGTAATGTGGCGTAAAGCAGTCCTAGAATGGCGTACAGATAACTTAACGAAATCCTTACTAAAAACAGATGTTGATGAACTCCTATATTGGAGAAGCTTTTACCTAAATTAAACAAGACGACGTTAGAGAACGGTTTTAAAGCTTGTGGTTTATGCCCATTTAATCCAGATCAAGTGGACTATACAAAAATGTTAATGCCCTGTAAACCAGTACAAGAAATTTTGGATGACAACTGTTCTACAAGTCTTAACTATCAGACATTTGAAGAAATTGTTGGACCACAGCTAGTCCGAAAGATGAATAATCAGATGGTGGGTAAATCAATAGAAGCTAAAAAGCTTCATGACTTGTATAAATATCTCGTAAAAAAAATTTCAACACGAGAGCCATTGTCGCAAATAATAGAAACAACTTCTATGGAACTAATACAAGACAAGGGCAGGAGCAATTTAAATGAACAAAACAACGATGGTTCAGAAGATTTGAACACAATGGCAGCCTTTAATGAACTAACGACAATGCCAACAGAAGTAGAACTTTTGCTAAATGAACCAGAACTGCCCCATGAACCTCAATCCGAAGACACTGGCATTTCTAAAGCAAACACGATGGTTGTCGATTATTCAGGAACATCAGGACACGAAATAGGCGGAGAGCATGTTGAACTTCAGCATCAGGTGGTTGAAAAATTACCTTTAGAATCCTGTATAATTTATTCATCAATAAACCATTCAGTACCAGAAGCTGCACAAACGGTTGAGGTAATTCCCGAGTTTCTAAGAGAAAACCAGCCAATAAATTTAATACCTATTCCATCCACCAGTCGTCAAAGTGTAGAGCTGATTGGTGGAAAATGGGTACTATACTTTGTAAAATGTAGCTTGGGTCCTGTGACATTTGAACATTTTCTGGGCGACTTTAACATTGCAAAGGCTTCTCCCTTCGATCATTCATTTCTAAGTTTTATTTCTCGTAGTTACCACCATAGCTCACAAATAAAATGTATCATACAATAATATAACACAATAATAACATAATAATTTGGAAAAACAAACTTCAATAAATTAAATATATGCGCAACATAAAAATATCTTGCCGTTCCGTCAAGGTTACGTGTGTCGGCTGAAATTACTAGTGATGTCCCATCACTAGTAATCAACACATCGGTCAACTCAGTCAACTGTGTGAGACATAATCGATACACATTATATTACTGTTGTGAATTTATAAAATTATATAAAATTAATAGATTTACGTTACGTATCCTTAATAATTGTAAATAGTATGTAGTTCGTGTTGAGTTTGTGATTGAAAGTAGGTAATATTAAAATATATTGGGTGCAACTTTCTTAGATTTTTAACATATCACTTGTACCCATTTGTGCTGTGTTATGGCAACCCTGGTGAGTCGCCGGCGTCAGTACGAGTGCTTCAGCCTTGTATGCGTCACGTGTAAACTTTGTTCTTCACCAGTCATTTGTTTTTATCGTTGGTTGTTATTTGTTACTGTTAAGTTTTGTTGAGTCTTTTGTTATAGTTAAGTTTGTTCGCTTGTTTACTTTTTTGTTGTGCCATAATGCCGAAAAGGACAAAAAAAAACTGTTATCAAGAGCAAAATGCGTGAGTTTGTGATTAATTTGCGACACTACTTTCAACGCGAATTACAAAATGGCGGACCACTCTTGCCGTTAAATAACGTACGTGATCGCGTAGCTGATGCTCTTGGGATTGGAAAAACCACTGTCTCTCGAATCACGAAGTAAAAGTTTGGGGAATCTTCAATGGAAGAAAACGTCCTAACGACACCAAATAAAAAGAGGAGGCGAAAGCATCCAGTGACTAAGCCAGACAGTTTCGACGTTGATGCTATACGTAATCATATTTACAATTACTACACGCGTAATGCCAACATTAATAAAAAATGCGCACCTCTCTCACCTCATTGTCAAAATTATTAAAAGAAGAAGTAGATTTCCGTTACCAAAAAAGTGTCTGCTTTTTTGGTAACGGAAATATAAGAAAAATATTGATGGAACGGACAGATATAGCTCTCGCACGTTGTGATTTTTTACGAAAGGCAAAACAAATTGAAGATTGGGATAAAGTTGTTTTTTTGGACGAAACATGGCTAAATGCCAATCATAGCGTTTCCAAAACATGGAATGATAATACTGCGAAGTCCGTAACAAAGGTGCCAG
The DNA here is from genome assembly GCA_963859945.1 of Euplagia quadripunctaria. Classification (NCBI taxonomy): domain Eukaryota; kingdom Metazoa; phylum Arthropoda; class Insecta; order Lepidoptera; family Erebidae; genus Euplagia; species Euplagia quadripunctaria. Next base: position 5,539,154 of record OY982581.1, on the reverse strand, counting down.
AAGGAAAAGGACAAAGGCTTATTATTTGTCATGCTGGGACAGCCAAAGGGTTTGTGCCCAACTGTTTATTGGCTTTTAAGTCTGTTAAAACTGTCGAATACCACGAAGAAATAAATTATGAAAAATTTAAAAAGTGGTTCATGATGTTATTAGCCAATTTAAATGAGCCACATGTTATTGTGATGGACAATGCCTCATACCATTCCGTGCAAATGGATAAACCGCCAACCAAAGCCAACAGAAAGAACGAAATTTTGGAATGGCTCCAAAATCAAGGTGTTGAGGCTGATGATTCAATGTTGAAAGTGGAGCTAATAAGGCTTGTTAACTTAAATAAGCCACACGGCGGTCCAAAATATATATTCGACGTGCTGGCAAAATCCTTTGGCCACACTGTTCTCCGTCTCCCTCCATATCATTGCCAATACAACAGTATAGAAATGATATGGGCTCAAATTAAAGGTTCGTATTTTTAGAATTATCTTTATAGTTTTTTTTTATATAAAATCCTGTCATATGATAAATCTTACTAATGTTACAAATGTGAAAAAATGTGTTTATTTGTCAATTTTTTACTTGTTGCAATGGAGTAACAAAGGCAGGTAAAGTAAATCTCCAAGACTGTTCCAGCGAGTCGGATATAGAAGACGACGAAGATGGTGATGATGATTTAGGATGTACTCCATTATCCGATTCCGAATAAATAAATAGTCTTTGTTAATATATATTCATGCATTTTCATTGAACCTATACATTACTCATTCTCGACTTAGACTATTACACTTTCACATCTCTAGTAATGACATTTTGACATCGGTCATAGGACCCAAGCTACATTTTACAAAGTATAGTGGATGATATGCCAATCGAAGTCCCTACAAAGGCACAAAATATAAAAGATTTTTTAAAGTTACCGAAGACTCCAATTAAAACACAAAGAGCTGGTACAGAACATCGCTCTTTTGTTTTGACTAGTAAAGATTGGGAAGCTGTAGAACTAGAAAAACAACAAAAAAATATGAAAGAGATACAAGAAAAGGAGAACAAACGAATAGAAAGACTAGAGAAAGCCAAAGAGAAACAATTACTCAAGGAAAAAAAACAAACTGAAACTATAAATAAAAAGAACAAAGCCAAAAATTTAAAGTTAATTAAGAAAAGTAAACCAAACTCTGATAGTCTCAAACAAAAAAATGTAATCCAATCAAACGTCTTGATTAAACCTGCAAATAGAATCTCAAGTGATATTGAAGAAGAAAGAGGATATACAAGGGAATTAAAAATAGAACCTTGATCGAAGTTAAACCTGCAAATATTACTACCCTAAAGGAAATAAAAAACAGACCAATTTTAAATGCAGTTGAAGCTGGAAATGAAAGAAGCTTTGAAGAATCGGAACAAGTACAAATGGTCAAAAAAGAATTAAAGAAAGGGCAATAGGCCCTTTCTTTAATTCTTTTTTGACCATTTAGATAGATGATCCTGCAAATTTCAGAGATTCAAGGGAAACCAGAAAAGATAAGATAAAAGTTAAAGAAAATAGATTGAGACCAATGACAAATGAAGAACTATTAAAAGTATTAGAAGATGATTAGGTAGGCGAGTTTATTAATGGACCATGGATGGGATAACTTATTTATGTAGGTACGTACCTACCTAAATTCGCCTTTTTTCGCGACAGCAAGGTGCCTACATTAGTAGTGCCAATCGTTATACCAAATTCACTGTGCCAATAATTATACTTCAGTGCCAATGATTGTGCAATAACATAGAATTAAGTTTAATGTTAGTTTTTAAGCACTAAAGCTATTTTTTTAAATACCAATGTGTTGCATTATAATTTACATTTATATACCGTAAGATGGGGTTATTTAGAACTCACGAGGCTATTTGAAATTTACGAAAAAAAAGTTTTGATCATGTGGATATTTATATCTTAGAACAGTAGAAATTATATTTTACCATCTGGCAATACAGTGACAACTAATGTCTATGTCAGAAAGGAATTTTGACAGATAACGGCTTTTTAAGTGGTTCAGCTTTTAATTTTAAAAAGTCTTGTGTTTTTGGTGTATTTCGTGCCTGGATAACTTTCGTCTGATACACAATATCTAGACAGGTATGTAAGTAATTGAATAAACTAAGTAATTGTGTGTTTTATGCGCTTTTCAGTGTTTCTATTTACTAGTTTCTACCTTTTTCGAGTTCGCATATATTTTGATTTTTCTAAATTGGGGCTATTTGGTTTCTGTTTTGGGTTTAATTGGAACAAAGTTTCAAATAGCCCCAAAAAGCGTGATATCCATTGCCAAGGAATCTAGTCATAGTTCCAAATAGTCCCAACCGTGCTTGTTAAGGGCAAGCTTCTCGGCATACTCACAAAATAGGTAATTTACCTAAACTGCACTCTATAAAATTAAATAACATTTCCTGCATGGTTGATTGTCGCAACTAAATGGTCAATAGTTCTCGATTCTTTAGATTCTTTTTTTTTCGTTACTTATATTTATTTACGATAATATTAATGCGCATTAATTCCATAGGAAAAAATATTTTATTTATGTTTATTGTCAGCCCCATGACATGACTGTCTGAGAATATTATTAGGTAGATTTCGATGAAATCGATCTACCTATTGGTTAATTGACTACATATATATATATATAATGTATGTATGGTTCCACTTCCGAAAATTTGCG